>SNQJ01S0000343.1:1033655-1045890 GCA_010110895.2 Picea sitchensis | reverse complement strand
GAGCTATCACACGCCTAAAACGGAGATCGTATGCAAAAGTTACGACCCCGGGAAGTTGATGTATTCACTTACCCAAACGGGGCCCACATGACTTTTGGCGCTTCATCTCCTAGGGTTAGGTTTTTGGATGTCTAGGACTTTTGGGATTCCCGTTTATTGTAAAAGGGCCTTCATAGCCTCATTGTAATCATCTTCTTGCGAATGGGAGTAGCCATCACATCTCTTCTCATAGATAAGCTACCACCATTCTAGCGAGTCTTTCACTCTATATTTTTCCAGTCTCTCTACATTTCTCTGATTAATAGAAATCATGTATTACTGTATATCTATGTTTATGGTTTCATCTCTGATACATTTTTGTTATATTATTGAATATCTGCAATATCTCTGTGCATTTCTTTATTATATCTCCGCTCTCATTTCGTGCCGAAAATAATCCGGATCAAGTAAATAGATTGCATTATATCCAACATCATTCTAATAGAATTTAAACCTTCATAGGATTCACCTTCACACAATATATCGCATCATATACATCATCATCAATAACATTTAAACATTCATAAAATTTATATTCACATAGTAGATCGCATTATATCCATCATCATTAATAACAATTAAACATTCATAAAATTTACATTCTCACAATATATCACATCATATCCATCATTATCCAAATATATTTAAACATTCATAAAGGTTCATACGTCTTAAGAGATTAAGTGTATCATTTAATAGTTTCACTGTAAATAGAAAATAAAAGTATGTAGGACTTAGGTAATCCTGGCTATCTAAGTCAAAAGGTGGTGTTACATACACCCCACCTTCAAGAAACATATTCTTGAGGTGGTCAAAAAGGTGAGGGATAGTCTCGTCGTAATGTCTCAATGTCTTCCCAATTAACAGATCCTAGACTATACTTGTCCCATTGGACCTTAACTTGGTCTACCAAATGGTTCCTAAGCTGTTGGACTCTACGGTCCAATATGTGTAATGGTTCTACCGTGAGAGTTCCCACATCCGATACCTGCAATTCCTTCCAATTTAGTTTATGTGATTCATCAGCACCATAATGATGTAAAATAGATACATTAAAAACATTATGAGTTTTATGCAAGTGGGGTGGCAGTATGAGATGATAAGCAACAGGTCCAATTTTCTCTTGGATTATGAACGGTCCTATAAATTGAGGTGAAAACTTTGTCCCCTTCCCGAACCGTATGGTACTCTTATTAGGCCTAATACGAATGAAAATGCGGTCTCCCACTTCATAAATTCGGTCGGTCCTGTGTGCATCTGCATAAATTTTCTTCCTATCCTGTGCTTCCTTTAGTCTCTGCCTAATCTGAATCACCTGTTCCTCCATATATTGAATCCATTATGGCCCAACTATTACTCAGTCTTCTATTCTATCCCAACTCAATGGTGTTTTGCATGGTCTTCCATACAGAACTTCGTAGGGTGGCATTCTGATGGAGCTATGAAAACTGTTATTGTAGGCAAACTCTACCAAAGGTAGGTACTTCTCCCACTAGTTTTGATTATCCATGACATACATCCTGAGCATGTCTTCCATGACTTGAGTTACTCTCTCAGTTTTCCCATCTGTTTCAGGATGATAAGCTATGCTTAACTTCAACTAAGTCCCCAATGCTGACTGCAAACTTGTCCAAAACCTAGAAGTGAATCTGGAATCCCTATCTGAAATGATCTTCTAAGGTATCCCATGCAAACGGATAACCTAATTTACAAACAGACGTGACACATCAGTGACATCGTAAGTGTCTCTAACCGAAATAAAATGAGCACTCTTGGTTAACTTATCCACAATCACAAGAATGGCATTGCGTCTATGAGATGTGAGTGGCAACCCCACAACAAAATCCATAGAGGTGACCTCCCATTTGGACATAGGAACATCATGTGTTTGTAGGAGGCCTGTCGGGTGATGGTGGTCGACTTTCACTTTCTCACACTCTAGGCATTTGGCGACGAAATGGACTACATTGCGCTTCATGCCTACCCAGAAGAAAATCTTCCTCATGTCTGCGTATATGTTTTTCACACCCCGATGCAGAAAATAAAGTGCTCTATGGGATTCCTTTAGTATGATGCTTCGAATATCCCCATCTTTAGGGATGTATATCCTTCCTCAATATCTCAATAGTCTGTCTGCTTCCAGACTATATCCTTCATACTTTGGATCTAACTGCCTCCTGCTTTGGAGGTTTGAAGTAACCTCTAGATACCAACTGTCTCCTTGGAGTTGCATCAACACATGTTCCCTCAAATTGACCTTTAAGGGTACCAAGGAGAAGACTGATGGTCTCCTACTCAAGGCATCTGGGACCATATTTTCCTTTCCCTTGATGTATGAAATACCAAAATTGTACTCACTCATAAACTCACTCCATCGCCTTTGCTTAGCATTCATATCCCTTTGAGTGAAGAGATGTTTTAGAATTTGATGGTCTGTTTTGAGCTCAATGTTTTTCCCCACAAGACAATGCCTCCAAAGTTTCAGAGCTAGCATTACAACTGCCAACTCTAAATCATGATTCGCGTATAGCTCTTTGTGTTTCTTCAACTTCCTTGATGCATATGCTATCACTCCTCCATCCTGCATTAGCACGGTTCCCAACCCCTGCTTTGAGGCATCTGTGCAGACTATGAAGTCCTTTTCCATATCCGACACTCGTAGAATTGGAGCACTAGTTAGTAACCTCTTAAGCTCAATGAATGCACTATCACATTATTCTGTCCATTCATACCTGACCCCCTTGCACTGCAAAGTGGTGATGGGTTTCGCTATTTTGGAGAATCCCTCCACAAATCTCCAATAATAACCTGCTAGCCCTATGAAACTTCTCACCTCATGGGCATTTTTTAGCACTGGTCACTCCATAATGGCCTTTACCTTTTCTGGGTCGATAGAGATTCCTTCGCAGAAACTGATATGACCTAAATAATGGATGTATTTTTGGAAGAGGGAACACTTCGACAACCTTCCATTCAATTTATTCTCTTCAAGGCAGAACAACACTACTCATAAGTGTTCCTCATGTTCTCTTTCATTCTTGGAATAGATGAGGATGTCATCTAGAAAGACTTGTACAAAATGGTCTAAGTACTTGTAGAATACGTCGTTCATGAGGCTCATGAATACTGCTGGTGCATTGGTCAATCTGAAAGGCACTATGACAAACTCGTAATGCCCAAACCGAGTTCGAAATGAAGTTTTTGGGATATCGCCTTCCTTAATCCTTAACTGATGATACCCTGATCACAAATTGATCTTTGAGAATACCGCTGCTCCTTTCATCTGATCGAAGAGGTCATCTATTCGTAGTATTGGGTGCCTATTTTTCACTGTAGCATGATTCAAGTCCCTGTAGTCTATACATAGTCGTAAGGATCCATCCTTCTTCTTTACAAAAATTACTGGTGCACCCCAAGGTGAGACATTGGGCCTTATTAGCCCTAATTTCAGTAACTCTTTCAACTGCATTTGCAATTCACAAAGTTAGGGTGCTGTCATCCAATACAGAGTCTTGGAAATTGGTTTTGCACCAGGTTTTAGCGCAATAGTAAAATCAAGCTCCCTCTCAGGAGGTAACCCCGGTAACTCGTTCGGAAAAACATCCTTAAATTATGACAATACCAAGTACTGATCCAATGAGGGCCCCTTCCTTTCACTCATTGTTTCCACTACAGATAGTCGACACCCTTTCCTCAAGCATCGCTTAACCTTCATAGTTGAGATAAAGCGTAATGACATCCTTCTCCGTACACCCTGGATCTCTACTGGCCTTCCTTCGTCATCGACATAAAGCACCCTTTTTGTGAAACAATCTACCAAAGCTCTATGAGCTTCTAACCAATCCATTCCAATGATTAGGTTGTACTCCCTAAGAACAATGACATATACCTTCAACTTGGTAGTACACACTCACAGGTATACTATACAATTATCGAAGCTATGTCCTACCGCTTGTTTTTCCTCTGAAGCCATATTGACTTGTTTAAATTCATCGTGCTCATAGGTTGCCAACCCACTATTTTCTAATGCATATGGTGAAATGAAACTATCTGTCTCACCAGAATCAAATAAAATATTAACATTGATATGATTTAGCGTACCTGATGATTCCACCACTGTGGATTGATGTTCGGCCTGGCGATTATTAACTGTTGCATAAATCTGGTGGCTGCTACTAGCGCTTCCCATTGGGCCCTTTCCTTCTCTATGCACAAATCCTGCTTGTAACTCTGGGTAGTCACGCTGGTAATGGCATCCTCCACATCTTCAACAGGTAACACGAGATTGAACCTGTGCATTGTTCAATCACTGTCTCTGAAAAAAGTTGCTTCCCATGGAACCCCTGTCACTACTAGTTGCTCCCTGAGATGGTCGTGGACCTGCCTGCGTCGTTGGTGATGAACGATATGCTGCACTCACTGCCATTTAGATCCCTGCGGCTAGTATCCTTGGTGCGACTCTGTTACCATATGGAGGTGGCCTTGAGCCCCCTCCCCTGGGAAATGTCTTAGGGGCCTTCCCCAAGAATCCAAGGTGATGCATAAAGGAAGGTCTCATACCTCCAGTTAAGTTCATGTGTTCATCCGCATAACACACATTTTGCACAGCTTTTGCTACTGAAGATAGTTTCCACATCCACACCATAGCTCTTATCTTAGGGTTTAGCCCATAGACAAAGAATTCTGCCTGTCATTGGTCATTATCCATATATGAAACATACTTGACCAATTCCATAAACCTAATATCATATTCTTCTACGGTCTTGTTTCCCTATACTAGAGCATGAAATGCTCCTACCTGTTGTTCCTCATAGTAATCTGGAAAATATTTCCTTCAGAACCTCTCCTCGAAAAGTTCCTAAGATATGGTGTCCGGGGTAAGATGTAGTTGTCTTTATAGGTTGCCCCACCATCTCAAGGCATTGTCTCTCAACTGAAAAATCGTTATGTTCTCCTTTGAGGTGGATGCATAGTCCCTTAAGGAAAAACACCTTGTCATGCCTTCCAACCATGCTTTCTCACATTCACTGATGCGACCCCCAACAAACTCCAGAAGTTTGATCTTCTGTAGTTCTCTAGTGATGTCTTCGGGTGGCGGTCCTCCCCCTGAATCCCTCGACACTTCTAGATTACCCATTCCAGATGGTGGGGGCTCCACTTCGATCCCTGTTGGTTGTTGCCCCTTTAAAGTCTCATTTATGGCCTCCAAAGAGCGCAGTATAAGAGCTAGTCCCGACAATGGTTGCGATGATGCTGGCGGTGTTGGCGGTGCTTACGACGATGCTCCTCTGCCTCGATTCTGTTGAGTCCTAACCATATTGTATGATTTAACCTACGTCAACCGAAGTTTTCAGGGTGAGTTCAAGGACATTTCAAATTAGTGCTACTCAAACTAGAAAATAGGGTTAGGCGTAAGTTTTTCTTTACTTGTCTGTAAACAGACGTTACTCTCTTTAGGGGAGGTGGCTAGGTCAGAGTTAAGCATCTAAGCTTGGTGTCACTGCCTAAGAAAAATATTGAACCTCTCACTCGGTAGCTATGCTACCTTTGTACCCCACTCGCTAATTCCTCTAACTTACCCTCCTAGCGTGCATGAAGCCCCCTCCCGCTTATCTTGTTCTAAGTCCTTATACTTTGCGTTTACAACTAATTAAGGTGACTTCCAACCTAATGTTGATGAAATTAGTCTAAGGATATCCTCTGATGCTTGACTCATGGGATTTCCTTGGCGCGTTGGTGTTTGGTTGTTTCTGAAGGCTTAGGCGGTGGGTGGTCGTGTGTTCTAAACCCGTAGACTCCAAAACATTTTGATTTTTTTTTTTTTATATTTAGATTTAAATATTATTGCTATTAAATAATTAATATTTAACCTAAATTAAACATTAATAATTTAAACCTTAATTAAAGGTAATAACTATATCTTTAATAAAATATCATTTTTTTTTATAAAAATAATAAAAATAACAATAACTAAAATAATAAATAAATAAAATAGAATAAAACAATTACATTACAATTAAAATAAAAACAATAAAGAAAAAATAAAATAATAAATGGATAAAAATAAATAATAATAATAAAAAAATCTAGAGTCAGGCAGTGGGTCCTCGCATGAGGCCCACGTGCCCCCTCTCCTCCGTTCTTATCCCCTAACCCTAATTTCCTCATCCGTATGTCTTCGAACCCTATTCTTCTCCTCTTTTCATTTCATTTTTTTTTTAAGCGTTCAGGGTGAGGGATGAGGCCGATGGCCATACCCATCTCCCAGCTAGGTCAACCGTGGTAACTCATGTTCCAGGAATGGAGGGTGTGTCTAGCATAGTGGCATGTTCCCTCATTCCTCGATGGCTTATCTTGGCACTTGGTCACTGGCTTTTCCGCTGAGGTTGTATTATGTGTTTTGTTTTGTGTTGTGTGGTTGTCTGTGAGGTGTAGAGTAGACAAACTCCTTATGGGCTTGGTTCTTCGGCACTTTTCCTTTGACGCGTAGTGCATTCCATTCACACCCCCTTTGTGAACTCCTCCTTCATGTCTCTTGATGCTTGGAACAGGTGCTGGTGTATTTTCAATGCTTTGGTGTCTTTGGTGTCTTTGCTAGTGTATTTTCAATGCACTGGTGATGATGGGTAGTGCAATATAGTCCACTCATGGAATCTCCCTTGGTGATCGATGCTTTGGTGTGAGTGCTTTGTTTATTTCTTTTCTCTGGTGGCTCTGGAAAACTAATCCTGGACCTATTGCTTTGCAGGTGCTGGCTTGTAATAGTTTTTTTATGAAATACATCATTTGTGGGCTCGTCCCTTCGATGGGTTCGCGCTAGTATTTTCATTGGATTGTGATGTGTTGTGTGCTGGTGTAGGTGCGCTGGCTGTTAGGCTGCATGGTAGGTGCTTAACTGTTGCATTTTTTTGTTTTATTAATAATAATAAAAAAAACTTGTTTCCTGTGTGTGTAGCGCACACCTCCTCTATCGTGGCTTTGTGTTGGTCTGGTCGTGGCATGGTCTCGTGAGCTTGGTTTGCATGTGGACTTATGTGGTATGATATCATGGGCTTTGTTACTTGTGGCTCCACCCCCTGCATTGATCACAAATGACTCATGGGTTTGGCGCTTGGTGTTGGGATTTATGTATGGTTTATGTGTAACTTGTGGACTCAACGCATGTGTTGGAAAGGGCTTGGTGCTTTGGTTTGGTGACTTATGTGTTAACTTGTGTGATTAGGCGCATGTGTTGTTTATTCTATTTGCCTTTTGTTTCTTTTTTAGCTTGTGGATTTTCTTAAGTGCTTAGTCGACTTGATAAGGTATGTAAATGCATGGAAAACAAGCTACAACCATTGCTTCTTACTCTGCATCAATATATTTAAGTTTTCTGGTGATGGAGTCTTCCTTCTCAACCATATCCTCATTTGCCAACCTTCCAGAATCTTGTTTCAATGAATTCCAGATGATCCTTAAAAACACCCTTCTTGCTTTTCATCTTAATTTTCAAGTTTGTGCCCAACTTTTAGATTGTATTGCACATATTGTAGGTACTTGAAAACTCGTAGATAGCTGCAAGTTGTAATAGTCTTCCCCCTCCCATTAGACCTCAACATAAGGATGGAAGTTAGTAGCCTTGATGCAAGTTGGGCTAAATTTGAAATGCACGTTCTAGGGTTTACTTCTCATTTATAGCTTGGGGTTTACTTCTCCTTAACTTGAGGATAATCAACCAGTGGTTTAAACTTTGGAATGGTATCCTTGACAAAATTTGTCTAAAGTTATCATTGTATTCATAGATATTGTTTGAGACTATAAAACAAAATTGTCCTATAAAGTAGCTACAGGACTCTTCCCTTTTCTTTTGTAGTGTAGATTTAGTCTGGAATGTATTGTCCAGGAGCTATTTTCTGAAATGGACTTCTCTTTTAACTTTAACCCAACATGGAATCATGTTTCCTGCAAGTTCCTCTTTACTGGTTTTGCTATGAATTGAAAACTGTGATTTGGGTGGTACTGGTCACATGTCAAGAAGTCGAGCCCATGAAATCCACATTACTTGTAAAGTTATAAATCAAACCTATAACTCGGCTTTGGGCTTGAAACTTAAATTGTCAAGATGGAAAGTCTAGTATGTGAGAATGCCATTTGAATTTAGTACAATCAAAGGCTTTTAGCTTTCAAAACATTCCAAGTTATAGAAAATCCCACAGGTTCTTGTTTTCACAACCACAAGCATTTGCATTTGCTTGTGCACATACATCACTTTTTTTTTTTCTTTATTTAGGAAGAATTATGTATAAATATATATATAGATCTACATATATACTAAAAACAAATTGTGCTTGGCTTGCAGATTAGGTGGTGTTGGAGCTTGGAGCTCAGATTTATACCTAATTAAAGGGTTTCAGGGTTGTTTAAATTTCTTGGTGGGTACAGTTCCATTCCTAAGTTGGGTAGGCAGGTAGGTAGGCCCTTAAGGCTCCAGTGCTTGAAACTGATGCTCTGATACCATGTGTAGGGACCTAAATTTAAGTAAGCCTAAAAATTTCATACAATTAAACACAAATTTCTTTCAATGCGTAAGTAATTAATTAATCATCGTAAAAGCATATGATATTCAACAAAAAATTAAATTTAACCACAACATGAAATAGATTACATAATCATCACATAACTCATCAAATTCAGAAATAAAAATACTTCTGCCTCATGCTAAATTCCCGCTTATCTGGTTGTCCTCCTTGCTACTTTGCCCAGCCTGCTGCTTGACCAAACCTTGCCCAAGCCGACTAACCACCCAACCAGATAGGAACAACTTGTCCGGCTCCCTAGCTTTAGGATATTGTGATGAATTCTGGCCCTCATGCCCAAAACCCTTAGCAACCCATTGCCCCCTGCAATGGTTCACTGAAACCCTAAGACCAAACTCCTCAAAACTAGAAGATATCCAACAAAAATACAGACCTCCTCCAATAATGCTCCTTCCCCCAATTTTCATGATCATCTCCCGTAGGACTCTTCCCCGTCATATCTCTCCCCTTCACCAACTCTCCTATCCTCCATTAATTACCTTATCCTATTCTTTATTACCTTATATGATTCCTTTATTACCTTATCTTTCCACTTAATTCTTCTTTCCCCCCTTGCATACGTAAAGTCTTATAAAATAATTTAAAATTTATTAAGCCCCTTAATGCTTTACCCAAATCATTGAATGTGTTAAGTAATCAATTAATTGTTTAATTAATCAATCAACAGTTATAAACAATTAATTAATAATAAAAAAATTAATTAACATTATTAATACTAATCATTGTTTAACTAAAACCATATTAGGACAATTAATTATCTAATTAAATATACTTAATAATCCCTATGCAACTATTTAACCAGGGTTGTTACATTTTACGACTCCAAAGAGCCAAAACTCGGGGTTTTTTCATGTTTAGAGAGTCTGAAAAACACTTAAAAAAAACTCTCTCAGTTCCTTTTTCATAAAGTAGTATGATGAGACCGAAAAAGAGATAAACTACTGCTCAATGGATGTTTTCTTCAAATACTTTTATGAGCATCAAAAGAACAAGGTCAATCGACAATATTTTCATGTTTAGAGAGTCTGAAAAGATCTTAAAGGGAAGTCCAGGGGGTTCCTTTTTCGTATAACATTTATGAGTCTAAAAAAGTGATAAAATTTTACTTAGTTACATTCTCCTTGATTTACGAGCATGAAAAAGAACAGAGACTAAGCTCGATAACCTATTCTCATGTATTAATGAGCATGAGAAAGAACAAAGACTAAGCTTGGGATTGTTTTTATTTTTACGCAAGATTTAAAACAAAACAAAACTATGGTTGGACCTAGTTTCATTTTTACACAAGCTTGAACCATGGAAAACTATGCTTGAGGTAGGTGGTTTCATTTTTACACAATCTTGAACCATATAAAACTATGCTTGCGACTTCCCAACACATGGTTCACAAATTTGCATGGTTGGTAATTAGCCCACAGCCTAAGAGGATAGTGTTTTAATGATCCAGGTGGATATCGATGGCCACCCACCTTTTCCAAATGGCTCAAAATGGCTTTCTGGCAATTTTGGCAATTTACTAGTTTTAGCAGGTTTTAACTTCCGGGACCATTTTGAGGGCCTAAATGAAGGTTTTTCAAGATCGATGTTCTCAATGATATCCAAAGGCATTATTGAGCCAGCAAAATTAATCTCCTCAACGATACCTTTCCAACGAGCTATCACACACCTAAAACTGAGATCGTATGCAAAAGTTACGACCCCGGGAAGTTGATGCACAACTTACCCAAACGGGGCCCACATGACTTTTGGCGCTTCATCTCCTACGGTTAGGTTTTTGGATGTCTAGGACTTTTGGCATTCCCATTTATTGTAAAAAGTCCTTCAGAGCCTCATTGTAATCATCTTCTCATGGCTGCGAGTAGTGGTCACATCTCTTCTCAGAGATAAGCTACCATCATTCTAGCGAGTCTTTCACTCTGTACTTTTACAGTATCTCTACATTTATTTCATTAATAGAAATCCTGTGTTACTATATATATGTGACTCTTTTTATATTTCCGCTATATCTTTGTTATATTGTTGTCTCTCTTGCAATAACTCTAAATATTTCTATGTTATATCTCCGCTCTCATTTCGTGCCGAAAATAATCCGGATCAGTGGTATCAGAGCAGGCTTCTCTTGATCATTTTTTCAGTGCATTTCCCCAACGAGGTGCGAGTATAGCAAGTTGGGTCTCGAGCTTGTCTCTCTTGAATACAATCTCTCTCGTACACCCAAGAAACCCTCAATGGCGGAAGAAAATAAAAATGACGGAGCAGATGATCCTATCAATCTGCTGCTTGAGCAAGCTCTCACGCGACAGAGGGACGAAATGATGGAGAATTTTTCCCACATTATTCAACGCCTACCAATAGCATCAGGCACATCTTCATCAAGTGGCCACTTTGGAGGCACCTCTCCTTTCAAGGTACAAGTTAATTTTGATATTCCTGTATTTGAAGGACAAATAGATGCAGAAGCCCTAGAAAAATGGTTAACTCTGCTAGAAGGTTATTTCTTTGTTCACAATTGTTTCGACAAAGAAAAGATCACCTTCACACTCCTTAAATCTCGCCCTCATGTCAAACATTGGTGGGAAAATTACTGGGAGAAGAGTTCCACAGAGGAGTCTGGAATATATGGGGCGTATCCCACTTGGGATTTTTTTGTTGATGCGGCAAAGGAACAGTATTACCCTGTTGGAAACTATGAGGACCAGTACATGAGATGGACCACACTACGGCAAGAGAGGGGCCAATCAGTTTCAAAGTTCACCAATAGCTTCCATACCTTGTGCACCAAGATGGGTATCAAAGACTTTGAATAACATTTGGTTCTGAAATACCGTGGGGCTCTACACAGATACATCCAAGCTTAAATGGATTTCCTGGACATCTCATCACTCGGTTCTGCCTATCGATATGCTGCTAAAATCGAGAAGAAATTTAAGCACCAGAACAAACGGGAGTTCGGGTCTGCAAATCCACAACAACCAAAGTATGATAAATATAGCCCTAACAAGAAGCCTCCTGAAAACCAATCCAAGCCACAGGAAAAGAAGGGTCACGGGAAGACAAAGAAGGACACCGGGAAATGGTGCGATTTCCACAAAATCCCCTGGCACAACACCAATGAATGTCGCTCAAAATAGTCATTGGTGGTCGAGATCAAAGACAAGGAGCCGAACCCTGATTCAGAATCTGATTCTGAAAATACTGGTAAAAGATAGATCATCGACGCAGACCCCACTGCTATTGTCGCGACTGCAACAATTCAACTAGAAGAACCAACAAATCCAGAAGAGGGGGAGCACCTTTTTCATTCACAAATGTGGTTGAAGGGAACCCCGCTGCATTTTATTGTTGATAGCGGAAGCCAGAAGAACCTCATCTCAGCAGAGGTCATTAAACAGTTGGGATTGTTGACAACACCACACCTGCAACCATACAACATCGGGTGGCTTCGCCAAGGACGAGATCTTCGTGTTAGCCAGCAGTGTCGATTGTCATATGGCATTCAACCCTTCAAGGATGAGGTATTATGTGATGTTTCCCCACTGGATGTCTGTGATGTTCTCTTGGGCCAGCCATATATGTGGAAATGCCATGCTATCTATGAGTCTCGACCCCGTAGTGTCATT
>SNQJ01S0000343.1:1014393-1029303 GCA_010110895.2 Picea sitchensis | reverse complement strand
TCGGTAGGCGTTGAAGGATGTGGGAAAAATTCTCCATCATTTCGTCCCTCTGTCGCGTGAGAGCTTGCTCAAGCAACAGACTGATAGGATCGTCTGCTCCGTCGATTTTCTTTTCCTCCGCCATTGAGGGTTTCTTGGGTGTGTGAGAGCGATTGTCCTTAAGAGAAACAATCTCGAGAACCAAATTTCTATACTCGGACCTCGTCGGGGACATGCACTGAAAAATGATCAAGAGCAGCCTGCTCTGATACCATTGATCCGGATTATTTTCCGCACGAAATTAGAGCGGAGATATAATAAATAAATGCACAGAGATATTGTAGATATTCAATAATATAACAGAAATGTATCAGAGATGCAACCATAAACACAAATATACAGTAATACATGATTTCTATTAATCAGAGAAATGTACAAAGACTGTAAAAATACAGAGTGAAAGACTCGCTAGAATGGTGGCAACTTATCTCTGAGAAGAGATGTGATGGCTACTCGCATTCACAAGAAGATGATTACAATGAGGCTCTGAAGGCCCTTTTACAATAAATGGGAATGCCAAAATTCCTAGACATCCAAAAACCTAACCCTAGGAGATGAAGCACCAAAAGTCATGTGGGCCCCGTTTGGGTAAGTGAGTACATCAACTTCCCGGGGTCGAAACTTTTGCATACGATCTCCGTTTTAGGCGTGTGATAGCTCGTTGGAAAGGTATTGTCGAAGAGATTCATTTTGGGGGATAAATCATGCCTTCAAATATCATTGAGAACCTCTATCTCAAAAAACCTTCATTTGGACCCTCAAAATGGCCCCGGAAGTTAAAACCTGCTAAAAATAGTAAATTGCCAAAATTGCCAGAAAGCCATTTTGAGCCATTTGGAAAAGGTGGGTGGCCACCAATATCCACCTGGATCATTGGTAAATGATAATTTTATGAATGGGTGTCGAAATTGAATTATGGGATATTATGAGCATGGTTTTATGATTTCAAGCTCATTAAGAAATCAAACCATCTTTGAGCATGGTTTTCTTCTTTCAAGCTCGTTAAAAAATGAAACCAGCTACAAGGATAGTTTTTGCGTCTCTGTGCCAACCTCATTAAAAAATGAAATAGGGGTTAAGAGAATAATTCTCGCTTCTGTGTCAAGCTCGTTAACAAATGAAACAATGGTCTGGGGATAGAACCTGCATTATCGATCATAGTTCGTGTTCCTGTGTCAACCTCATTAAAAAATGAAAAATATTGTTCCCCCTCTCTGTTTGAGTCAAGTCCTTCGTCTAGTATTTGAAGCTTTATTTCATTATCCTTTAAAGTTGGATGAAGTGGAGCTTGGGGGGGTATTTCCTTCCATCCTCTAGACTTCATGATGAGGTTAAACCATTATTTTCTTAAGCTGGGGACTAATTACCAACCATGAAAATTCGTGAACCATGCGTTGGGAAGTCACAAGCATAGTTTTATATGGTTCAAGATTGTGTAAAAATCAAACCACCTACCTCAAGCATAGTTTTCTATGGTTCAAGCTTGTGTAAAAATGAAACTAGGTCCAACCATAGTTTTGTTTTATTTTAAATCTTGCGTAAAAATGAAAACAATCCCGAGCTTAGTCTTTGTTATTTCTCATGCTCGTTAATACATGAGAATAAGTTATCAAGCTTAGTCTTTGTCCTTTTTCGTGCTCGTAAATCAATGAGAATGTAACTAAGTAAAATTTTATCACTTTTTTAGACTCATAAAGGTTATACAAAAAAGGAACCCCATGGACTTCCCTTTAAGATCTTTTCAGACTCTCTAAACATGAAAATATTTTTGAGTGACCTTGTTCTTTTAACGCTCATAAAAGTATTTGAAGAAAACATCTGTTGAGCATTAGTTTATCTCTTTTTTGGTCTCATTATACTACTTTATGAAAAAGGAACTGAGAGAGTTCTTTTTAAGTGTTTTTCAGACTGTCTAAACATGAAAAAACCCTGAGTTTTGGCTCTTTGGACTCGTAAAATGTAACGACCCTGGTTAAATAGTTGCATAGGGATTATGAAGTATAATTAATTAGATAATTAATTATCCTAATATGGTTTTAGTTAAACAATGATTAGTATTAATAATATTAATTATTTATTTATTTATTAATTAATTGTTTATAACTGTTGATTGATTAATTAATCAATTAATTGATTACTTAACACATTCATTAAGGGGCTTAATAAATTTTAAATTATTTTATAAGACTTTATGTATGCAGGGGGGGGAAGAAGAATTAAGTGGAATGATAAGGTAATAAAGGAATCAGATAAGGTAATAAAGAATAGGATAAGGTAATTAATGGAGGATAGGAGAGTTGGTGAAGGGGGGAGATATCACGGGGAAGAGTCCTACAGGAGATGATAATGAAAATTGGGGGAAAGAGCATTATTGGATGAGGTATGTATTTGTTTTGGATATCTTATGGTTTTGAGGAGTTTGGTTTTGGGGTTTTGGTGAACCATTGCAGGGGGCACCGGGTTGCTAGGGGTTTTGGGCACGGGGGCCAGGATTCATTATGGTATCCTAGAGCTAGGGTGCCAGACATGCTGCTCCTAGATGGATGGGTGGCTAGTCGGTTTGGGCAGGGTTTGGTCAAGCAGCAGGCCGAGCAAAGTAGCAGGGAGGACAACCAGACAAGCGAGAATTTAGCATCAGGCAGAGGTATTTTATTTCTGAATTTGATGAGTTATGTGATGATTATGTAATCTATTTCATGTTGTGGTTAAATTTAATTTTCTGCTGAATATCATATGCTTTTACCATGATTAATGAATTACTTACTCATTGAAGGAAATTGATGTTTAATTGTATGAAGTTTTTAGGCTTACATAAATTTAGGTCCCTACACATGGTATCAGAGCATTAGTTTGAAGCACTGGAGCCTTAAGGGCCTACCTACCTGCCTACCCAACTTAGGAATGAAATTGTACCCACCCAGAAATTTAAACAACCCTGAAACCCTTTAATTAGGTATAAATCTGAGCTCCAAGCTCTAGCTCCACCTAACCTGCAAGCCAAGCAGAGAATTTTTTTTAGTATATATGCAGATCTATATATATATATATACACAATGCTTCCTAAATAAACAAAAAAAAACTATTTATTAGAATGATGTTGGGTATGATGAAATCTATTTGGTAAATGATAATTTTATGAATGGGTGTTGATATTGAATTATGGGATATTATGAGATCTATTTCTAACTTGAAAACTTTGATGTTAAGTTTTTGGTACAAGGATACTGAATTGAAATGATGATTGTATGGAATTACATGATGATAATGCATAGAAATGTATGAGTTTGTGTTACAGACTAATCTGCAGATTATGGGCTATGAAATAACCAAGGGATAAGGATGATGAAAGTGAATGTCATGACCAATACCCAAGAAACATTATGGTATGGATCTTTGTATGTTAAATTATATTCGTTTGGATGCATTGCTATGATATGTGGACCAATGCATGATTTTAGGTGATGAGACTACCCAAAACTGAATAAATGATGACAAAACTCTCAGAAACATAGTGCCACTATATGTTCCATTGTAGGGTGTGGACCCTAGTTATGATTAGGAGGGGTGGAGGCATTTCCCACCGTGTATCCTCCGAAACCTGAAGTCATGGGAGGACAATGTTAGCTCACGCTCCCCTAGACGTGTGATGATGACTGTCAGTTGCCTGTTGGGGAAGCTTGGTCGAGATAGTGACACTTCCACTTATTGGTTCTATTTGGAGTTAGGTCAATATAGTTGACACGCCAATATAGTTCAATAGAGGAAGGATAGGAATGAAGATGGAAGTAATTTAGGGAGGAAGGATGAGTAGAAATAGATGAGAAAGTATGGAGATTTGTCTTATGGTGGAATTTATTGTTTTTTCCTTTTAAAAAGGAAATGTGTATATATGAATATTCATAATTACGTAGCTAAACCACAGTTGTCTAAATAAAATTGTTGAACTAGATAATTGTAATTAAAGGATTTCACAAACATTTGATTGGTTTATTGTCTTTTATAAAAGACTGGTCTTGTTGATTGGATTGGATGCATACATAAACTACTATAAGGGTGATAGTTATTGATTATTAGTACATGCACAAGACTTGTATGTACTAGCTACACATGCATTTCTTGTACATGTACACTAGTATGTACGAGTTTTATTGGCTTACTTACTAATAGTGTCGGTTAATTGTTATGAATGTGTGAACCATGTTTCTTTTCCTTTGTATCATGAGATACCTTAACTTCGGGATGAAGTTTCCTAAAGGGTGGGTGTATGTAACAACCCTGGTTAAATACTTGCATAGGGATTATTAAGTGTAATTAATTAGATAATTAATCGTCCTAATATGGTTTTAGTTAAACAATGATTAGTATTAATAATATTATTTATTTATTTATTTATTGTTTATAACTGTTGATTGATTAATTAATCAATTAATTGATTACTTAACACATTCAATGATTTGGGTAAAGCATTAAGGGGCTTAATGCATTTTAAATTATTTTATAAGACTTTACATATGCAGGGGGGGAAAGAACCATTAAGTGGAAAGATAAGGTAATAAAGAATAGGATAAGGTAATTAATGGAGGATAGGAGAGTCAGTGAAGGGGGGAGATATGATGGGGAAGAGTCCTACGGGAGATGATCATGAAAATTGGAGGAAGGAAGATTATTGGAGGAGGTCTATATTTCTATTGGATATCTTCTAGTTTTGAGGAGTTTCGTTTTGGGTTTTGGTGAACCATTGCAGGGGGCACTAGATTATTGTGGGTTTTGGGCACGGAAGCCAGGATTCCTTACAGTATCTGGGAGATAGGGAGTTGGACAGGCTGCTCCTAGCTGGCTGGGTGGTTAGTTGGTTTGGGTAGGGTTTGGTCAAGCAGTAGGCTGGGCAAAGCAACAGGGAGGACAACCAGATACGCGAGAATTTAGCATCAGGCAGAGGTATTTTTATTTCTGAATTTGACGAGTTATGTGATGATTATGTAAGCTATTTCATGTTGTGGTTAAATTTAATTTTTTGTTGAATATTATATGCTTTTATGATAATTAATGAATTACTTATGCATTGAAAGAAATTTATGTTTGATTGTATGAAATTTTTAGGTTTACTTAAATTTAGGTCCCAACATAAACCAAACATCGAAAGAATCATATGGGACTGAACAACTCCTTCCTAGGGTTCATTAAACATACTCTGAAGGACTCATCCGAAGGATGAGCTTACATTGTAAGCATATGTTATCCTCCTCAAGCTTGTGTAAAAATAAAGAGGTACTCGCCAAAAATGGTGGGGGGAAATTTGGGAAAGAAATGTGTCTAAACCTATATTCTATGGAAGAGTTCTTTTGAACATGAAACCCTTGGAGTCACTTTGTGTCTAGGTTGGAAAATCCGCCTCTTGGTCATACTCCTTTATAAGATTACAAATTGGTTTGTGATCCCTATTTTTGAGTCAGTGTTTCCAAGACAGTTGTCATGTTGTCAATATGTTCAAAGAGAAGTTCAATCCAAACATCCTTCTATTGCATCGGCCATTTCTATAGTCCTTAAGCCTTCTATTGCATCGACCATCCCTGAGTCAGTCCTGAATCACTTGTTACTCTGATCTACATCAAAACTTGTTTCTCGTTTCGTGTCATTGATGGGTGTACACTAAGGCCCTCCTTTGACGAGCCTTTTTCTGTCGACTTCAACTCATTATCCAGGAATTAGACTTAGAAACTAATTGGTACCTTGGAACTTGCATGCCTCAATGGCATGTTTCCTCACTCTTGACAGTGGGTTTTCATTATTGACCTCTGATCGAGAGATTCTGCTGAGTGTTCCACCTTAGTTCATTGATTCACAATCATTGGATTGTACTAGTGTACCTTGGGAGTCATTGAAATTAATGGTGATTTCCCTTGCACTTGTTAACGGTATTCACTAATGACCAGTAATCAAGTTGTTTGTACCATGTTCGACTTCAACACATCTCTTTGCATGGTTAGATTCATACTATAGAGTGGTGGAGATGAAGGCCCTAAATCTTTTCTCATAGATTCAGGTTGCATTGGAGCATAACTAGTGTGTACTATTGCATAGATCCACATTGTATGTCTCATGGCTATGTTCAAATTTGAGTCCTTAACACATAGATCCACAGTGTATTTTTCGCGGCTATGTTCAGATTTGAGTCATAATGGCATGGATCCACAGTGTATGTTTGGTGGCCATGAGTTGTATTACTTGACATGGATCTTCACATGTCAACATTTATGCTTTGAGTCATTTGTATTCTGAGTATGGGAATGCCTACTGCATTGATGATATATTATTATATAGTATTTCCTTGCTTGTTGGCAGTTTTTCGAGCAATTGTTCCTTGTTCCCTACACACACTCGACAAAGTATTTCATCTATCACTCTGTTCTAACTTCATACTTTGGGGGGCTCTCTATTACACAATATTTTCGTCACCCCTGTCATTTTTAATGATGTAAACCTATATGTTTCCTTCAGAGGGTTCAGTGACCTGGATTCCTAAAGAAAGAAGGGAGAAGAACTTTCCCTAAGAGAAGAAGTTGTATTTTCCTTTGTAAAAACCTTATTAAAGAGGATTTCCACAGGTTGCACTATAGGTAGGGTGCAGAAATGCCTGGTTTTCGTAGGCTGCACAATAGCTAGGGTGAGGAAATTCCTAATTTCTGCAAGCTGCACTATAGCTAGGTTGCTAAGTTTTAGCAAGTTTCACTATAGCTAGGGTGTGGAAATTCCTGTACGTGGGAAAAACCCGCATCTTATTGATTCTTCTAGAAGGAGAAGATTTTATGGTGAGGTGGCCTCTGAAAGGTTTGGATATCACTCACTTTCATGATTTAGTGGGATCGTCATAACCTCATCACCTTATCCTCTTCAACTTATAAAAGGAGAGGAGCTCTCATGGAGAAAGTTAGTTTGAGATTGATTGGGTTGGAAAGTTCTTGATCCTTTGAGATTAGAAATTTGGCTTGAGATTGTTAGCTTGGCATGTTGGCTTTGAGCTTTGCTTTATCAAGATACATTTTGAGTAGCTATCAGATCCATGGTCTCAGAATCCTTAGAGAAAGAAGTGTGTGGGAAGAAAGGAATTGTTGGAAGGAACCTTACGACATCAAGGAATATGGTTGTAATCTCTCTTCCTATTATTTAATATAATACAATGGCATACTTCTTTCCCATAGAATTATTCTTATTTTATTTCATAACTCCTTGATCATATGCATAGGTTGTCATTGAATATGCTCTCTTTGCTTTCACTTTGGTTGGTTTGTGTCTCACTATAGGATCAGTATCACAAGAGCACCAGAGAGAAACAGGAACAACACAGACGTAAGGAAGCAACACTTCAAGGTATGTCTCTCGTATTTTGTTCGATAGTAAATTCGATGATTAGAGCCTAGGGAAAGAACCATGTTCTGTCTTGTTTTGTTCTAGATCTAGGGGGATTGATTTTTGTCTACACTTAACAATTATCCCAATAACAAGATTGGCTAATTGTTATACGACTAATTTTTAAGTGGAGACACAAATCAATCCCCCTAGATCCACCTAGATCTAGAGCAAAAAAAGACAGAACATGGCACTTTCCCTAGGCTCTAATCATTGAATTTACTACCGAACAAAAGATGAGAGACATACCTTGAAGTGTCTCTTCCTTATGTCTTTGTTGTTCCTGTTTCACTCTAGTGCTCTTGTGATACTGATCCTGTAGTGAGACACAAACCAACCAAAGTGAAAGCAGAGAGAGTATATTCAATGAAGACCTATGCATATAATCAAGTAGTTATGCAATAAAATAATAATAATTCTACGAGAAAGAAGTAGTTCATTGTATTATATTAAATAATAGGAAGAGATATTACAATAGATTCCTTGATGTCGTAAGGTTCCTTCCAACAATTCCTTGCTTCCCATACACTTCTTGAACCAAGGATTCTGAGACTATGGATCTGATAGCTACTCACAATCTATCTTGACAAAACAAACCTCAAAGAAAACATGCCAAGCTAACAATCACAATCCAAATTTCTAATATCAAAGGCTGAAGAACTTTCCAACGCAATCAAGCTCAAGCTAACTTTCTCCATGAGAGCTCCTCTCCTTTTATTAGTTGAAGAGGATAAGGTCAGGAGGTTAGGATGATCCCACTAAATCATGAAAATGAGTAAGATCCAAACCGTTCAGAGGCCACCTCACCATAAAAGCTTCTCCTTCTAGAAACATCGAGAAGATGCTCATTTTTCCCACGTACATGAATTTCCATACCCTAGCTATAGTGCAACCTGTGGAAACTTTGTAGCCTAGCTATAGTGCAGCCTGCGAAAATCAAGAATTTACTCACCCTAGCTATAGTGTAGCCTATGGAAACCCGACATTTCCACACCCTAGCTATAGTGTAGCCTATGTAAATCCTCTTTAATAAGGTTTTTACAAAGGAAAATACAACTTCTTCTCTCAGGGAAAGTTCTTCTCCCTTCTTTCTTCATGAATCCAGACCATTGACCCCTCTGAAGGAAACATATAGGTTTACATCATTAACGATCACAGGGATGATGAAAATAATGTGTAACAATTTATGCACTTTTCACACTGTGCAACATGATCTGTTGGGTTTCCTTCCCTGGTATTATTTTGCATCATATATCCTTCCTCAGTATTGAATCTTATTGGATTAGTCTCCTACATTGTTTCCACTCTTCCATGTTTTCTTTGTGTGTCTCCCACCATCTTATTGGGGTTGATTTCAATATAATGTCCAATTCTAGTAGCCTCTATTGGTCTGGTACATGTGCCTCGAATGTATAAACATTTTTTTTTATATATTTCAACCTTTCATACTTAGGTGGGTTGCATAATTCTATTCCAATCCAATGTACTAATTTGGTCATGCATGCACATCGTTGTTTTGAGACTTCATTCATTCTATGTTGCGAATTTTCTAGATCTGATTCTTAATATGATGTGGATTAAATGATGCTTCTCCAACACTGTGCGCTATATACATTGGGGTTAACATAATCATCTATCCTCACAGTCATGTTGTACAAGTTATCAATTTCATCAGCCTTTGTTTCTTCTATGTACCTCCTTCCTTATTTTGGGACTAAGGGCGCAGTAAATTGCAGATATCCTACTTCAAATATAATCTCTCTCCTTTTAAAATTAAAAATTTATTGGTTATCAAAGGCCCATTCTAGTCCCATTAATGTTGGGTATGGCTGACTTTCATCCATGATCTCGATAAATTTGAAATCTATGATGTTACGCACTACATCTATATTCACAGGTATTATTGTTAGTCTGCCAATAGGTATTATTTTGTATTTATTGGATAGTATCAATTGGATGGGTGATCAAACTAAATTTTGTTTCCCCATAATCTCATATGTCTTCTTAGGTATCACGTTCACATTGGACCCTAAATCTAAGATTAGATTATCTATGTTGTATTCTCCAATCTGTACGTTGAACCTGAATTCTTCATTGGCTCTTTTATTTCGCAATAGTTGGTTCATTACTTTTTTTTCAGTAGGGACTCCCTTTCCTTGAGCATAATGATTGATCATAGACCATAATTTATGCAATTCCTTTTCATCTTCGACCAACTCCAGCCAAATTTTAAATTTTTTTCCTAAGGTGCTTACCTTCTCTAGTGATCCTTTGGTCATGGCGTGATCATCGATGGAATCCTATCAAGCATATATGGTACAAAATATGTTAATGATTCCCAATATTGTCGCAATATTTACTCCCTCGGCCTTGAATAGGTTTGTTTTTCATCTCATGGGTCGAATGTTGGTATAGGTACTGTTGAATTCTTTACCCATTGCTCAACCTGTTTCCCTCCATTGGTTGCAACTATCATTGTTTTGGTTCCTCCACATGTAACGAATGTGAATTTGGGTCTTTCAACCCTTATCTTGGCTATGATATTTTTAATGTTTGGGTTTTTGTTTTGATTCCCTCTATCCTTCCATTTTTCCAACAGTTGTGGATAATCCTTTGTCTCATGTTCTAACGCCTGATAATAAGTTCATGTTGTGAAATGATTTTGGAAATACCACACTAGGTGTCCTGGCTGGTTACAATTATATCAAATTATGGGGCCTCGTCCTCCTCTGTCAAATTTTTATCTACTTGGAACCCTACTGAATCATCCTTGGTTTCCTTGATTACATCCTCTTGGAGTATTATACTTCCCTCCCCCTTCTATCACAACATTGTCTTCTTGAATTAAATACATGTCTTATGTGCACTCCCTCGTCATATCAAATGTTCGACATTCCTTGTCCTCATGTCCCACTAATTTTCTAAAACTATAGAACAAGATTCTTGGGGTACTCTGATATTTTTGTAATAGTTGGCACTCCAGGGGATTATCTCCCCATTTCTTTCATATCTTGCAGTATCCTCCTCCTAGAAATGAACTGTTATCCACAATTTTGGTCATTGTGATGATGTCATGGTGATGTCATGATGATAGCAAATCAAACTCCTCATTAAAGAACTCCTTCCTAAAGAGGGTTGCTCTTATCTATTTCCAGAAATCATATTTTGAAGATAGTTCACAAGCTGCATATATACTCTCCTGCGAGAATGATACATTCCCGCATGCTGCATTCAACTAGGGTGCGAACTTATTGCACTATAATCATTGCTAGGGTGTGAACATGTTTTTACAAAGGAAAAAGTTAAGATTCTCGAGCCTTCTAGAAGGGAATCTTCTAGAAGGATGAGCTGGTATTCGAATGGTTGTTAAGAAGCTAGAATTCCAGATTTATTGGGATCATTCTTATCCTAGCAACTAACCTATTCTCTCTTATAAATTGATGAGGATACTCATGGAAAGGGTTAAGAAAAACAAGAAGTTGGCAAGCTTGAGAGATCTATTGGAGAATTGGTGCATGATTGTATGGAGAAGTGATGCTACAGCAGATAGAGACAACAACAAAGTCATCATAAGTAGTTGATTTTATTCATGCATGAGCAAGTGTGTGTGTCAGAACTAGAAGCCATTGAAAGGAGATCTACGACATCAAGGCTTAGGTTGTATATTTCTCTTTCAGTTAATTCAATACATGAATATGTCCATTTCCCATAATGATGATGTCATCTTATTACATGATTCCTTGATCACATGTATAGACTAGGTATTGAATATATTAATCTGCTTGTACTTCGATTGGTTTGTACTGGTGTGATTGGACGGCACAAGAGCATCGAAGCGGAGCAAGGAACAACAGATATTTAAGGAGAGCGTTCATAAGGTATGTCCACTATCCATTTCTCTTAATTCATTCAATAATCTAGATCTAGGGAAAGAGTAGTATTTTGTCTTGTTTTGTTCTAGATCCAGGTGGATCTAGGGAGATTGGTCTGTGTCCGCACTCACGAATTTATCCTGAAACAAAATTGGCGACTCCACTCGGGAATAATCCCTTTTGTCTTTTTGGTTTCTGGATTTTCTGTGGCCATTTGCTTTGGTTTCCTTTTTCTCCTAATTTATAAATCTCTAAGTCTTCAGGATACCCTGAGTGACCTTCTGGGTCCAAAAGCCAGTTTGATTTTTCCTTGTTTTTTCAAATTTTTCACTAGTTTCAGGGATTCCCGCACTGTGCCCATTAGCAGCCTGCGAGAACCTTGATGGTTCGCATTCTTCTTATATCTTCCAGTGCAAACTGTTCACAGTCTGCATTGAAGTGACCTGCGAGAAGCTTACATTCTCGCACTGTGTCCAAGGCTTGCCTGCGGGCAGATTTTGAAATTTGTTTGGAATCAAGTTTTGACTTCATCAACAGCTCAGTAAGGTTGATTTACACCTTTTTGACTCTTTGGACTACTGGCTTACCTATATTTTGCTTTCTCTTTCTTGCTGAACCTGATCTAGGTTTTCTAGGCTCGTTCTTGCTTTGATCACTTGACTTTCATCTCTTAGCCTTTATTGGCATTTTTCTTCTCTCTGATTACTGGAGTTGAATGTGTCGTGTTGGTTCAGAATCAGTGATTGATTGGAAGTTAAGTTTTTGATGCTTCTCTTGTACTTATTGGTCCAAAAGGACAATTTTCATTTGCATTGAGAAGCTCTTGTGGTTTGTTTTTGTTTTTGCTTTCATTGAAAGTGTTGGATTGGATTATTTGTTTGGGTCTTTATAATTTTGTTTTCTTTACTCATTCATTAAAGTTCTTCTTGGAAAGTGAACTATATGTTTTCTTTCAAGATCTTTGTTTTACCTTTGAAAAACCATTGAAAATCAAAATTGTAAAGTATTAAAGTTTTGAAAAAGACATCTAGACATTGCTCATTGATACATGATTATTTGTATTAGCATCAAAAAGGAAATTGAGCATAGCATTTGCATTGTAATATTGAGATTGATTCAGAAATTGTTTTCTCTCTCCCATAGCTAGGATTCATCGAATGAAAAAGATTACATTTCATCATATCCTTGCATTGATTGGGTCAGAGTCACACATCATGAGTTTCACTTCCGTTGCCTTTGAGTAAACAACAACCATTAAAAACATTGCGCAATATTAAAATTGACCTAGTAACTCTTTTAGAGGGCTCTTTTACACCAACATTTAGCTAGGCTAGTTCTTTGGAGTAGGAAGAGAGACACACTCTCCAAAAGCTCAAAAACACACAATAGCATATTGAGATAGGGAGTGTAAAATTCCATTGGCCGCATATTGTCCTGGGAAGCCCTTCTAACACAAGGGTCAAGCATTAGGTCACATTGGTGTTGGCGGGGATACTAACCTGCTCTGTTGACATCGGTGTAGAGATTGCACGTATTATGGGGGTCACTCCGAGGTATACCCACAATTATGAGTGGAAGCCTTTGAGTTGATTTTGGGCTCGATTCCCTGCCTTTGCGTGTGGATCGGACTGACGACTGTTTCCCCAGGCAGTATTGTTGTATGTGGTAACCTTAGTGGCCTTTCTCTCTAGGTTCTTACCCAAGGTGACTGTGGAGGGGAAAGTCTCCGTGGTACCTAGAATCGACGTTGATCAAACTCACTCGGGCTCCTTGGAGAGTAAATCCACAATTAATGGCATGGAAGCTTGCACCAGGGCGTAAGTCTGTTAAGCAGGTCGTCAACGTAACTTTTCCACTCTAGCCCCGCCCCTTCTCGTCTCATGGTTGCGACGTTGGATTTCATCACCAACTAGTGACTCCGATATTAGAAGGTATTGTTTGCCTGGTGATTGTCTCTAGATTTTGTTTACTAGTGTATGCTATTGTTTTCTCGTAGTCGACCATAGGATTTTCGTTGGGGAGTTTGTTACTCATTTACAATTGATCCCCCGCGACGTTCGCGTAGGATGCAAGGTTTGTCTCTGGAACATCCGAAAGTTTCACAACCTTTGCACACAACAACACCTGAGGATACCCCTGAGGACTCTCCTCATCCGGGTGAAATCCCTCTTGTTACTCTACCACACGTGGACATAAGTGGCGTCCCAGAAGTCTTTACACCACCTCCACAGGTACAAACCACTGATCCTCTTGCAGAATTTTGAATTACCAATACTATAGAGGATTATCGCATTCGTCGTGGTGAACGACCTTTAGGGCAGTTTCATCTTTCTGGTGGAGATCTTCCATCTACTGAATCAATTGCTGGGCCTTCTCATGGTGTAGTAGGCCAAGATCCTTCTTGGTCAGGTGAATTTCGACGAGTCTTATTTGGTACTGAATCCCCTGTCTATGAAATCATCAACCCTCCTGCGTCTCTTGAACCCGAGACTACACCCGAGACTACCTCTTATCGTTTTGTTCTTCCTCCCAAGATGGCCCACCTTGATAATACTACGAGTGTTCAAACCGGAGTGACTGCTACTACTCTTCCTCCTATTAATACCCAGAGAACTCCTGAGGCTAATCTGAATTTACCTCCTGGTTACCATGCTTTGAATCCATCGTTGAATGTTTCTCATCCAACGCCCCCACAAACTCCAGCTGGCTCTCCAAGAGGTCCTCAATTTCCTGGGCATCCTATTCCCGGTTTCATCTCGACACTCCCTCCTCAAATTTTCCCTCCTGGCAATACTAATCCTAGTGGCACTATCCCGACCGTTGCCCCTAATGTACAAATTCTTGTCGGTGGACAAAGTGGAACAATTCCGTTTCCTTTTCCTTTTCCCGAACATAACACAGTGACTACACAGCCTGCTGTTGGCACACAACTTCCGAGAGGAACTGTCCCTTTAATAGGGGGACCAACCTCCCCTTTAGGACAAAATATACCTCCTGCATTGGCCCAGTATTGGAATCAACTTATGCAAAACTTTCCTCAAAATGCTGGGGGGCAGCAAGCTGTCCCTACTACAGGCCAACCATATCCAGGGGTGACTAGTCCTATCTGGGGTTCTGGTCAAACTACTCAACCCCAAACTCAAGGTCAAAATCCTTGGGGTTACTATCTGATTCATCCACAACCGAACCAACCAGGATATTCACTCTGGGGGAAAACTGCATACGGTCCCACTGGTCTACTGACAGGGCTTCCGCCCCAAAGTCACCAGTATCCACAAGTGAATCGACAATTTGCTTTTCTCGCTACTTTGGATCTGTCGGATTTGTCCAGGATTCTCAATGATCCTATTCGTCACTCTCCCCAATGGCCTGCTATTCCTGCGAAGCTTCCATCGGACATTCCCAAATTCGATGGGAAGGCAGGAGAGGACCCAAATAATCATGTCATTACTTTCCACTTGTGGTGTTCGTCCAACTCGTTGATGGATGACTCCATTAGACTGCGTCTTTTTCAACGAACTCTTACGGGAGCTGCTGCGAAGTGGTACATCGAATTACCACGAGGTTTCTTTTCCGATTTCAACACCCTTGC
>SNQJ01S0000343.1:1003591-1014343 GCA_010110895.2 Picea sitchensis | reverse complement strand
CTAACCTATTCTCTCTTATAAATTGATGAGGATACTCATGGAAAGGGTTAAGAAAAACAAGAAGTTGGCAAGCTTGAGAGATCTATTGGAGAATTGGTGCATGATTGTATGGAGAAGTGATGCTACAGCAGATAGAGACAACATCAAAGTCATCATAAGTAGTTGTTTTTCTTCATGCATGAGCAAGTGTGTGTGTCAGAACTAGAAGCCATTGAAAGGAGATCTACGACATCAAGGCTTAGGTTGTATATTTCTCTTTCAGTTAATTCAATACATGAATATGTACCTTTCCCATAATGATGATTTCATCTTATTACATGATTCCTTGATCACATGTATAGACTAGGTATTGAATATATTAATCTGCTTGTACTTCGATTGGTTTGTACTGTTGTGATTGGACGGCACAAGAACATCGAAGCGGAGCAAGGAACAACAGAGATTTAAGGAGAGCATTCATAAGGTATGTCCACTATCCATTTCTCTTAATTCATTCAATAATATAGATCTAGGGAAAGAGTAGTATTATGTCTTGTTTTATTTTAGATCCAGGTGGATCTAGGGAGATTGGTCTGTGTCCGCACTCACGAATTTATCCTAAAACATGAACCCTCTTGGAAATGGAACAGAGGAAACTGATTGAGGCAATGACATGAAGGATGCACCAGAAAAAGGGCTAACATATCAACCTATGCAACACTTTCCTTAAACAAGAAGGAAATGGAAGGACCAAAGAACAAGGTCATGTGTGCGTGTAACAAGGTCATATGATAAGAAAAAATTTATTCTTGATTATGATGCGATATGATAGATGACATGATGTTTTAATGCTTTGACACGGATAGGTGTTATTGACTCGGTTTTACTGAGTGTGCAGGGTTTTTGACCTTGAGGATGCACACGCATAGATGGGACCCCTTTGACTCTGGATCAAGTCAAGGAGTGTGCTTCGGGATTGATTGTTTACTGTGATTTTAGTATATTTGCTTTGATGATATGATGTGGACATGTTCTGATATGATTGTTGATGATGCAGGTTGACGATAGCTTGCCGACCAGACTCACATACAGAGTAAAGGGGCCACACACGATTTCCAGAGAGGTTGAGGGAGAGGTGTGGACAACAGCCCTGCCACAGCCTACTAGCACTCCCACCGTGGCTCGAACTGTAAGTTAACGATTACCTAGTCCGAGAGGATTCACGATGCTGTGAGGGCAGACTGCGATAGTCGCTCACGATGATTCTAAGGGGCGCACAATAAGGTGGGGGCCTTATTCCTTAGAGCCCTTAGTCTCCCATAAGTTCACCTGGTAGAGTGTTGACTCCAGGGGTTATTGATGTCTACTAATCAGTCAAGAAGCGAGTGTCACCCTTGGATCACGTGGTGCATCCTGAAGGGCACGTCGCACAAAGGAAACACTAGAAGCGAGTGGCACCCTTGGAGCACATGGTGCATCCTGAAGGGCATGTCATGCAAAGGAAACACTAGAGGTGAGTGGCACCCTTGGAGCACGTGGTGCGTCCTGAAGGGCACGTCGCGTTGATGTTGATAAAGGAACAAACCTAGATGGCCCTAAGACTTTTAACACATTAAGAAATTCTTAAAAAAACTTCCCTAAATAATTGTCGCCCAGTTCAGAATCTATGTCCTAAGTCTAAAACTTCTCTAGGGTAAAATTTTGTTTAACCTTAAGAAAAAGACCCTATAAAAATAAAAATAAAAATTTAAACTAAAAACCACTTAAGTAATAGTTTTAGTCTTCATAATTTTTTGGGGTAAAATGAAGAGAATAATAATTTAATTAAAATCCATGGTTTTAAATTGTAAAGAAGAAATAAATTATTTAACTTGTGAAAGTGTAAAAAGATTTCAAATTAATAATAAAAGGAAAAGAGTAAATAGCGCAACTGCCATTTTGGCCCTAATAAAAAGGGAAAGAAGGGAATAATAAAAATTAGGAAACTAAGGAATGGGGGGAAACATAATAAGGGAAAGAGGGGAACTTATGGTAAAAAGCGAGGTCAACATAGTAAGGAATTTGCAATTAAGAACCTTCTAAAATGAACTAAATTAGCAACTTCATTCTAGAGAAAGTATTTAAACCTAAAAGGGAATCTAGAAACACCTAGGAGTAAATTTAGGAGCAACTCTAGGTCGGTGAGGGAAATGAGACAATTAATAAATTTAAAGAAAATAATTATCAGAGGAAAGAGGGGGATGGACGACACTTGTGCGAAGGAGAATATTTAGAATATTTTTATTAAAACTTAATCTAAATGTGATTTAGGGAAAGTTGGAGTTTCTAAAAACTCTATAAAAGAAAGGGAAGATGAGGAAGAAGGGGATCGGTTGTTAGCATAACGTTAGGCTACTGGATTTGTGACTTGACTGATTACTTGTGAGGAGTTGGGATTTTCCAGCTCGGATAGGAGTGGTAGCTCGGCCTTGCGAGGCGAGTTGGGAGATAGACGTACCATCTGGATAGTGTGTGGCCCCTTTGCGGCTCGGGGGGCTAAGGGGGAAGCAGAGTACCCCTAGCGATTGGCTAGGAGGTACCGGTGAGGTCTCGGAGGTCGAGGAGCGGGAGCGGCACGGAGCTCAAGTGCAGGATAGCGTCTTTAGGTTATTCGTCGTCGGTCACAGGTACGCAAGTGCATTGTTTGTTTAAGACTAAAAGGAAAATTGTTTAAAGTTGTATATGAAGCCTTATGATGATGATTGATGTGTTGAATCTTGGATCATCCCATTTCCTTGTTGTTGTTTCTGCACCTAGACTGATATAACCCCGCAATCCTTTCGATGAGTTATCCTTGGCTCTGGCATTCTCTTACATTGGCTGCAATTTCTTATTGGTGTTCTTTAGGCAGTTATAAATTACAGTGGGCATTTATATCTAACTGGGGGCGTTTTTAAATATGGCTATGGGTGTTTTGTAATAATGTGGGTGTTTTTATATTACTGTGGGCATTTTGTATTGTTGTAGGTGTTTATGTATTACAATGGGCGTTTTCATATTAATGTGGGCGTTTTTATATGATTGTGGGCATTTTATATATTACGGTGGACATTTTATATCACTGTGGGCGTTTATATACTACAGTGGGCATTTTTATATTAATGTGGGAATTTTTATATGACTGTGGGCATTTTATATATTACCATGGGCATTTTATATCACTATGGGCGTTTATATATGAGTGGGTGCGTTGTCACCTCGTCCGTTGGCTTCCATGTGTAAGTTGGAGTGATTGTATTCCCTTTTATATTTTTGTTTTCCTTCTGGCAATCCGTTCTGGCAATTTCGTTTGGAAATTGTTCCCGTACATTATTTCTGGCAATCCATTATGGCATTTTCGTTTTGTAAATTTGCTCTGAGAATTCGTTCTGGCAATGAGTGTATTGGCATTCCGTTTTTGTAAAATTTAATTCTAAGAATGCGTTCTGGCATTGGGTGTATTGGCATTCCGTTTTTGTAAAAAAAAAATCTGAGAATCCGTTCTGGCAATGAGTGTATTGGCATTCCATTTTTGTAAAATTTCGTTCTAAGAATGCGTTCTGGCAATGGGTGTATTGGCATTCCGTTTTTGTAAAATTTAGTTCTGAGAATTCATTCTGGCAATGAGTGTATTGGAATTTACGTTTTGTAAAATTTGTTCTGAGAATTCATCCTGGCAATGAGTGTATTGGCATTCTGTTTTTGTAAAATTTAGTTCTGAGAATGCGTTCTGGCAATGAGTGTATTGGCGTTTCCGTTTTTGTAAAATTAGTTCAGAGAATTCGTTCTACAATGGGTGTCAGGCATTTTTGTTTTGTATTGTTCTGTAATTTCGTCTCTGGCAACCTCCGTCCCTGGCAAACGAAGTTCTCCCCCCTTAAACTTTCATTGATGTCAACTAATGCAGATGGACATTGTTGTGTGGTAAAATGTAGAGTTGTTTTATCGATCATTAAGAATGGATATTTTAATTACGGATGAGGCTAATGTTAATTAAATCCTTAGTTGCATTTATCGATTATTTAAGGCTCATTGAATTATGATATTTTTTTAATGGCTGAATGTTCTTTGTTAACTTAATGCAGTTCCTTGCCCTTTCATTTAAATCTAGTTAGTTTCTAATTGGATTAAGAAGAAATTTTGTTTTATTGTAAATTGTTCGGGTTCGGGTTAATGAAATGGTGCATGGTTTTTATAATTGATTAGTGGGTATTGTCGTAATGGGTCTTGTTCTAATCTAAATTGAACATTGTTTAATATAATTTGAGAATTGTTCAATACTAATTGGATCTCGTTCTAATACTTTTGGGATATGGTTAAATGTCGTTTGAGTAGTGTCTTAATATAGTGGGGATATTGTTTATTTAATGGCCAGATCTAAATTTGTAACACTTGGACATATAGAGAGAGTGGGTGAGAAGAAGTTGTTACTCGCCTTCATTTAATTCTTCTTCACTTAGCATCATATTGATTTGTTTAATAATCTGATATTGCGCACTATGGAATTAAGGCCTACCTGGATGCTAACCTTAGAATAAGGAATGATGTTATAGAGTTCCCTTAGATTTATCTCTTGGCAACTTACAAGCGTTCATGTAATTTGGTTTCTTTTAAGTATAACCTGTTACTGAGAAGAGGGGAATGTTGAAGACCCTTGGGATGTATTATAATAATAATAGAAAGGGATTGTGGCTAGATTTACCTTTGGAATTTAGTATCTCATTAAGTTGGTATAAGAAGGGAGAATAGTAGATTCTTAATGACTTTTAAGTGGTGAGTAATTTAATGAGTTGAGGAGTTGTTAATGTCTCACTAATGCTTTTCCTTAATGTGATAACCAGGCTCATTGTTATATTAAAGGTTGTATTATTGTCATAATAAATGCCTTACTTGTTATATTAACTTCGATATCTTGTGATTGATTAAAAATACACTTCCAATGCAATACGGTAATAGTAGTGAGTAATCTAATGAGTTAACAAGAATTCACCCTTGAAAGTTGCCTTAATGAGATAACTTTGTTAATTGCGATATTGATGATTTGTCTTGTCATTAGCTTAGTAGACATTGGTTTGCTTGCGTCGGGAGGGATGTAGACACCTCCATGTTCCTCAGAACAGTCGCCAGCCCTGAGACCTTAAATGGTTAAAATAGATGGGAACCTGGGCTTGAGCATTGCTTATGTGTCTTGGAGGTCCTAACCATTACAGGGTAGGACGGATGGGTAGTCAGTCTTTTTATTGTCGGTTGATTGTTGTTCTTTACTAGCATATGTTGATGTGCATCTTAAATCCTTATGTTGATATCATAGTTGCACGTGTCATGATGCATCATCATGTGGCAGCGCAGAGTATAATGTCTTGTTACCCTTGTACACACTCACACACCCAAAAAAAATAAAAATTGCACTTGTTATAAGAGGTTGTCGGCGTAACGAGGAGGTCGTTACATATGGTATCAGAGTGGGTTCGACCCACGACTTGGGTTTGCTACGACTTTCGCTGACATGATTTGATTATACTGTTTTTGATCGAGTTGATTGTCTGTGTGCAGGTAATCATGGTTAGAGGGCGCTGCAGAGGCAGATGACGGGGTGCTAGGGGAGGAGGCACGATGCCTCCAACAACATCCACACCTGAGGGGCCTCGCCCCTAGGGAGACGAGCAGGTTCTCGGACAGGAGAAGATAGCAGTCGACGACGTAGTTGGGATGATGAGATCTTTTTAGTGCATGTCCGAGGCACTGATCAGCCACTTGGAAAGAGATGAGGCCAGGGCGTCGGCACCCTCTAAGGTTCCACCTTGCGCACCAGTCGTTCCGGGTAGCATTCATCATGAAATCGAGAAGGTCAAATTTCCTGAGTTCTTTGGTGCCTCGGACGGTGCAGCCGTCGAGGCATGGTTGGAGAACATGGCGATGTGCCTCACACTTCGCAATTATACCTCCAACATGAAGGTCCACATGGCGGTCTTTCAACTGAAGGGGAGCGCCCTTCTATGGTGGAAGACGCTCCTACCGCAGCTGAAAATGGTCGTTGAAGACGTGTCATGGGAACTGTTCGAGGAACGGTTCCAAGAGAGGTACCTTTCAGAGGAATTCATTGAGTGTCAGCTCAATGAGTTCAACGCATTATGACAGGGAGGTCATACGGTACCTGAGTACGAGGCACGTTTTATGGAGCTTCTCCGATATGCTCCACACCTTAACACAAAGAAACTTAAGGTCAACCGGTTCGTGTTCAGCCTTAATGGAAGCTTGTGTGCCAAGGTTAGGATTTTGATGCCTCAAACCTTGCACGATGCCATCTAGAAGGCACTCAGAGTAGAGGAGGAGCTTATCAGTGGGGGTCAGACCAGGACTCCAGCGAGACCAGCAGGGAAGGGTTCATCTGGAGCACCGCAACATCAGACACCAGCGAGACATATGCCGGGATATCGTGGCTTCCAAAGGGGATCAACTTTCACTACACCCTGGCGACCACTGCCTCAACAACGTACACCTTATCGGGGACCACAACATCATCAACAGCGTCGCCCGCAATAGTATCAGTTTAGGCCTGTTCAGCAGAACAGGCCAGGGTTCCAGGCCAGTGGGTCGTCATCTTCTACTTCGGGTACCAGGACTACTGGGCCGAAGAAGGGGTGTTGGACATGTGGGGAGACACACTACCAACACGACTGTCATGTGGAGAGGACCAAAGTGTTTGGATCAGCCAGACCCGCTACAGTGGGAGATATGGGCAAGGCCCATCGGATTCATGCAGCGATGAATAACCGCCAGGCAAAGCACCAGTCGACTGTTCTCGAGACGACATGTACCATCGTTGACCAGACCCTTAGTGTTTTGATAGATCCCGGTGCTACTGAGAGTTTCATTTATGGTGCAACGCTAAAAAGGATTAAGGTAAAGGCAGACAATCAGAATGAGTTTATCTTCGTAGAGATGGATTTGGGAGCCAAACAAAAGGTTGGAGGAAAGGTTACAGGATGTACCCTTAACCTGGGAGAGTTTGTCACGAGGACCAACTTGTACGTCACTATCTTAGGATCATATGACGTCGTGGTTAGTATGGATTGGTTGGAATTGCATGAGGCAATACTCAACTATAAGATGAAATGGTTGAGCTTGGTTGATGATGAAGGACAAAGACGTGTGATTGTAGGAAGGAACCAATGAGTTTCCCTGAGGTTCATCTCTTCCTTACAGTTACGAAAGAGTATACGTAAGGGGTGCAAGCTTTATGCGATCCTTGCGCTAAACGAAAAGGGAGTAGCGAAAGGTCTAGAACACCTTCAGGTGGTGAAGGAGTTTGCAGACGTATTTCCAGAGGAGTTACCTAGGATGCCGCCGGAAAGGGAATTGGAGTTTACCATAGACCTGAAACCAGGGACCGAACCGATAGAAAGAATGCCTTATCGGATGTCGACACCGGAGTTGAAAGAGTTGAAAATGCAACTGAAGGATTTGATGGACCTGGAACTGATACGTCCTAGTGTGTCACCATGGGGTGCACCTGTTATTTTCATTCGGAAGAAGGACAGATCGTGGAGGCTTTTCATTGACTACCGTCAACTGAACAAGGCTACGATCAAGAATCAATATCCCTTACCAAGAATTGATGATTTGTTCGATCAAATGAAGGGTGCGACAGTGTTCTCCAAGATTGATTTTTGATCAGAGTATCACCAGTTGCGGATCAAGGAGGATGATGTCCCTAAGACCACCTTTAAGACGAGATTTGGACATTACGAGTTTACTGTTTTTCCGTTTGGACTGACAAACGCCCCAGGAGTATTTATGAGTTTGATGAATGGGGTGTTCCACGAATACTTGGAAAAGTTCGTCCAAGTATTCATTGATGATATTTTGATCTACTATCGAACGACGGAGGAGCATGATGAGCACTTGCCCTTGGTACTACAGTGCCTACGAGAGCACAAATTGTATGGGAAGTTGTCCAAATTCTCTTTTTATCAATCGAGGATTCACTACTTAGGGCATGTCATCTCTGGCGAAGGTATCACTGTGGATCCAGCCAAGGTCGAGGCTATTATGGAATGGCCTGCGCTGACGAATGTCACAGAGGTGCGTAGATTTATGGGTTTAGCAGGATACTATCGACGGTTTGTCTAGGGATTTTCGAAGATAGAAAATCCGATCACGGAATTGCAAAAGAAAAACAAGAAGTTTGTTTGGACTGAGAAATGCGCGGAAGAATTTCAGACGCTTAAAGAGTTGTTGATGACAGCGTCAATACTAAAGGTCCCTGACATGGACACGGATTTCTTGGTATGCACAGATGCATCCAAGGGAGTTTTAGGCGGAGTCTTGATGCAAGATGGATGAGTGATTCCTTACATTTCGAGGAAACTGAGAAGGCATGAGGAGAAATACGCGATGCACGATTTGGAGTTATTATCCATCATATATGCCTTGAAGGTTTGGAGACACTACCTTGTTGGACGAAAATTTGAACTAAATACTGATCATTGTGGACTACAACACATTTTTACGCAAAGCGACCTGAACATGTGACAACGGTGTTGGTCGGAATTGCTTAGCAAGTACGACTATGAGATTACTTACATACAGGGAACGGTGAACTAAGTGGCGAATGCTTTGAGTCGGAGGCCACACATATTTTTAGTGTTGCCTCTTCAAACAAATCTACGTGAAAAGATTCTAACCTTACAGCGTGATGACGACTGGTACAAGGAGGTCGAGGGCTTTATTGGACAAAACACAATGATGGTACCACGACATGAGGGATTTTCTTTTGATAGCGATGGGTTATTGAGGTTTAAAAGTCAAATTTACGTACCACCAAATGACAAGTTGAGGATGTTCATCCTGAGCGAGGCTCATAGAGCGGTTTACATGGCTCACCCGTGAGTCACAAAGATGAGGGCAGACCTTAAGCCCTTATTCTTTTGGAAGGGAATGAAGGCCGACATAGTCAACTATGTGGCCAGATGTCTAGAGTGTCAGCAGGTAAAGGATGAACATAGACACCCAACAGGATTACTTCAACCACATGCCATTCCAGAATCAAAATGGGAGGTCATTTCGATGGATTTTATTGTTGGATTGCCACTGACAGGAAGGAGACATGACTCAATTTTCATAGTAGTAGACACTTTGACGAAGAGTTCTCACTTTATGCCTATGCATATGACGTATCAGGCACCTGACATTGATAGAATTTTCATCAGTGAGATTGTGAGGCTGCATGGCATGCCTAAGAGGATTATATTCGATCAAGGATCGATGTTTACTGGATGATTTTGGACGAGTTTCCAAGAGGCCTTGGGAACCCAACTTAACTTCAGTACGACATATCACCCGGAGACTGACGGGAAGACCGAGCGAATGAACCAAACATTGGAAAACATGTTGTGCATGTACGTGATGGACCAACAAAAGCATTATGAAGAATTCTTGCCACTAGTAGAGTTCACTTACAACAACAGTTACCAGAGCACCATTAAGATGGCACCTTTCGAGTTTTTGTACGGGCGACTGTGTCGGATGCCTTTGAGTTGGGATCGACTTGAGGATAGGGTCCTGGTGGGACCAGAAGCGATCCAAGAAATGGAAGAAAAAATGCAAACAATAAGACAAAGGATTAAAGAAACGCAGGATCGATAGAAGAGTCATGTCGATGCACATTGAATCGACCATAGTTATAAGGTCAGCGATAGAGTCTTCTTTCGGGTTAAACTGCATAAGAGTTCGATCAAGTTTGGAAAGGGAGATAAACTCTCTCCTAGGTTCGTGGGACCTTTCAAGATTGTGGAGAAAAAGGGGCCCATGGCCTATCGACTAGCCTTGCCTGATTCTTTGAGGCATATGCATGATGTTTTTCATGTATCTATTTTGAGACATTATATTAGTGATCCTACATATGTGATTGACATGAGTTATTTGCAGGTATCGGACGAGGGAGCGCTCACGGCTGAGCTGGTCCATATCTTAGATCATCGTGTTCGACAGTTGTGACGTCGAACGATAGATCAGGTCAAGGTCCAGTGGGACAGTTATAGTACGCACTCGGCGACCTGGGAGGACGCATATCATATGCGCCAGCAGTTTCCATTTTTGTTTTATAGATAGACTTATGATATTGTGATACACTTGTTGATTAAGGTTGGTTGTCATTGATGTCAACCCTTGAAGAAAGACCCATAGGACAACATTTTGGGTAATGGACCCAATAGTGTTTGATGTAAATATGACTCATTATTGTTTTGTCATGGTTGATAAGAAGTAAATATGGATGAACTCCAAAGTGGTCCCCTTATGGTGAAAGCCCTCACGGGAAGACGCTTTGTGGAGTAAGAGAACCCATGTTTAATTATGGAATAATGAGATGAAGGAAAGTGAATTTGTCAGGGAAAATATCCTATATGTATATTTCTTGTCATGTCATTTCCGGTGGTATGTGGAACGCCACATAATTCCTCACGGTTAGAGAGTTATGGCCATGAGAAGTTGGAGACCCGAGGTTTGTGTAATGGACCCAAGATTGTTTGATGGGTAATGGTATGAGTTATGATATATTTTCAGATAATACTATTCTATATGGATAGTACATGTTATGCCATTTCTGGTGTTATGTAGAACGTCACATAACTCCTCACGGTTTGAGAGTTATGGCCTTACGAAGTTGGAGGACCCTCATATGTCATCTAAAAGCCCCAAAAGGTCAAAGTAATCAAAGTGGTTTAAGAGATTTTAAAAGGTAAATAATAAAGT
>SNQJ01S0000343.1:946264-1001452 GCA_010110895.2 Picea sitchensis | reverse complement strand
CCTAAATAATTGTCGCCCAGTTCAGAATCTAAGTCCTAAGTCTAAAACTTCTCTAGGGTAAAATTTTGTTTAACCTTAAGAAAAAGACCCTATAAAAATAAAAATAAAAATTTAAACTAAAAGCCACTTAAGTAATAGTTTTAGTCTTCATAATTTTTTGGGGTAAAATGAAGAGAATAATAATTTAATTAAAATCCGTGGTTTTAAATTGTAAAGAAGAAATAAATTATTTAACTTGTGAAAGTATAAAAAAATTTCAAATTAATAATAAAAGGAAAAGAGTAAATAGCGCAACTATCATTTTGTCCCTAATAAAAATGGAAAGAAGGGAATAATAAAAATTAGGAAACTAAGGAATGGGGGGAAACATAATAAGGGAAAGAGGGGAACTTATGGTAAAAAGAGATGTCAACATAGTAAGGAATCTGCAATTACGAACCTTCTAAAATGAACTAAATTAGCAACTTCATTCTGGGGAAAGTATTTAAACCTAAAAGGGAATCTAGGAACACCCATGAGTAAATTTAGGAGCAACTCTAGGTGGGTGAGGGAAATGAGACAATTAATAAATTTAAAGAAAATAATTATTGGGGGAAAGAGGGGGATGGACGACACTTGTGCAAAGGAGAATATTTAGAATATTTTTATTAAAACTTAATTTAAATGTGATTTAGGGAAAGTTGGAGGTTCTAAAAACTCTATAAAAGAAAGGGAAGATCAGGAAGAAGGGGATCGGTTGTTAGAATAACGTTACGCTGCCAGATTTGTGACTTGACTGATTACTTGTGAGGAGTTGGGATTTCCCATCTCGGATAGGAGTGGTAGCTCGGCCTTGTGAGGCAAGCTGGGAGCTAGACGTACCATATGGATAGTGTGTGGCCCCTTTGCGGATCCAGGGGTAAGGGGGAATCAGAGTACCCCTAGAGATTGGCTAGGAGCTACCGATGGGGTCTCTGCAGTCGGTGAGTGGGAGCGACACATAGCTCAAGTGTGGGATAGCTTCTTCAGGTTATTCGTCGTCGGTCACAAGTACGCAAGTGCGTTGTTTGTTTAAGAATAAAAGGAAAATTGTTTAAAGTTATATATGAAGCCTTATGATGATGATTGATGTGTTGAATCTTGGATCATCCCATTTTCTTATTGTTGTTTCTGCGCCTAGATTGTTATAACCCCGCAATCCTTTCGATGAGTTATCCTTGGATCTGACATTCTCTTACCTTGGCTGCAATTTCGTATTGGTGTTCTTTAGGCGGTTATAAATTACAGTGGGCATTTATATCTAACTGGGGGAATTTTTAAATATGGCTATGGGCGTTTTGTAATAATGTGGGTGTTTATATATTATTGTGGGCATTTTGTATTGTTGTAGGTGTTTATGTATTACAGTGGGCGTTTTCATATTAATGTGGGTGTTTTTATATGACTGTGGGCATTTTATATATTATGGTGGGCATTTTATATCACTGTGGGCATTTATATACTACAGTGGGCATTTTTATATTAATGTGGGCGTTTTTATATGACTGTGGGCATTTTATATATTACCGTGGGAATTTTATATCAATGTGGGCGTTTATATATTACAGTGGGCGTTTTTATATAAATGTGGACGTTTTTATTGACTGTGGGCGTTTATATATGACTGGGTGCATTGTCACCTCGTCCGTTGGCTTCCATGTGTAAGTTGGAGTGATTGTATGCCCTTTTATATTTTTGTTTTCCTTCTAGCAATCCGTTCTGGCAATTTCGTTTGGAAATTGTTCCTGTACATTGTTTCTGGCAATCCGTTATGGCATTTTCGTTTTGTAAATTTGTTCTGAGAATTCGTTCTGGCAATGAGTGTATTGGCATTCCATTTTTGTAAAATTTATTTATGAGAATGTGTTCTGGCAATGGGTGTATTGGCATTCGGTTTTTGTAAAATTTTGTTCTGAGAATTCGTTCTGGAAATGAGTGTATTGGCATTCCGTTTTTGTAAAATTTAGTTCTGAGAATGCGTTCTGGCAATAGGTGTATTGGCATTCCGTTTTTGTAAACTTTAGTTCTGAGAATTCATTCTGGCAATGAGTGTATTGGCATTTACGTTTTGTAAAATTTGTTCTGAGAATTCCTTCTGGCAATGAGTGTATTGGCATTCCGTTTTTGTAAACTTTAGTTCTGAGAATGCGTTCTGGCAATGAGTGTATTGGCATTTCCATTTTTGTAAAATTAATTCAGAGAATTTGTTCTACAATGGATGTCGGGCATTTTTTTTTTTGTATTGTTCTGTAATTTCGTCTCTGGCAACCTCCATCCCTGGCAAACGAAGTTCTCCCCCCTTAAACTTTCATTGATGTCAACTAATGCAAATGGACATGGTTGTGTGGTAAAATGTAGAGTTGTTTTATCGATCATTAAGAATGGATAATTTAATTACGGATGAGGCTAATGTTAATTAAATCCTTAGTTGAATTTACCGATTATTTAAGGCTCATTGAATTATGATATTTTTTTAATGGATGAATGTTCTCTGTTAACTTAATGCAGTTCCTTGCCCTTTCATTTAAATCTAGTTAGCTTCTAATTGGGTTAAGAAGAAATTTTGTTTTATTGTAAATTGTTTGGGTTTGGGTTAATGAAATGGTTCATGGTTTTTATAATTGATTAGTGGGTATTGTCGTAATGGGTCTTGTTCTAATCTAAATTGAACATTGTTTAATATAATTTGAGAATTGTTCAATACTAATTGGATCTCGTTCTAATACTTTTGGGATATGGTTAAATATCATTTGAGTAGTGTCTTAATATAGTGGGGATATTGTTTATTTAATGGCCAGATCTAAATTTGTAACACTTGGACATATAGAGAGAGTGGGTGAGAAGAAGTTGTTACTCGCCTTCATTTAATCCTTCTTCACTTAGCATCATATTGATTTGTTTAATAATATGATATTACGCACTACGGAATTAAGGCCTACCTGGATGCTAACCTTACAATAAGGAATGATGTTATAGAGTTCCCTTAGATTTATCTCTTGGCAACTTACAAGTATTCATGTAATTTGGTTTCTTTTAAGTATAACCTGTTACTGAGAAGAGGGGAATGTTCAAGACCCTTGGGATGTATTATAATAATAATAGAAAGGGATTGTGGCTAGATTTACCTTTGGAATTTAGTATCTCATTAAGTTGGTATAAGAAGGGAGAATAGTAGCTTCTTAATGACTTTTAAGTGGCGAGTAATTTAATGATTTGAGGAGTTGTTAATGTCTCACCAATGCTTCCGCCTTAATGTGATAACCAGGTTATATGTTATATTAAAGGTTGTATTATTGTCATAATAAATACCTTACTTGTTATATTAACTGTCGATATCTTTTGATTGATTAAAAATACACTTCCAATGCAATACGGTAATAGTAGTGAGTAATCTAATGAGTTAACAAGAATTCACCCTTGAAAGTTGCCTTAATGAGATAACTTTGTTAATTGCGATATTGATGATTTGTCTTGTCATTAGCTTAGTAGGAATTGGTTTGCTTGCGTCGGGAGGGATGTAGACACCTCCATGTTCCTCAGAACATTCGCCAGTCCTGAGACCTTAAATGGTTAAAAAGGATGGGAACCTGGGCTTGAGCGTTGCTTATGTGTCTTGGAGGTCCTAACCATTGCAGGGTAGGACAGATGGGTAGTCAGTCTTTTTATTGTCAGTTGATTGTTGTTCTTTACTAGCAGATGTTGATGTGCATCTTAAATCCTTATGTTGATATCGCAGTTGCATGCATCATGATGCGTCGTCATGTGGCGATGCAGAGTATAATGTCTTGTTACCCTTGTAGACACGCACACTTCCAAAAAAAAAAAAAAAATCACTTGTTATAAGAGGTTGTCGGCGTAACGAGGAGGTCGTTATAGTGCAGAAGTAGAAAAAGGCTGAAAAGAGACAAGTTTTTTATGCACTAACAGACAACAACATGGATAGAATTTTATGTGAAATAAGGGACATCGTGGAATAAGTCCTTGAAGAGACAACAAAGAAACAATAAGAACTACAAAAGAAGGTGCAAGATGAATGCTTGAGGCTACAACAATTATTGCATATTGTTTGATTGGAATCTATGCAAGGAGAATACACAACCCAAGGAGGCATAGGAGTGGAAGAACAGACTGAAGTATCAACATAGAGGAAAACAGAGAGAAATGTACTCAAGATCCTAGTATAGATAGTCAGTTTATCAAACCTCAAAGTAGAAGAGAATTTGTAAAGCCTAAGTCACACATACTTATTCATCTCCCATATGATAATGCAATTATTATAGGGTTTGAACACTGTGATCACCCATGAAATATGGTTTTGGGTAGACACTGCATCCAATGAGTTGGAAAAAGTAGAAGTCAAGAAGGAAGCACTGCAAAAATAGTGCACCACTACACTCCATGAAAATTACGTAGTAGAACAAGGAGTGAAACTTGCATAAAAGGAGAAGAGTGAAGCATGTTGGATTATTGAGAGGGGGGGCGGGTGAATCAGTAATAGAGAAATTTAATATTTTTTCACCATAAAATGCAAGTGTTATATCAATGTAGCATTATCATCCAATAGTTGTAGAGTAAATAAACAATGAACAAATGAGAAATGATACACATACACAGTACAATAGTGTTTTACGTGGAAACCCAAAGTGGGAGAAAACCACCAAATGTTTTTTCTTATATGTCTTTAAGAATTAAATTCATTGGAAGCACCAAATTCCTTTATTTTCAAGCTGCAATTGGATGGAGGCTCCAAACCCCTAGTTTCTCAAGATACAGCCTGAGGCAATCTCTAACTCCCCAATTCTATGGCTATAACCAAAAGGAGGCTACAACCGCCTATGTTCTCCGGCTACAATTGGAAGGTGCCTACAATCAATTTTCCTTGACCCGTCCAAATGCCCTGAAATAAAAGTAGAATGATGGAACCACCATCACACTATCAATGTGAGATATATTGTTGTAAACCTGTACCAATCAACGTGTAATCAAATTGTACCATAAACAAGTGCATAAACCATGCACCAACTTGCATCAAACAATGTATAATCAACTTGTACCATAAACAAGTGCATCAAACATGCACCAAACTATACCTCAACCTGTACCATCAATGAGTGCATACACCATGCACCAAATATGTATCAATCATGCATCAAATACACATAAACTATGACTCATCCAGATGTACCAACATCATCAACTATACATCTCATGTGTGTGCCAACTCATCAACTACTTGTCTCAAACATGTACCCAACATGTACCTCAACCATATACCAAATACTTATACCAATACAACCATCAATATTTCTCTAGCAATACATCACACTATCCATAACCAAATACCATAAACCATTACATCAAACCATGTGCCACAACCTCACTATTATACAACCTCTATCTGTATCATACCTCAACCAAAATCCCTCATCAATTTCATCATCCAAATATGATTTGTAACTCTGTAATATACTTGGTTTATATGATCACATACCTACACGTCTTCCTTAATTTTAACGAAAAGAGACTACCATTTTATCAATCTTTACTTTAGTCTTACATTAATAATTTTGGATTAGTCAACCACCCTAACTTGCAATAATCATAACTATGCAGCTGTAATGAATAAAGATATGAAAATGGTACATGATGTTCTTCAATATCGTTTGTGCAAATCCTCCAGATTTCACGACTTGTAACCTCTCATAAAAGGAGTTATAGAAAAAATGGCATACCTTCTTGAATTTTGGCTTATTCTAGAGATCAAAATTGTTCAGAATTAACCACATGGAATATTTGATGTATAGATATGAAAAATGGTACACAACATACTAAGGATTTTACTCTAATCAATACATTTGGTATTACTGAATTTGGATATGTTATGAAGAAGTTGTGACACTTTTACTTGAAACACTTGTTTTAGATTAGTTTCAGGACTAGCCCCAAACCCTATTTTCCACGGAGTGTAACTCTAAAAATACAACGACTCAAAAGATGATTTTTTTGTCACAGCTACATGGATATGTTTCATCAATGAACTCTCAGGTTCATGGTCCGAATCATTCTAGAAAACAAGTTATTACGAAAATGGTGAGATTACCTGTAAATAGCATACCTTAGAAATCATCATCAAAAGAATTTATCATCCCTTGAATTTTGGCCTTCTTTACTTCACCTTCCCTCTGAAATTAGGATTATATATCCTTCTTCTACCTCATTCACTTGTACATATTCAATATTGTCAAGTGTAATTAAAAATGAGAGACCTTTGGCTCTTATTTATACTTCTTCTTCAAGCTTCTGAACCTCTTATTCTTTCTTCATTATTTGAGACTTCATGACTTCTTTTGGTCTTTTTAGTTCTTCAAGATGGATTTTTAATGTGATTATTTCTTCTTCAATTCCTTTCTCTTCTTGACCAAACTTTGCCTCAAGATGGTTTAGATCATTAGTTCTTTCCTTAAGATGACCAGTCAATATCTTTTCTCTCATTTCAACTTCTTCCTTCTGTGTTGTTATGTTGGCTTCTAAATACTTCTTTTGATATTCAATATTTTCTTCGATCTTTATGTCTTCTTCTAGATGAGTTATTAAGTTATCGATGACCTATTGGGATTCTTCAAAAATGTGAACACTTTCCTTTTGTTTTATCAATTATTTTTTGAGTGACTTATTTTCTTCTCTTAGTTCATCTAAAGAACTAGTGAATTCTGCTTCATAATTATCTTCCTTTTCAATTAGTTTTTCTATCTCATTTCCTTCATGGAATTCTATTTCAAGATGTCTTTGTTTTTCACAATCAAATAAAAAAATCATACCTCTTTTGATTATGTACTCTTCATCTTATGAATATGTTTGACATGGTGAACATAATTCTTCTTTATATGTATATGTATCTTCTTTGGCATTTTCAGAATCTGCGATGGGTGAAGAATATATGTCATGTAAGTTATCCCATATTTATTTGGCTGATGAAAATTTACCAACCTTTTCTCTTACCAAATTAGGTAATCCTTCCCAGATGAAATCCATTGCTATTTTTATATTCTTCTTCAATTCCTTCTTGGATGATGTCTTTTCCCTTTTTGAACTATCATATCCTGTAATAGCTGATAACCAAATATAATTTCATTGTGCCTGTAAAAATACTTTTGTCCTTCTACTCCACATCTCATACTTTAAACCATTCTAACCATTAAACATTGGTACTCCATTCTCAGAATAATCCATGATTTTCTTGCAGTGGTTAAACTGTTTCCTGAAGGAACTAGTTCTGATACCAATTGTTGGAATACTGAGAGGGGGGGGTGAATTGGTAATAGATAAATTTAATCCTTCTTCAACATAAAATGAAATTGTTATATCAATGTAGAATTATCATTCAATAGTTGTAGAGTAAATAAACAATGAACAAATGAGTAATCATACACATACATAGTACAACGGTGTTTTATGTGGAATCCCAAAGTGGTAGAAAACCACATAATGATTTTTCTTATATGTATTTAAGAATTACATTCATTGGAAGCATCAACTTCCTTTTTTTTCCAGCTGCAACTGGAAGGAGGCTCCAACCCCCTAGTTTCTCAGGCTACAGCATGAGGGAAGCTCCCACTCCTCAATTCTTTGGCTACAACCAAAAGGAGGCTACAACCCCCTATGTTATTTGGCTACAACTGAAAGGTGTCTACAACCTTTCCTTTCCCCATCCAACCGCCCTGAAATAAAAGTAGAATGATTGAAACACTATCAAACTAACATTGTGAGATATACTATTGTAAACCTGTACCAGTCAACCTGTACCATAAACAAGTGCATCAACCATGGATCAACCTGTACCAAACAACCCGTAATAAACCTGTAACATAAACAAGTGCATCAACCATGAAGAAACATGTACCTCAACCTATACCATCAACACGTGCATCAACCATGCACCAAATATGTACCAATCATGCATTAAATACCAATAAACTATGACTCATCAAGATGTAGCAACCTCATTAACTATACACCTCATGTGTGTGCAAACTCATCAACTACTTGTCTCAACCATGTAACCAACATGTACCTCAACCATATACCAAATACATGTACCAATATAAATGTCAAAATGTCTCTAGAAATAAATCACACTATCCATAACCAAATACCATAAACCATTACATCAAACCATGTGCCACAACCTCACTGTTATACAACCTCCATCTGTAACATACCTCAACCAAAATCCCTCATAAAATTCATCATCCAAATCTGATATGTATCTCTGTAATCGACCTGGTGTATATGATCACATACCTGCAAACCTTCCTTAACTTAAACAAAAAAAGACTACCATTTTATCAAACTTTACTTTAGTCTCACATGACTAATTTTGGATTAGTCAACAACCCTAACTTGCAATAATCATAACTATGTACCTGTAATGAATAAAGATATGAAAATGGTACAAAATGTTCTTCAGTGTCATTTATGCAATTCCTCCAGATTGCACTACATGGATCCTCTAAGAAAATGATTTATAGCAAAAATGACATACCTTGTTGAATTATGGCTTATTCTAGAGATCAAACTTAAAGAGAATTCTTGCACATAATATTTTCTTTATAGATATGAAAATCGTACAAAACATACTATGGAATATACTTTAAGAAATACATTTGTTCTTAGTGAATTTGGATCTATTATGAAGAAGTTATAACGTTTTTACCTGAAACACCTGTTTTAGACTAGTTTCAAGACTAGCCATAAACCCTGTTTTCCACAAAGTTTAACTCTAAAAATACAATTGCCAAAAGTGGAATTTTTTTATCACAGCTACTTGGATATGTTTCCTCAATGGCCTCCCAATTTCATGGTATGAATCATTCTATAAAAATCATTATTGCTAAAATGATGAGATGACCTGTAAATAACATACCTTAGAAAACATCATCAAAATAATTTATCCTCCCTTGAATTTTGGCCTTCTTTACTTCACCTTCCCTCTGAAATTAGGCTTAGATATCCTTTGGTTACCTCATTAACTTGTAGATATTCAATATTCTTAACTGTAATTAAAAATGAGAGACCCTTTCCTCTTAATTACACTTTCATGTAGCTTCCTCAAGGGCTTACCTTCTAACCATCTTAACCCACTTTCCTTATTTTAGGGATAACCCACTTCTAACCACTTGTCCACTTAGTAATTTATCCATTAACTTTGTTATTTAAATAATTTATTTTGTATCCACTTTGACTTATAGTGCACTCATCACTTCACTTTACTATTTAAGCTAACTTCTAACCATCTTAACCTGCTTTCCTTATTTTAGGGCTAACCCAATTCTAACCACTTGTCCACTTAGTAATTTCTCCATTAAATTTTTTATTTAAATAATTTCTTTTGTATCCACTTTGAATTATTTTACACTCATCACTTCACTTTATTATTTAAATAATTTCTTCTTTGCAACCAATTTGACTACTTTGAGCTTTTGGGGCTTCTAGATGACTCATGAGGGTTCTCCAACTTCACATGGGCATAACTCTTTAATCATGAGTTATGTGACATTCCACATGCCACCAGAATTGACATGACATTTAATATCTATGTAGAATAGTATTACCTTCAAATATATTAAAACACATACCACTATACATCAAACAAACTTGGGTCCATTACCCAAACCTTTGTTCTACCGGAATTAGCTACCGGACTTTCTTCAAGGGTTGACATCAATGACAACAAATGCAAAAAATCAACAAAGCAGAGGGACAAGAAGAGAAATCCAGGGTAGAAAAGATTGAAGTAGAAGGAAAGGTCGCCAAAGAATTGATGGAGAAGGAGGAAGTTGAACATATGGTGCCGAAAGTGCACGCAACACTCCAAAAACTATACAAGGAGGTCGCAAAAGTACCAATGGTGGTAGAGGCCATGTTAGAGGAACAAGTAGTAAACATTAGTGAATCTATCAAAGGCCTTCACACAAAAATCAAGGATTTGGAAGTGCGTGCAACACCAGGGACAACACCGGAAGAAAGAGCACAAAGGGAGAAGGCTACGCAGACACTGGTAGAAGATATCAAAATATGGGAACAAGAATGCATAAATATGTGTGACACAGACATAGACATTTGGATAGTTCTTAACACCACTCCATAACTACAATCATTGGAATATAGGCTAAGGAGTAAAGAGGAAGTGCAACATGCACTAAACATGTGAACATGTTGGCCCTAGAAAAAAGAATGCCAACGATATTGGCTAATAGGAAACTGTATAGCATAGTGTAATAAATGAAGGAAGAGTAGAGGAAGGAAATACATAAGTGGAAACCACTGTAAGATGAAGCCATCAGAGTGCTAGAAGAATTAGCCACCATACAGAGCACCATGAAATTAGCAATGTAAGACACTGAAAAAAAAAATATTATAGTAACTACGCAAATGATGGAGGATATTGTGGAAAATGAAGCTGAAATCGTATTAGCAGTACAAAAAAAAAATGATAGTCTCCAGAAATTCACTAAGGCATGGAAAAATGTGACACAACATGCCTAAGTGGCTCAAGATGAGACACAAATGAGTGTTGGAGGCCTGTTGGGCAAGAAACTTTCGAAGAATAAGAGTGAGAAGATATGAGGTACAGGGAAAAGGCATAGGATAAAAAAGAGTAAGAATGTCAATAGGATCAATAAATAAGAGAGAATAAAGAGGTGAAGACAGGTGGAATGAAAGAATGGCTAGCACAAAATCTTGGAAAACTTGTTAGGCACGAGTTGTATCCAGATGATAATGAGTTGTCACCAACTGAGCATGAGTGGTAGCGAACTCATTATGGTATGGAAAAAACCCTGAATAAAATTCATAAAATATGTAAAAGACCTGCGAGGTGGAGGTAGAGATATTCAAGAACCTCTAAGAAGACTCTTAGTAGTGGTTGTCATTCTAGGATTTTTTGTGTGTATAGATGTCGCCAATGCAAGAAGAGTATTTTGTGTATTGAACATCCATTATAGTGTAGAGCGCAAAAATAATTCCATAAATATAATAAAGAAGAAAATACTTTTTGGATGTATCCCAGGAGGGGGTGAACCATGGTAACTATGTGTCTAATTGTGTTGTCGAATGATTATTCATGTTTGTATTGTGATAAATCTTGAATTTACTATGGATGAATGTTTATCTTTGTTGATATTGTTGATACATTACTAAGAAATAGATTTAATTGTATGTTTAACCACTAAGTGACATGAATATGGACTAATATGGATATATAATTAAGTAACAAGGATAGGTTAACTAGGATCTAGTGCGTGAAAGGATCATATAGGCATGACAGAGCGTGTCTCACTTCTTTCCCTCACTACTGTGGAATATTGGTTCCTATAGTCTCCGTAAGGACACCTCAGGTGAGACTTCTCCTGCTTGTAGGTGATTTTGAAAGGGCTAGTATCCATAGGGGTTTTAAATACTATGTACCTTGAATCTAGGGTCTTGAACTTATCCACATGCACACCGACACTTGTACATATGTTTTCATCCTTTTTCTCTACAAGGAATAGTTCTATCTATCAAAATGTAGTACTCCAATCATAGTGTATTCCACTATCACTCATACATCAACCTATCACTATCACTATCACATCAACCTGTCATTGCCACTATCACATTAACCTATAACTGATGATCATCCAATCATACAACCTATCACTGTCTTTGTCACCATCACTGTCACTATCACTATCATTGTCACTGTCACTGTCACTGATATGACATCATCAACCATCTATAACCAAATCCACTCACATGGATACCAAAACCATCACCATACCATGTACATCAACCATGTACCAAAACCTCATCCATGTACATCAACCATTGAACAGAACCTCAATCATGTACATCAACCATGTATCAAAACTTGTACCTTACCATGTGCATTGACCATGTACCAAAACCTCAACCATGTACCAGAACCTAAACCATGTACATCAACCATATACCAAAACCTCTACCAAATCATGTACATCAACCATCTACCAAAACTTGTACCATACCATGTACATCAACCATGTACCAAAACATGTACCATACCATGTACATCAAGATATATTATAAAGAATGTACTATGAGGTTAATAACCAAATATCGAAATACCATAAAAATCTCAAAATAAGCACTCCACGCCTTGACAAAGAGATAAATTCAAATAATAATCCTCTTCAAGGGGGAAGCCTCCTTTTACATTACATGAAGTTACAAATACAAGACGATTCCAAATGAAAAGGTCTTCTTGGTATATATAGGGGAATAGGAGGTACAATTACAACTAATGGACCCAAGAGGACATAAATAAAATAAAAATACGAATGTAATATCCCCCAATAAAGGGGTAATATTCCACAATTTAGGTCTTAACATGCCCCTCCCCATCGGACAAGCGTTGTGCTCAGTGCTTGAGTAGTTTTGGCTGATTTTTTATAAAAGATTCATCTTCCCACGTGGAATCTTCAATAGGCAGTTTCTTCCACTTAGTGAGATAATATGAAATTGTTATATTCCTCAAATGGAGAAATCTTGTGTTAGTGATAGCTTCAGTCTCCAATATACTTTTTCCTTCCTCGCCAAGTTCTATAAATATAGTTTGAATTTGGATCTTGTCACCTATAACCTTCTTTAAGCATGAAACACAGAAAACTAGGTGTACTCACGAAGATGCAGGCAACTCCAATTTGTATGCCATAGTACCAATATTTTTCAACACCTTATAAGGGATATAGTACATGGTGATAATTTATTATCCTTCTTATCTTACTTGAGGGACATTTATTAAATCTGTCCTTTTGGTGATGTATTTAGTGTCAGTGTTATGGAATTTCTTGTGGTGATTATTATCAGTGGGGAATTTATCTATATCTAAAGAGTGTAATTAGAGTTAATGGGATCTCTTTTGTGCTTCCATTTACTTAAAATAGGCATCTAGAGGTTCATGGAGATCTCTATACTTGAGAAGCATTGGAGGTTTATTATAACATGTTTAAAGATTAATGAAGTGGTTTATATTTGACATTAAATGTCTTCGGTATATATAATAAGTGTTTTACCACTATAAATATTGATGCTCTTCTTTCTTGTGTTTTCTTATTTTCACTTGTTTATGCTAAAAGCTAATGGTGAATGTTCATAGAAAATTAGATGAATATTGATAAATGATTGTTTCCCTTGTATTTTCTTCTTATAATTTGCTTACGTTAATGGTACCTATTCATATAAGACTAAAGGAATATTGATAACTATTTTCTTCACTTATAATACACAACTAAGTCGTTCTTCAATATAGGTGCCTAAGTTGTTTGGTAGGTGAGATTTTGATTTATTCCTCATCCATCATGTGAAGTGGTCTTCTCACTATAGAGGTTCATAGAGAAATTGATGGCTCGAGGGTCAAGGGGTTGAATGCTCCCCTAAAGAAGAGTTCCATTGATTGGTTGGTTAAGTTACTTAAACCAAACATTATGTTGTATTTTTGTAGGAAAATATGATTGAAGGGGACAGATCTATTTGTATATTGTTTCCTTTTCTTAAAAAAAATGGTCTTTTTGTGTTCTTGATTTTGTAGGGAAATTAGGATGGCTAATAACATATTGGAATTAGTTCTTCATCTTGTAAAGGTTGAAGTTATTAACTTGGGAAGTTGGACTAAATTGAAGTATTGAGAGTTAGGTTATTGTTTTCTTCTATTAGTTTCTATGTTGAATATTTATAGTCCTTATGTTGGAAGCAGAGAATTTTGGGAGTACTTATGTGATTGGAAATGTACTTAAAAGGAATTTTTGGTGGTTGGTGGTGATTTAAGTTTCTTCTTAAGACATGGTGAAACATTGGTGGATGTCACTTGAATGGAACTTGTGTACATGATGCAGGAGCATCGTAGAAAGCCAAAGCATGCACATAGCCAAAGGAACAACTAGACACGCAAATGGAAAAAAGGACACGTTTTTATGAAAACGTTTTGAATTTTGAAATATGAAGCATTAATGTAATTGGTAGGAGAAGCATACTTACATTTATGTCTTGGAGATATGAATAGATCTGGAGAAATTACTCTCATCTGTCGAGTGTAACAGGAATTTAAGTCTGTTAATGTAAAGTAGGTAGATATGAATGTTAGATTAGACAATTTAAAAGCGTAGGAGGAAAAATGGATATAGACACCCTCACCCTTGTATCATTGTAACATTAAGATTATTATCATTCAGAATTCATAAGTTGGAGAGTTGTAGCAGAGAGTTGTAGAGAAGAACCCATGTACAGGATCACTTGAGTTAATATATGAAGCTTTGACTCAATTTTCATGGTGTTATTATGCTTACTGTTTACATTTGTTAAATGGTATGTTTACAGTTGATTTGTTTTCTCTATTATGAATTTATCTCAATGTTGTATTGTGTGTATGATTTCATATTGAATGTATGAAGTTAGAGAGAGAAGAAGAATGAGTTTTAATTGTTTCTCTTCCTAAGAATTCCTGGAAGGTCTAAGTTTTATCTCAGAAAGATCAAGAGAGATACCATTGTTCTCATACCTGTAGGAGTGCAGGTGAAGAACAGAGTCATGCAAGGTGTGCACAGAGTGGTTGAGACTTTAGAACTTATCAACCAAGGGGAAAGTTGAAGGAATACTATTGCAAAGAGTGCACAGGTTCGAAGACTCAAATAACCAAAGGTTATTTGAAAGTTTGTTGCAAGGAGTGCGAGCAGGAACCCTTTTGGAAGGCTTGAGTTTGCAAGTGAAAGCTCAGGAGAGATAACGCATTTGAAGTGTTAAAAGGGAGACAGATATTGAAACCATCGCATAGAAATTAAGTTCAGGAGGGAGAACACTCAGTCATTTGGCAGAAGTCATTGAGTAGTGAATCAGGCGGTCAGAATTCTCCATGGAGAGCTCACGAAATCGTGAGGACGATAGGATCCAGTGGAGCTGTAAGGAGGTTAGGAGTTGGACGAACTCACCATCCTAATATCAAGAATCAACATGAACCGTTGATCGTGGTAAATAAGATTCGTTGATCTCATTTAAACCTATGTTGTTGGATCATTTTGCGAACTTGGGGTTCATGAGTTTGGAGGGCAGACCAAATTTCTTATTTTTCACGAAGTCCAAAGTTGCGAGGAGCAGGGAGGGAGATCCAAACCATTAGATCCAAGTCATGGGAGAACTGTCAGATCAGAACCTTCATGGGGTATCGCATATCAGGGACTCAAGGTTTGAAATGATTTCTTTTCAACTGTAGAAGTCACGAAGTGCCGAGCGCCAAGGGTTTGTGCGAACACGTGGCACATACATTAGGTGGGGACCATGTGGTTAACAAGTGGCTTAACAAAAAGCACCCAAAGAAAGGTGTAAGCGGGTGACAGATGGTGGACACATGTCGCCTGGGGAGGAGTCGAACCATTGTGGACTATCACTTATCAAGGACTCGTAAAGGAGAAACATGAAGAATAAATGATCCAACTCATGAAATTACGAGTTGCGAGGCGTGCTAGAGTTAGGCCCTAGCCGACGGTCGCTTGTAGAGGCGCTAACGGGGAAGGAGCCATACCCATATTGTATATTGGGTATCATAGGTTTGGAGTCGAGGGTCTTTGACTCACTAACTCATGAGATCACGAGTCATGAAAAGTTCTTGTGCTAAGGCCCAAAGTGTGTTCGCATGGAGACGTAAGGCTCATGCCTGGTGTTAAATTGCACAGGGTGGGTTTTCATGAAGGACCTATGGATCAGATTCGTGAGGTTCGAATACGTATCCGATGGAGCTGCTTCGACTCGAGGAGAATATAGAATGATCCTATGTGGATCTCAGCCAAGTGGGTCAGGGGTCTGTATCAGAGTGGTATCAGAGCTTGATTTTGTCTATATAATTCAGGCAAAGGGAGCTAGAGGAAAGGGAGTATTCTGATACGCACTAGAGTGGTATCAGAGCCTAGAAGAATTTCTTTGCTTTCTATAGCAGAGAGAAGGGAGAAAATTTTATAGCCGTGCCACCGAGAAGAAGAGATAGGAAAATACCTGATCTAGCAGTGGGAAGAGAAATGTTGAGAAGAAGAAATAGGCAAATACCTGATCCAACAGTGTAAAGAGAAATGCATGAATTACGTGCCAGGCTTGATGCTATGGTGACAGCACAAAGGCACACAATCGATGTTGGGGATATCAACGAGGCTGAAAGTGAAAATGAAGATAGAAACAAAGGAGAAGAAGTTGTAGTCAAAGATGCTACAGAAGAACGCCTATTCAAGGTTGTTGTAAGGATAGGTGCTAGAGCAAAAATGGACATTCTAGTGTATGAAGGAAACTTGGATGTTGAAGAACTTCTAGACTGGATTAGAGCTCTATACAAATACTTTGACTATGAGGACTTTGAGGAAGACAAGAAAGTAAAGCATATCATTAATAGACTTAAAGGGCATGCAACACTATGGTGGGATGATTTGCAGGCTGACAAACGCTGGAAGGGCAAGAAGAAAATCAAAAGCTAGGATAGAATGGTTGCAAAAATGAAAGCCAAATTTATACCCAGGGATTATCAAATCACTCTGTTTCAGAGGATGTCGAATTTGGGACAGAAGATGATGTCAGTGAAAGAATACACTGAAGAATTTTATAGGATAAACATTAGAGCAGGTCATCGGGAAAACGATGATGAAAAAGTTTCCAGGTACATGAATGGTCTGCGATATGTCATTCAAGATTAGATGAGCATGTTGACCATTCAAAATGTGGAAGATGCTTATCAGATAGCTCTGAAAGCTAAAGAGAAGCTGAACCGGAAGCAAGGTCAAAGAGGCCGAGGTAGAAGTCAAGCCAGAGGAAAAATGATTTCCCAAGACATAACTCAGAGACCTAAAGAAGAGGGAAAGAAACCTCAAACTCAACCTGAGAGAGGAGGAAGCTCACAGGGAAGAAAATATGCTGATAAAAATACTTTTCCTCGAGCTAGAGGAAGAGGAAGAGGTAGAGGAGGTGAAGTGAAATGCTTTGTTTGTGGAAAAATCAGACATAAACCCTATGAGTGTCCAGATAAGAAGAAAGATGATGGTGAAACTCAAATTGCTGAAGCTCAAGGACAGAATGTTGAGGAAGAAGATGCTAAGGGTGGAAGATCCTTAATGATGAGGAAATTTCTCTTGAAGCTAGAGAAGGAGGCAGATAACCCAGCCCAAAGAAACAGTCTGTTTCAGACTACTTGCAAAACTAAAGATAGAGTATGCAAGGTCATAGTGGACAGTGGTATCACAGACAATCTCGTATCTATAGAGATGGTAGAAAAGCTGGAGCTAGAGACTGTTGCACATCCAAGCCCATACAAAGTTTTGTGGCTACAAAAAGGACATTAGGTAAATGTCACTAAACAATGTTTAGTTGAATTTAAAATAGGAGGATATAAAGATGAAATATTATGTGATGTCATTCCCATGGATTTTTTTCATCTATTGTTGGGTAGACCATGGCAATATGCTCTTAACATGGTTCATTATGGGAGAAAGAACACATACACCCTGGAGAAAAATGGTAGGACTCACATGTTGTTGTCGATTAAGAATAAAGAGGTGAAAACATAAATGAGCAACACTGTACTTCTCATGAGTGGGAAGGAACTTCTTAATGAGGTTAAGAAGAAGGAAGACACACAATTTATTGTGGTTAGGAAACCCAAAATTGTTTTGACCAATACGAGAATAGATGATTTACCAGAAGAAATCTAGGAGTTGCTGGGAGAGTTTGTTGATATAGTAGTGGACAAACTATCTTGTTCGTTGCCACCTATCAGGAGTATAATTCATCATATCGATCTTATACCTGGAGCCATTTTTTTGAACAAAGCATCATATCGGTTGACGCCACAGGAAAATGAAGAAGTAAAGAGACAGGTCCAAGAGTTAATGGACAAAGGATTGATTCGGGAAAGCTTGAGTCCATGCAGTGTTCCGACAGTCCTCACCCCAAAGAAAGATGGAGGCTGGAGAATGTGTACAAACTCAAGGGAAATAAATAAAATTACCATCAGATACATATTTCCATTGCCAAGGATGGACGACTTGATAGATTTCTTGAGTGGAGCAAGATTTTTTTTAAAGATTGATTTGAAAAGTCGATATCATCAAATTAGAATGAGAGAAGGTGATGAATGTAAGACAACATTCAAGATAAATGAAGGGCTATATGAATGGATTTTCAAGCCATTTGGCTTAACGAATGTGCCCAGTACTTTCATGAGGTTGATGAACAAAGTCCTGAAGGATTTCATAGGGAAATTCGTCATTGTATATCTTGACAATATATTAATTTTCGGCAAGACAAAAGAGGAACACTTAAAACATCTAGTTGCAGTAACGAGGAGATTACAGTAGGAAAAATTGTTGTTTAATATGAAGAAATTATCATTTATGAGGACAAAACTCATTTATTTGGGTTTTGTTATCTCTGCAAATGAACTGAAAATGGATCCGAAAAAGATAAAGGCGATTAAGTATTGGCCATTGTCGAAGAGTGTATTTGAAGTATGAAGCTTCCATGGTTTGGCTAGCTTCTACAATAAATTCATCCGAAAATTCAGTGGAATTAGGGCACCGATGATGGATACAGTGAAGAAAAGACATAAATATTTTCACTGGATGGAGGAAGCAGAGAAGAGCTTCAAGATGCTGAAGAAGAAGATCACTGAGCAACCAATTCTGGTTTTTCCAGATTTTAGCAAGACATTCCAGGTGAGGTGTGACACGAGTGGATTTGCAATTGGAGCGGTCTTGAGCCAAGAGGACAGGTCGGTCACATATTTCAGTGAAAAACTGAATCAAGCGAAGATTAAGTACTCCACATATGACAAAGAATTATATGCATTCATACAAGCGCTAAAGAAATGGAGACACTATTAGGTTCCCAAGGAGTTTGTTTTGTACAACGATAATCACGCTTTACAATTTGTGACTCGACATGAGAAGTTGAACCAAAAACATGCTAAATGGATTAAGTACATGCAGAATTTTACTTTTGTGATTAAGCATATTTCTGGAACTGCTAACAAAGTTGATGATGCTTTGAGCAGGAGATGTTTTCTTATGCAGGAATCCAAAGTAAAGACTTTGGGTTTTGATAACCTCAAAGAAATGTACAGGGATGATCCAGACTTTAAAGGGTCATATGAGGCATCTGAGAATCCAATTCTCAGGGATAGAAGCCAATGGACTAAATACATGATCCAGGATGGATTATTATTCAGGGGAAATCAACTATGTATTCCAAAATGCTCCATGAGGGAGAATTTGTTGAAGGAAAAACACAGTGGAGGATTGCCCAAACACTTCGGTCATGATAAAACATTCTCAAAGTTGAATGAATCATATTTTTGGCCAGGGATGAGGACGTATGTTAAGAAATTTGTGGACAGGTGCAGAATTTGTCAGCACACGAAAGGAAAAAGGAAAAACACAGGGTTATACCAACCATTACCCATACCTAAAAGGCCATGGGACGCAGTGAGCATGGATTTTATATTGGGACTGCCAAGGACACAAAGAGGATGTGATTCAATATTTGTGGTAGTCGACAAATTTTCAAAGATGGCACATTTCATACCATGCCAGAAAATCAGTGATGCAACTCATATTGCGAACCTGTTTTTCAAGGACGTTGTCAGACTTCACGGTTTACCAAAGAGTATTGTTTCTGATCGAGATACCAAGTTCATGGGACATTTTTGGAGGACCTTATGGAAGAAGTCGGGGAAAAACTTGTCTTTTAGCTCAGCGTATCATCCTCAGACGGATGGACAGACAAGGGTCGTAAATAGGAGCTTGGGAGATTTGCTAAGGAGCTTAGTGACTAAACACAATAGTCAATGGGATCACATTCTGCCACAGGAGGAATTCTCTTACAATGATTCACTCAATAGAAGCACAGGGGAGAGTCCATTCCAGATTGTATATGGAATGTAGCCAAGAGGAGTTTCTGAATTGAAAGATTCAAAACAAAATGAATTCAGGAGTGCTAGTGCAGAGGACTTTGCAAAAGGAATGAAGGAGCGCCACAGTGGAATCAAGGAGTGATTACAGAGTTCAAGTCAAGAATACAAGCGAAGAGTAGATCAACATAGGAGAGAACTTCAATTTGGAGTTGGTGATCTGATTCTTGCACATCTGAGGAAGGAGAGGTTCCCAAGGGGAACGTATAACAAACTGAAGATGAAAAAGATTGGACCATGCAAGGTCATAAGGAAATTTGGGGCAAGCACATATGAGATTGAATTACCCGATCGGGTCGAAATCTCACTGATATTCAATGTTGTGTATTTGTACCCTTAAAGAGCTGAAGAAGTAGGAGCAGAGGATGAGCAGGAAGAAATTCAATGGACAAAACAAATGCTTGTAGCTGAAAGGCCACAAATGGAAAGCATAATTGACAAGAGGATTAGAAGAAAGACTAGGAGAAAGGAGTATTTTGAATACTTGGTCAAGTGGAAGGGACATCCAGTTGAAGATGCCAGTTGGGAGGATGAAGCAGTAATTCATAGGCATGTAAAGACCATGCAAGAGCTCATGAATAGGAGTTCATGAAAAATTTGAACCGAGGGAGTATGATGTAGGAGCATCGTAGAAATCCAAATCATGCACCTAGCCAAAGGAGCAACTGAACGCGTAGATGGAAAAAAGCACATGTTTTTATGAAAAAAATTTGAATTTTGAAATCTGAAGAATTAATGTAATAGCTAGGAGAAGCGTACTTACATTTATGTCTTGGAGATATGAATAGATCTGGAGAAATTACTCTCATCTATCGGGTGTAATAGGAATTTAAGTCTGTTAATGTAAAGTAGGTAGATATGAATGTTAGATTAGACAGTTTAGAATCGTAGGAGGGAAAACGGATATAGACACCCTCACCCTTGTATCATTGTAACATTAAGATTATTATCATTCAGAATTCATAAGCTAGAGAGCTGTAGCAGAGAGCTGCAGAGAAGAACCCATGTACATGAGCACTTGGGTTAATATATGAAGCTTTGAATCAATTTTCATGGTGTTATGATGATTACTATTTACATTTGTTAAATCGTATGTTTACAGTTGATTTGTTTTCTCTGTTATGCATTTATCTCAATGTTGTATTATGTGTATGATTTCATCTTGAATGTATGAAGTCAGAGAGAGAAGAAGAATGAGTTTCAATTGTTTCTCTTCCTAAGAATTCCTGCAAGGAGTGCAGTGAATGTCCGCAAGGTGTGCATTGACGAAGGTCTAAGTTTTATCTCAAAAAGATCAGGAGAGATACCATTGTTCTCATACCCGCAAGAGTGCAGGTGAAGCACAGAGCCGTGCAAGGTGTGAGCAGGCTAGTTGAGATATTAGAACTTATCAACCAAGGGAAAAGTTGAAGGACTACTATTGCAAAGAGTGCACAGGGTCGAAGATTCAAATAACCAAATGTTATTTGAAAGTTTGCCGCAAGGAGTGTGAGTAGGAACCCTTTTGGAAGGCTTGAGTTCGCAAGTGAAAGATGAAGAGAGATAACGCCTTTGAAGTGTTCAAAGGGAGACTGAGATTGAAACCATCGCATAGAAATTAAGTTCAGAAGGGAGAACACTCAATCGTTGGGCAGAAGTCATTGAGTAGTGAATGGGGGAGTCAGAATTCTCTGTGGAGAGCTCGCGAAATCGCAAGGACTGTAGTATCTAGTGGAGCTATAAGGTGGTTAGGAGTTGGACAAACTCACCACCGTAATATCAAGAATCCACGTGAACCGTTGATTGTGATAAATAAGAGTTGTTGATCTCGTTTCAACCCACGTTGTTGGATCATTTCACGAACTTGGGGTTCATGATTTTGGAGGGAAGACCAAATTTCTTGGTTTTCGTGAATTCCAGAGTTGCGAGGAGTAGGGAAGGAGATCCAAACCATTGGATCCAAGTCACGGGAGAACCGTCGGATCAGAACCTTCGTGAGGTCTCACATATTGGGGACTCAGGGTTTGAAAGGATTTCTTTTCGAGTGAAGAAGCCACGAAGTGTCGAGCACTGAGGGTTCGTGAGAACACATGGCACATACATTAGGTGGGGACCACATGGTTAACAAGTGGCATAACAGCAAGTGCCAAGAGAAAGGTGGAAGCAGGTGACAGGTGGTGGACACACGTCGCTTGGGGAGGAGTCGACCCATTGTGGACTATCGCTTATCGCGGACTCATAAAGGAGAAGTATGAAGACTAAATGCTCCAACTCACAAAGTTGCGAGTTGCGAGGGGTGATAGAGTTAGGCCCTAGATGATTGTCACTTGTAGAGGCACTAACGGGGAAGGAGCCATACCTGTATCGCATCTCGGGTATCGGAGGTTTGGAGTCGAGGGTCTTTGACTCAATAACTCGCGAGATCGCGAGTCACGAAAATCGCTTGCACTAAGGCCCAGATTGTGGTCGCATGGAGATGTAAGGCTCGCGCCTGGTGTTAAATTGTGAAGGGCGGGTTTTCACGAAGGACCTGTGGAGAGGATTCACAAGGTTCCAATAGGGATTCGAGGGAGACTCTTCGGCTCGAGGATAATATTGAATGATCATGTGCGGATCTCAGCCAAGGGGGTCGGGGGTCTATGTCAGTACACTTTTTGTTGGAAAGATTGTACATTTGAAGAAAATAACTACCATGGTATTAAAAGTTGACATGTTGAAAGAATATGATAGGGTCAATTGAATCTTTCTTAGTTATTTCTCATTTATAAATGATCGATAATAATAATAATCTAAATTAAATCTTATTCATCTTGTACGAAGTGACATGTTATTTCTCAAGTGTATTGTCTTGCTTCTGATTGTCCTTCAATTATGGATCTACGAGGGTCGAATATTGATAACTATGTTTTTCACTTAAAATAGACAACTAAGTGGTTCTTCAATATAGGTATCTAAGTTGTTTGGTAGGTGAGATTTAATTTATTCCTCATCCATCATCTGAAGTGGTATTCTCACTATATAGATTCATAGAGAGTTCCATGAATGAGAAGTATTGGAGGCTTATTGTAACATGTTTAAATAATAATGAAGTGGTTCATATTTTACAATAAATGTTTTTTATATGTATAACAAGGGTTCTACCACTAAAAATTTGGGTGCTCTTCTTTCTTTTGTTTTCTTCTTTTCATTTGTTTATATTAATGGTGAATGCTCATAAAAAATTATATGAGTATTGATAAAAATATTGTGTCCCTTGTATTTTCTTCCTATGATTTTATTTTGGTTAATGGTGCATCTTCACTAGAGAATTATTGATGATTTGCTTGTGGTTAATGGTGCATCTTCACTAGAGGATTATTGATAAGTGTTTTTTTTTTTCACTAGAAGATTAATGAAGTGGTGTAAAAGGATTGGTTGTCATGGGAGACTAATATCATATGAACTGATATAAGCTAACATAATAATAATAATAATATATACTTATATTATTACCCTATATATAATTATAATAATAATATATACTTATATTATTGCCCTATATAAGCTAATGGGTATGTACAAGCATGATGTTATGACTAGACATTAGTGTAATGTAATATATATGGAAATCACTCTTTAACAAGTAGTGATTGGATTCATGTTATGGATAATAGATCATGGGTTAGTAAATACATATTTAACACAAAAGATTACCTTATTTGATTCATTAGTAGTATAGTTTATTCATTATAAGGAATTTTTATCATGTTTCAATTATATAGGGAATTACTAAAAATTCATATATTTATTTTGATACATATATCATACATCAACATAGAATTTTTTTTAATAATTGTACATATAAACAAAAAATAGATTAAATTCTAAAATATCAGTGATTAGCTCAAATAAAAAATAATGTTTGTGGGGGAAATTATTATCTAACACATGGACATATGCATTGAACTGCAACCAAATATTTTTTTCAAGTCGATGTGTTATATTAGTGCACATCACTCTTTAGAAGGATATGTACTAATATATTCCTCAACTTGAACATGCTCGAGGGAAAGGTGTTAGATTTTATTTTTCTACCCTTTTGTTGTATAAAGATTCAAGGCAAGAAATGCCCTTATTTGCATATTATATCAAGAATACATGGAGTGATTGATCAATCAATATGTTGTTGCAACTTAGTATTGGTATATATAATCACACATATGATGTTCAATTAGATAAAACAATATCCTAAATAATTTACCGTAAAAAATAATGTTTTTCACATAATCACTACACAAATATAACAATTCTCCCTTATGTATCTACACTATTTCTCATACCAAGCATATAAGGTTTGCCTATTTTTTTCCATGGATTGTTTTATATTTTTCATTCAAGTTGAAATACAAATACATTTTTAAGATTCCTTAGAGAGATATTATGATTCTTAACATATCGTTTATACTAAGATTATCCCTAATTAATGGACTATCATATATTATATTCATACAAAATATTATCCTATATATTATATCCTATGAACTTAAAACAACTAAGTGTTTAGTGAAAACAAAATTAGAGCATATGAAATAGCATCTATTGCATGCTCTCAATTTATACATGTGTATCAATAAAAAATAGAAAAATAATCTATTTTTTTTATGCAAACTCACGTTGTTATTTCTCTTGGTGAAGCCATAAGCATCATAGGTTTCAAAGATTCAAATATTTGTTTTATTAATTAAAATACTAAAATATACAATATGCCAATGCTTATCATGAGAATTTCAAGGAATGTGAAACCGATGTTCTTGATGATCACAATCGCATTAAATATTGGAAACAATAGAAAGATTGGCATGCCTTATAACCCTCTAGTGTAATTGCTACAACCCTGAAACCTTTTAGGTTTAGAAAAGAAAAGAAAAACCAACACAAGCATAAGAAGAAAACCCACTTACAATTGATATATCTATTATCCTAAGCATTACAAAAATACAACTATATACTCTAGAAAAATAGGAAAACATAAATACTATATTGTAACGGATACAACCTTAAACACTCTAGGTCTACAAATGGGTTCTACTAAAAAAAAAAAATTGCATCCAATACTAAAATAACAAGAAAAACCATATGACAATAATGGACTATAATGGCTACAACCTTAAACACTCTAGGTCTACAAATTGGTTCTACTAAAAAACAAAAATGCCAGTACTAGAATAACAAGAAAACCCATATGACACTAATGGGCTATAATGGCTACAACCTTAAACACTCTAGTTATGCAAAATGGTTCTACTGAAGACAAAAAAATGTGAGTACTAAAATAAAAAGAAAACCCATATGACAATAATGGACTATAATGGCTACAACCTTAAACACTCTAGGTCTACAAATTGCTTTTACTAAAAAAACAAATGCCAGTACCAAAATAACAAGAAAACCCATATGAAAATAATGAAGTGTTTTAATGGACAATAACACTCTAAGAGAATCCAACCCTAGACCTAGAATTTCGGATCCAAAACTATAATATGAAATTGATTACCCTAGGATGAACCAGAATTCTAAATGACTTGAAGTCACAATGGAAGGGAGAGGTGTTCAAGATATATATATTTTAAGAGAAAATTAAAATTGAAAACGTAAATAATAAATTTATCATTAAATTTTAAAATTGAGCTAGAACATAGATGATACACTAGAATTAGGCATGATTGCTTCCCAGTCTCCACGTGGGTAAGCTCCAACTTCAAACCATGCCAAATATTTTGAGAATTGATCCCACTTAGTTAGGTTTGGATGTTTCCACTAATCCAAGTTCATTAGTGAGTAAGCAAACTGACATGTTCAAAATTGAGTGAATGAGACAATTTGAGTTTAATTGTATGACACCCTGACAAATCATACAATATGTGGGTGGAATATTAACATAGTGTAAGTGGGTGGCATATTGACAAAGAAGTGTTAGATATTCCTAACATGTTATATCTATGAAAATATAAATGCAAACATATATTGCATGGATATTTGAATACACATTCTTGTAGAGCTTATGTACTTCTCAAGATTCCATTGATTCATTTTGCATGCGTATGCATTGCATCAAAGTTATCGTAAATTTTAACCATTGTTCATTTCATTTCGTAAATTTTGGAATGCATATATCACTTGTTTAAATAAATTGTAATGGTATGCGATCTTCAATTATTTGTTCATGATCGGATTTGGACATTTTCCATTTTCTAACTTTTTTTTTTTATTCATTGAACTTCTATTAAGTTTATGCCCAGTACAGATACCAAATGACTATATTGAAAAATTATGACATCTGACTGATATTCTTGAAAGTGAACATGACTATCAGTTTGATGATTTTATTTAAAAAAATACCCTTTCAATATGATGGATCATCTTTCATATATAAAACCGTTATCATCAAAATCTTCTAATAGCCTCATCTTTTGTTCTATGCATCACATCAAATAATATTTCATGTTTTCAGTGTTGTCTATTGGTGCAACCATGAAAAAGACTTCTGAGAGTTCTCTTGCAAATAATTCGATATGTTCCAACAAGTAGTTTATGTTATATTAGCACACATGCACGTACCATTAAACGTGTCTACTATATATATATATATATAAATTTTGTATATCTAACTTACAAGTACATCTACAAGTTATTTAAATATTTAACGAATATATTTTCAAACAATTGTAACATAAAAATTACCTTCTCTAACAAGATCATAAACTCTATCGCCATCAACTAACACTATAGTTTCGTTTGATTCCATATCCTATGAGATTGGAAGTATAATTTTCCCTTTTATATTAAGTTCGATATGTCTCTAAGATTTAACATATTCCACATTTTCATTTTTGAAAATCTCTATGGATTATGTGTCCTCAATGGAAACTAAACAAAAACAAGACTCATTTCTTCTATCAAATGCAAACACATTTTGATAGCATTTTGTTTTATCTAAAAGCATTTTTCATGTCCCATGTATTGTATCGTCTTCATATGGGATTGATCAATTTACATATTGGATTCCAACATACCAAAAAGACTTGCACAAGATAAGAATTTGTTAACTTGAAATCTATCAAGAAAATGATTGAATATCATATAAATTTGATCACATGAATAAAAATATTATGTGTACATGTGTAACATGTATATATAGACACACCTGTGCACATCCCTTGATGTAGTTTTTCATGGCTTACCACCAGTTTTCACCATTCAAGAACTTTATCAATGTATTCAAATCGATTGGCATGAGGGTTCATCTGATACCTTTGAAGTGTTCATTTTACACATACCACTGCAGCATTGTGCTATACTTTTCCATGACCAATCTCAAAAAAATTCCAACAATGTGTAATGTTTGATTTCTTATGAAGAATAAATAACCAATAGAATCATCGTGAATATTTGAACTGACCCACACATCCATTTGGCCATATCCAATGTCGATGGAATATGATCCCGCATTCTTTCAATGAATCATAAAATTTATCAAAACGATGTTGTACATAATGTGTTTTGTGTGCTCAATCATCACTTATATAAAAGTGATATTCTTTAATAAAATGTCGATTTTCATTGGTTCTTTCTATGTTATCAAGACTCCATTAAGAATGTATATATAGAACGTGGACAAATATAGTGACTTGATCAGAATGGTAATATTCACTATGTATTTGTTTTTGTACGACGAATGTGTAATTCTTTGAAATATCAACTACAAACAAAATTGTCCCTAGTGGAAACACTTCACATGATTTTTTGAATTGTAGTTCTTTCCATCGGGCTCTATGTGAATGCTTGGTGTATTTATAAATTTATTCCTCAAACTTCTTCAAAAAATCTATCACACAGACTTGATATGTTCATATCTCTTCAAATTGACTCTTATATTAGAAAATGATTGATCATTCATATCAATAGGATACTTTGAGTGAAACAAACTTAGATTTCCACAACAATCATAGTTCTTTCCACCAACATATGTTTTTTGGTAAAATAATTCATCACCTTCTCTTTCACATAGAATTTCAGATATAAATCATAGAATGTGGAAGGAGGAGGTGAGATTGGCCATACTGTTTTACCGAAATCAAGAAAAGTTTCATAATATAACTCAAATTCCACATGATAATGACAACAACAAGTGTCACGGACAATGATGGGTCTAATAAGCCAGGGTTTTTGTTGCACAAATGTATTGGTGGAAATTTTAACTTCTTTTTGCTCTTCTTTGAACTTATTGAACAATTATATTTGTTTCATTGGAAATATATGTTTTGGATGTTATTCATATGATTTTCATGTTATTATTCATCGCAACGCATCCATTGTATGTGGTGAAACATGAGATTCTGTCAACCAACAATTACAAGACGATTCTTTAACATTTTTTGCAATTCTATCTTTGTAGGGTTGTCTAGAAATCGTTGTCCAACAAGCAAGTTCACCATTTTCATCTATTTGCAATAACATTTTCTATGTTTTTACAATGTTTTTCTTGAGGTTCCCATCTCTTTTTCCATGTGTTTTGTCAAATGATCATTTATATTGTTAGATGAAACAATTGTTGTTTGTATCACTCTACGTGCAACACTGACATCTTTTGTTTAGAGATTTTCCAAAAGCTTTTAATACACTAGTTATATTGTCAAAGACATTCTCTTTCACCTTTGTATATTTTGTCGACTTTTGGATACCTAATAATGATGTAGCTTCTTTTAAATTTCTTGACTTTATTAGACAGAGTAAAACTTGAGCTTGTACTATTACTGATTCATCTTTGAAAAAAGTACTATACATATTCTTATTTAGATATCTTATATAATGCTTAACTTCTTTCTTCCCAAATTTGTCAGTATCAACATTTTATAATATTTCATCATCAATGTTGATAGATTCTCCTGCATATTTCAATTTAAAGTTTATATTAAAAAACAAAACCCGAACATAAACTCACTCAAATATATACATGTGTTCATCTTGTATTATCTAAATTTATGTACATACATATAGGTGATTCAACTCCTTCTTTAATTTCGGTTTCAACGACTTAATAGATGTTATGAGACAAATCTATTTACATTTCTTGAAAAACATCAAATTGAAATTACAATCAATCATATTAAACAATAATTTGAATTTGAATTCTATAATTTTATTATAGATAATATGTGCATGCATTCCTAGTTTCGTCTTTAGTGTGATCAAATTTTCTCTTGCACAAACTTTTGTTTCACATGAGTATATTTATCTGTAATGTTTTTCAAAAAAGTCAACATTTCAGAATAGTCTCCAAAAAACCCCATTGTCACAAAAATTATTAAAAAATAATATCAATAATTTTATGTTCAACAAAGACTTCACCTTGCAAAAATGTTCAAAAAATCCTTCACTTTGAAAAAATGTTCAACAAATCCTTCACTTTGAAAAAATGTTCAACAAATCCTTCACCTTGAAAATTTTTTCAACATTTATCCTTCAATATATAAATTGTTATTCCAATAAAAACTTGAACTTCAAAAAAATAAACTTATTTTTTTTGCAATCAAAACATCAACTACCATGTTCAAAAAACTAAAAAAGATGGTTCAAAACTTTCCTTAGGTCCTCTATAAAACTATGAAAGAAGCGAGTGAATTGTGTTAAATTAGTTCGGCCGAAGCCATATTTATAAGATTTGGTGCCAAGTGAAACAAAACAATGTGTTTCTTCATTGTTTCTGGCTGACATAATTCTCTCACCCACATTCAGTCAAAAAATAATCGTTTCGGCTGAAAATCTAGGAAATCGTTTATTTTTTATGGATTATGTTAGAATTACATATTTTGGCTGAAAAATCTTTCTTTCAACTGAAAACCAACGAATGAGATTGTTTGCAGGAACGTGAAAATTCCCTCTATCTTACCTAAACTTTGGAGGTTGTAGACTCCTGCAAATACTCAAAATTTAGTTTCAAAATTGATACCATCATTTGCAAAATTGAATCTTCTTTAAATGTATATAATTTGTTTTCATTTTCATTATTTTTATCTAATTTTATTTATTTTTAAAAAAGAATCACTGCATAATAGTTTCAGGTGACATTATGATTCAATGAAATCAAATATTTGTTGATTAATTGGGTTGGTTGTCATTGATTTCAACCCTTGAGTAAGTTACGGTAGTGAATTCTGGTAGCATGGAGGTTTGGGTAATGGACCCAAGTTTGTTTGATGGATAATGGTATGAGTTTTGATGTATTTGCAGGTAATAATATTCTAGATGGATAGTACATGTCATGCCATTTCTGGTGGTATGTGGAATGTCACATAACGTTGGAGAACCCTCATGAGTCAGCTAGAAGCCCCAAAAGGTCAAAGTAGTAAAAGTGTTTGCAAAGAAGAAATTATCTAAATAAAAAAGTGAAGTGATGAGTGTACTATAAGTCAAAGAGGATGAAAAATAAATTATTTAAATAATAAAGTTAATGGAGAAATTACTAATTATGGAAAGTGGTTAAGTTGAGTGGAGAAGTGGTTATAAGTGTATTAACCCTAAAATAAGGAAAGTGGGTTAGGATGGTTAAAAGGTAACCCCTTGAGGATGCTACATGAAAGTATAAATAAGAGACAAAGGTCTCTCATTTAATGTCCCATTGAATATCATTGAATATATTTTTTTTGAAAGGTTATATGGGCAGGTATTATTAAAAGAGAAAAGTACGGCATAAAAAGTGTGATAAGAAAAGTGCGGTAGAAAAATAGCGGTAGGAAAACTATGGTGGAAAATGTGCGGCAAGAAAACTGCGACAGAAAAACTGTGGCAGGAAAATCGTGGAAGAAAATCCGCAGTAGAAAAAGTGCGGCAGAAAAACCATGGTAGAAACATCGTGATAATAGAATGCTACAAGAATAAAAATGTATGGTTTTCATATGTGTAGTGTTGAATTTATGAATCAAGTTGAGGTTTTTCCTTGTAAATATGTTGTATGCCCTGTTGGGAGTTTATGGCTTGTTGTAGAGTTGATCTAAGGCAAATCTACTGAATTTTAGTATTGGTTCATGTTTGAGGGCTTTTGGTTGAGGTATGTTGGTGAAGTTATTGGTACATATAGAGGTTGTATAACTATGAGGTTCTAGCACATGGTTTGAGGTACAAACTTGTGGTATAGTGTTTGAGGTATATGTGATCAAATCATATTGGTTGATGAGTATACAGTGACAGGTTTCTCAATGATATACTCGGTTTCTACAATTGAGGTACATGTTGGGTACATGGTTGAGACAAGTAGTTGATGATTTGGCACATACATGAGGTGTATAGTTGATGATGTTGGTACATATTGATGAGTCATTGTTTATGTGTATTTGATGCATGATTGGGACATATTTGGTGCATGGTTGATACATTCGTTGATGGTACATTTTGAGGTACAGGTTGGTACATAGTTGATACACTTGTTTATGGTATAGGCTGATTACAGGTTGTTTGGTACAGGTTGGTGCATGGTTGATGCACTTGTTTATGGTACAGGTTGACTACATGTTGATTGGTACATGTTTACAATAGTATATATCATAGTGATAGGGTGACAGTGGTTCCATCATTCTACTTTTATTTCAAGGTGGTTTGATGGGCCAAGGACAAGTAGTTGTAGACAACTTCCGGTTGTAGTCGAAGGACATAGGGGGTTGTAGCCTCCTTCTAGTTGTAGCCATAGAATTGGGGAGTTGGAGCTTCCCTCAGGTTGTAGACTAAGAAACTAGGGGGTTGGAGCCTCCTTTTAGTTGCATCTGGAAAACAAAGGAAGTTGGTGTGTCCAATGAATGTAATTCTTAAAGACATATAAGAAAATCATTTTGTGGTTTTCTCCCGCTTTGGGTTTCCATGTAAAAACATTGGTGTATTGTGTATGTCTATGATTTCTCATTTGTTCATTGTTTATTTACTCTGCAATTATTGGATGATAATTCTACATTGATATAGAACTGGCATATTGTGGTTAGAAAATGATTGGATTGCTCTATTACTGAGTCACCCCCCCTCTTAGTAATCCAACAATTGGTTTCAGAGCAGGTTCCTTCAGAAATCAATTTTACCACTGAAAGGTAGATCATGGAGAGAAAAATCATGTATAAAAATGGAATACCACAGTTTGATGGACATATATATGCATTTTGGAGTAGAAGGATGAAAACATATATACAAGCACAGGTATTTGAAATTTGGCAATCGTTTGTAGATGGATACAAAAAACCAATAGTTCCACCGACAAATGAAAGAGCAATAAAACTCGGTCAAAATAATTCCAAATCCACACATGCACTTCTGAATGGTCTTTGTGAATAGGTATTCACCAAAGTTATACATTGTAAATCCACTAAAGAGATTTGGGACAAACTTCTAAATATTTATGAAGGAGATTCAAACGTCAAAGAAACAAAGCTTCAAACTTACAGAGGTCAGTTCGAACAACTAAAGATCAAGGAAGATGAGAATATTGTAGCTTATGTCTTACGAGTCGATGAAATAATAAATGAAATCATAGGATTGAGAGAAGAAATCAAAGAATCTGTAATTTTTCAAAAGGTATGAAGATCTCTTCCTATGATATTTGACCCTAATATATTTTCACTAGATGAAAGAGTAGAGGAGTGTATTTGAAGAAGTTCCACAAGGAGTGCACACAGGAATTTTCCCCAAAGAACTTGAGGATTTTTTTCAAATCAAGCTCAGGAGGGATAGGATCTCCGAAGTTGTCGAAGATAAGATCAAGAGGGTTGGTGCCTTGAAGCTTTTTGTAAGAAGGCACAGTGATGTTGTTTTGCAGGGGGATAAGTTTCGTGAAGGAACACTTTGTTCATTTCGGAGGAATCGTCAAGGAGAAATTGGACGGTCGGAATTCTCTGTGGAGAATTCGCGAAGTCCCAAGAGATGTCGGATCGTGCAGAGGAGTAGAGGAGTTACAGTTTAAAACCTTTGCATCAACATTCATGAGGTTGCGAAAGGCGAAGTTGTGAAAGAATCTAAGCCATCCGTTAGAAGGAGGACACGTGTTGCGAGATCACCCGTATCGGGGATTCAGACATCGGAGGTCAGAAAGAGAAATCCTTCAACTTCACGTGTGGAAAAGTCGTGAGAGAATCGCATCCGTCCATCGAAGGAGGACAGGTAGCAGAGATCAAAGGATCTCGCGAACTCGGAGGTTCGCAAAGTGAGAGCCCAAAGATTTGGTGCTCCAAGTCGCAAGTGGCGAAATCATGAGGAGCTAGGACAGCCATAGGATCTGAGCATACGGGGGTCATTGGATCACTCACGTAATATCATTTCCAAGTTTTGTGGGTTGAAGAACTGAAAGCTTAGCATCGGGATTCATGAATTTGTGAAGTCCGAAACTCCAAAAAAAGGTAGGAAGTTCCATTGTGGGACCCGCGTTGATGATGTGTTGAAATTTCAGCATTTCAGCATATCAGTGGATAGGAAGTCAAGAATTCTATATTGAAAGTCCCGAAGTCATGAGCTGTGATAAGAAGTAGAGAGGAGTTTGGGATCTCGACACTTCGGGTGTCGGGATACAAAGGAGGTAGCACTTCGGGAAGCGAAGTCGTTAAGTGCCAAAGCTAGGCATGAGGGACATGTGGCAGAACCACAAGGTGGGTCCTGTGTGATTGGCAGGTGAACATGCGTCGCCTGGAGGAAGGATTCAATAATCCATTGACTTCTCGCATCTCGGGGATTTGCGAGATAAGAGCATGAGAGCTTGACATTGAAACTTGCGAAGTCATGAGTAGCGAGAATGCAAGGAGAAAAGTCAACATCGCTTCTCGCGGTTTCGTGAAAGAAAGGTGCCAAGGTTGGATTCCACAACTTGTGAAGTAGCGAGTAGCAAGAGGATCTAGAACTAAGCTTAGTTGGTGGTCACGCGTGGAGGGCGCTGACAGAGGGGAGCTATACCCATTTCGTAATCTCAGATATCGCGGGATTGAGAAGGAAGAGTCGGGAGTCATGACTCACGAACTTGTGAGTTGAAAGCTGTGACAAGTGCCTTTGGAATTGGGCCTTGGTCATAGCGCTATGGTCACATGAAAGGGAGGAGCTCATGCCTAGTGTTGTTTGCACAGGAGAGATTCCGAAAGGACCTGTGGATCGACTGAAATTGAGATTCCAGCATGGAGTCGAAAGAGCAGATCTGGCTTAAGAAGATAAAGGACGATCCTGTGATCGGATCTCGGTCTAAGGGATGATAGGTCTGCATCAGATATACCCACATCTTTTGACAGTGCTATCTCATAATAATTCTTGCCAAATATTTGCAAGATTTTACACGGTTCTATATTTTTCAATTTCATCTTATTATATGTTCCTCTCGGGAACCGTTCCTTCCTTAAATGTTCTATAACTTGATATCTCACTTCAAATTCAATATTCCTCTTCTATTGATCATCTTTTCACTTATATTAATTGCTTCTCTTATTTATATGCTCCTTGATCTGATTATGAAGTTCCTGCATTTATGCAGCAAAGTCTTCGCCTCCAACGCTCCTAAATACGCTCTTCTTCAGATATCTCAACTCTGACACTACTCTAAGATTCATTCCATACACTATCTGAAAATGAATATTCCCAATTCTTATGTGCACTGAATCATTATAAGAAAACTCCACTTGTGCTAGAATCTGATCCCATTGACTATGGTGTTCAATCACCAAACTCCTCAGAAAATATCATAAACTTCGATTCACCACTTCAGTCTTTCCATTGGTTTGCGAGTGATATGCAGAACTAAAATATAGATATGTCCCCAACTTATTCCACAATGTCCTCCAGAAATGACCAACAAATTTGCTTTCCTTGTCTGAAACTATACTCCTAGGCAATCCATGGAGTCTCACAATCTCTTTGAAAAACAAATTTGCAACGTGCATTGCATCACTAGTCTTCTGGCATGGGATAAAGTGTGCCATCTTCGAAAATATGTCGACTACTACAAATATGGAATCACTTCCTCTTTGAGTCCATGGAAATCTCGATACAAAATCCATGCTTATTGCATCCCAAGGCCTCTCTGGAATAGGAAATGGCTGATACAATCCAATGTTCTTCTTCTTTCCCTTTGCATACTGACAAATCTTACACTTGTTCACAAACCTCTTCACCTCTGCTATCATGTCTGGCCAATAATACAAACCATTCAACTGAGAAAATGTTTTTTCATGGCCAAAATGATCGGTTAGGCCTCCATTGTGATTTTCCTTTAGCAAATTTTCCCTCATCAAACATTTTGGTATGCACAACTGGAATCGTTTGAAAAAAAACCCATCCTGAATCATATATTTATACCATTGTCTTATGTCTTTGAGTAAAGGATTCACACATGCTTCATATGCCTCCCCGAAATCTGGATCACTGTGATACATTTTCTTAAGGTGATCAAACCCCAAGGTCTTGACCTGAAATTCTTGCAGAATCAAATTTTTGTTGCCCAATGCATCGACAAACTTCTTATCATTATGAGAAATATGTCTAATGACAAAAGTGAAATTTTTCATAAACACTATCCATTGAGCATGTCTCTGCTTTAACTTCTCTTGCCTAGTTATGACTTGTAAATATTGATTATTGCTATACAAAACAAACTCCTTTGGTACGAGATAGTGCCTCCATTTATTCAAGGCTTGAATTATGGAATAGAAATATTTTTCATATGTGGAGTACTTATTTTTATCTTCGTTCAACTTCTCACTGAAATATGCAACATGCCTATTATCTTGGCACAAGATTGCTCCAATTGCAACTCCACTCACATCACATCTGACCTAAAATGTCTTTATGAAATCTAGTAATACCAGAAGCAGTTGTTCCATTATTGTATCCTTCAATATGTTGAATCTTTTCTCAACCTTTTCTATCCATTTGAAAGACTTGTGTCTTTTCTTCAATGTATCCATTATTTGAGCACTAATTCGACTAAATGTTTTTATGAACTTCTGATAAAAACATTCCAATCCATGGAAGCTTCTCACCTCAAAGATATTCCTCGGTGACGACCATTCTATGATTGCTTTCACCTTTTCAGGATCCATCTTCAATTCATTTAGAAAAATCACAAAACCCAAATAAATGAGTTATGTCTTCATGGAAGAGGACTTTTTCAAATTAATAAAAAAATTATCTTGCTACAACCTCCTCATTACCAATGTTAAATGTCTGAAGTGGTCCTCTTTAGTATTTATAAAGACCAGTATATCATCCAGATATACAATCACAAACTTTCCAATGAAATCTTTAAACACTTCATTCATAAACCTCATAAAAGTACTCGGGGTGTTTGTTAAGGAAAATGGCATAACAAGCCATTCATACAACCCCTCATTTATCTTGAATGTGGTTTTCCACTCATCACCTTATCTCATCCTTATCCAGTGATATCCACTTTTCAAATATATCTTTGAACAATAGTTCTCTCCACTCAAACAATACATCAAGTCATCCATCCTCGACAATGGAAATCTGTATCTGATGGTGATCTTGTTTATGGATCTTAAGTCTATGCACATTCTCCATCCTCCATCCTTTTTTAGACTCAATAAGGTTGGTACTTCACATGGAATCAATCTTTCTCTAACCAATCCTTTGTCTAATAGATCCTCAACCTATCTTTTCACCTCCTCATTCTCTTGAGGTGTCAACCTATACATTGCTTTGTTCGGTAAGTTTTCTCATCGTATCAAGTCAATATTATGGTTGATACTTTTGATAGGTGGTAATGAGCTTGGAAACTCATCCACCATTATGTCATCAAAATTCTCTGACATTTCATGAATTTCCTCAGGAAAATCTTCCATTGAATTAATTGTAAGGATAACCCTCAGCTTCCTCACTACAAAAAAATGCATCTCCCATTCCTTCTTAACTTCATTCAGGATTTCCTTCCCACTCATGAGAAGTATTCTTGTGTTGGCTTCATCCTTCACTTTCTTCTCTTCAATTGACAGTAACATATGTATCCTACCATTCTTATCTAAGGTGTAAGTGTTTCTTCTCCCATCATTATTGACATTCTTGTAGTACTGCCATGGTCTTCCCAACAAAACATGACATACATCCATGGGAATCACATGACATAGGATTTCATCTCTATATCCTCCTATCTTAAATTCAACCAGGCAATGTCTACTTACTATTACCTGGTGACCTTTCTCTAGCCATGAAAATTTATAAGACATTTGATGTACCGTCGTCTCTAGCTCTAACTTCTCCACCATCTCTATGGATACTAAGTTATCAGTGCTCCTATTGTCAATTATTACCTTGAAAACTCTATCCTTTGTTTTTTTGGATCTCCTGAACAAACTGTTTCTCTACACTGGCCTTTCAATCTCTGTCTCTGGATTTAAGAGGAATTTCTTCATCATCAAAGATCTTCCATCCTCTGCACCTTATGCCTCAACATATCGCTTCTTCTCTTCCAAAATATGAGATTCACCTCCTCCTTTATTCCTCTCGGGAAAATTCCAAGACATGTGCTCTATTTTTCCATAGGCATAACATATTACTTCTCCTCCTCTGCCTCTTCCTCTTCCTCCGGGAAAAGATTTTCTGCCACCACTCTTCCTTCCTCAGGAACTTCCTCCTCTCTTAAATTGACTATGTGGTTTCTCTACCTCACCTTTGGGTTTTTGTCGCTTGTCCTGGGAAACTCCTTTTCCTCTGTTCAAAATTCTTCCTTTGTTTTGTTGGCTCTGCTTTCTGGACAAATTCTCTTCTACCTTCAGCACAATCTAATACGCTTCCTCTATTGTTCTAACTATCGCCATGTTGATTTTGTCTTGTATATCATATCTCAGGCCATTGATGTACATGGAAAATTTGTATTCATATCACTCTCTCTTTCCTTCCCTGATGTTCAATCTATAGAACTCCTCTATGTACTCCTTCACAGTCATCCCTTTTTGCCTCAGGTTCTGCATCGTCCTGAATATATTTATCTGGTAATATTTGGGTATGAACTTATCCTTTAGCTTGGCTACCATTCTATCCCAACTCTTAATCTTTTTTTTTCCTTTTCTCCTCCTATCAACCTGTAGTTCATCCCACCACAGTTTTTCATTTCATTTCAACCTAGTGATGGCATGTCTTACCATTTTCTCCTCCTTAACATCTTCATAGTCAAAATGCTTGTCCATTTCTCATATCCAATCAAGAAATTCTTAAGTTTCAAAATTACCTTCATACATTGAGATGTCGATCTTCGCTCAGGATCCCAACTTGACAACCTCTTTCAGCAAGCATTCTTCTGCAACATCCTCGACTACAACTTCATCAAACTCTACTTTTTCATTCTCTGTGTCACGTCTCCAACATTAGGTGCTATCCTTTGTTTTATTTCCATGGAATCCAACTTTGCACGCAATTCTCTCATCTCCCTTTCCATATATCTGTTTTCTACAGGCGACTTAGCATGTCTTCTAGGAGGCATCGTGTTGATGTATATGATACCTCTCATCGATATAAACCTACTTCTCTTTCTACATAAATCAATTTTGTATCTTCTCTTATACCACCCCTGGCATAGACCCCCTTCCCTCCTTAGGACTACGCGACCTCTTGGTCTTGGACCTTCAAAATCCTAAGTCAAATTGACTATTTGGGCCTTCAAGAGGCCTCGAACTTATCAACATACACACATTCCCTTTTGTGTTACCAACAAGGTCTAAATACCCATGCCTTCACTCTTCGACGATCCTGACAACACTCAATTTCAGAATTACTAACTCCACGCTAAACCTTCCGCTTAGGTGACCACAGGATATGATTGTGGGCCAACCCTTCGCAAATTTGGGCTTTGGAAATACCACGGGCTCTACCTTCATCTCTTCCCAAATCGTTCTTCTCTAAAATTCTGGATTTTCCAATATGCTACTACGTATTCTCTACACAACCAACGGTTGTGATTTATTTGTGGCTCCACATGTTTGCAACTCTTCCCTTAAAACACTTCCAGACTTCTTGAACCACGAAGTTATGAAAACACTTTATGGTTAACCTCCATGTAACTCTTCCAGATCTGACGGTCTAGAGTTATTAACCTCCCTCCAGAATGGATCTCGCTCATAGATTTTGCAGAACCGCAAAGGATTCTCCTCCTCGAATATTTATTTCTTCTCTCCCTCCTGCGCTTGTCTTCCTTGACCTTCTTCATCCTTCAGAACACTTCCTTTGACAATTAGTGCAAATCGCGGCTTGTGCACACCTTGCAACAGGTTTTCTTCCACACTCACCTTCTTTGTGGATGATTCTGCACTCTTTGTGATTGTTCGCCAACTGCTTATCTGCAACTAAAGTCAAGCTACTCCTCTTGAGCGTTCGAGTGTTAAACTTTGTCATGCACTCCTTGCAGACATATATGAACTCCTTGCATATATAATTTCACGCTATATCTTCTAATATTTACGAGTCGAAACAGACTTTGTCAACGCACTCCTTGTAGACACTATGCACTCCTTTCACTCACTCATGGAAGAGAAACAAATGAAATTTATTTAAAATCTCAGAGATTCAAGCATTCGCCATGTAAATGCATGCATATTTACAAGAATAAGAAACAAAAGAGAATAAAACAAAAATTCTACCATTCACTCATTTAGATAGACGCATCAACACCATACATTTGGAACAATGTTCCTTTGTTATATTCATTCGATTGAAAATTACATACATTCATACACTACTTCTCAGTAGCTCTCAGCTCCTTGCTACAATGGATATGACTCTTGATAATTAGAATCCCAACAACCTCTACTAGGAAACAATACAAAGATTTATACAAGAGGTGCTATTCGATCCTTTATCCTATCGAAATAAAATCTTTCAACTACTTAACATTTATTACAATAAATATTTGAGTCAAACAGTTAAGAGTGAAAGCTCCAGAAATGTAGTACAATCCTTCCCATTAAATAAATATTCTCTCCCTCCTCAATATTATGTGATGGCTCAGCCTCCAATCATTAAATATGTTCATGAATCAAAATTATTTTCAGATATTACATTAATACACCAACTTTGGAAGTCAAAATATTTCAAAATATGCGCTAGTGCGCCCAGCTGTCTTTCGCTTGTTCTTTGCTAGAGATGCTCTTTCATCAGAGATCAAGATGACCTACCCATGGAGAAGCATGAAGAGTTGTAGTCTATGAATCTGAACCAACTGATGAAGCAGTTGGAAGAAGTCGTAGAGGAGATAAGGAGGATGATGTTGAAATCAACAGAAGAAGCGGTCAGGAACGAGAAGATGGACATAAAGGAAACTGCACGAGTACTAGGGAAGATGCAGAAGAAGAAGAAGAAGAAGAAAATAAGAGGAATAGAAGGACAAATCCAGAAGAAATTTTGGGATCCAGGAGGATTTCAACAGAGTTGGGAAACTCATGAGTAGGAGATCATGAATTTTTTTAGCCATGGAGTATGATGCAGGAGCATCGCTCTACCTTAGCATGCACAGGATGATTAGCACGAGTGGTGCACATTCAACGAAGGGAGAGGTGTCATCCTCTCATTTTTCCTTCGAGAATCTAAATCGTGATTAAGGAAATTAATGTTGACAGGTTGGTAGAGCCAAGCTGTGCCTTCACACAAGTTGTAGATGAGGTCGCCATTAAGTGGTTAATGACAAGAGGGATCTGCATCCAATTCAGATCATTTTTCCATCATTGTAATCTGCCCATTAGACAAGCGTTTTCAATGGTGATTAGACACCACTAGCTTAGCTTGGAGGGAATTTCATTGAGCACCTCTTGTATAAAATCTTGTATTGTTTCCATTAGAGAAAGTATTTGTGGGAAAGTTGATATCCAATACTTAGTTGTAGTCCAAAATCGCATATTGTAATCGACATTCCACCATTAATATAAAGTAACATATTTTTCTGTTTGCCAATTTCTGTGTAATGGATGTTTAGTTGTGAATTTTATTTGTATGTGTTTATGTTGTAGATGTATGTTAGAAATAATTTGCATGGATAGAGTTATAATTTTCTATTAGTTAGTGTTTTGGATTAGTTCTGGTTCTCTAGGCTAAGTGCAACGAGTGCACGACAGAGGGTGGAAACTCTTTGATCCGACACAAGGAGTGCGTGTTTAAACTCCTTTGAGTCAGAACAGAATATTCCAGGAGGGCATACCAAGATAATTCATAGAATCTAAGGGAAATTTCAAGGTGGTTGAGTACCTTGGAAAGAAAGACTGTGTAGGATGAATCACAACTTAGAGTTACTGAATACTCTGAAATACTCTTCCAGGAGGGCATAGAGAAAGTACGAGTGTGTACAAGAGAAACACATGCCAAAGTGTTGGAAGTGTTAAGAGAATCCCAGGGTTGTTGAACACTCTGAGGAAGGCTTTGAAAGAGAGCATCGACAAAGGAAAGGATATTCCTTAAGACTTTTGTAACGATTCAGGTAGAATTCATCGAAAATCTTAGCCAAGCATAAGAGTGCACCTAGGATACATTATGTTCATCGTACAAGCTTAGGAGGAAGGGATTTAAGATGCCAGGAGGGCACTAGAAGGTCCTCTGAAGGACGCAGAGGAACTAAGAACCTTGAAGGTTTCAAGATGACAAAAATATCATAGGGACTAGGGCAAAATTCTGCAAAGAGTGCAGAAGAAGGCCAAGAATAGTCTAAGTCTCGGGAAGAAATGTCACTAAGTGTCCAAGAGGGTTGAGGCCTTTCCAAATTCCTAAAGAATGTAAAATAATCCATCATCAAGAGGAGACAGGTGGCAGAAGATTAGGAGATCTGGTATATGGAGCTCTGGGAGGTTTTCCAGGAACAATCAGAGATCTTTGAGAAGTCATGAAGAGCGTTTTAAATCCATACCATTGGATTTGGAAGGGAAACATGGAATAAATCCATCGATTCATAGGAATGAAACTCCAGGAAATATCCAAGCTGGATATACAGGGACTCTCGAAGGCTGGAGTATGAATATATCCTAGTCATTGATCTAAAGGAGGGACGAGGACCATTGATACTCACACTGTTTGAGTTCTCTGATTCAGAGTTCGGGAATGTAAGAGTTGGTTGTTGAGGGAAGAGATGAAGATGAATCCCAAAGAACTGTTGTAGTTGAGCCCCAGGACATAGCTCGAGGTAATGTGATATAAAGGGCATGGCATGGAGAGCTAAGTGTCGCTACCAACTTTCTTCAAAGGGCCAAGAAGAGAGTCACGGGCTTAAGAGGACCCGCACTATGAAGAAAAAGGGGCATGTGATAGATTTTGTCGGGTTCCAACAGGGAGCTGAAGAGTCAATCCAAATTAGGTGTTCGAACAATCCTATACTAGGAGATCAACAAGCCTTGAAGGAGAGAAGAGGGGGTGGGGTATGCTCCACATAAAAACACTGGTGTACTGTGTATGTGTATGATTGCTCATTTGTTCATTTTTTATTTACTCTTCAATTATTGGATGACAATGCTACATTTATATAACACTTGAATATTGTGGTTAGAAAAATATTAGATTTCTCTATTACTGATTCACCCCTACCCTCTCAGTAATCCAACAATATTCGTATCTTTAACAATACACAGTGGAAAATTTAGAAAAAATTACATTCAGAATCCTAAAACTGTTCTTTTCAAAAGGGTATTTTTATATTTTACTTTTAAGTAAAAATTAAGATAGATACAAGGTGGGGGGAAACATGTGTTTAAAATATGCAACATTTTCAACTTGGTCAACTTCAAAAAATTCTAGAAATTATAATATCCATTCGTTAGAATCAAAAGTATAGTCATAATAAAATAGAGTCTTTGTAGATTGTTGCAATATATTTCATTTGTCAAAAAAAAAAGCTTAATAATACATACATTGTTGGGGGAAAAGATAACTCATTATCATTCCTTTCATGTTTAAGGAATATATCGTTAAACAATTTCCAAATTTACATATCAAATCTCAATAAAACTAATTTGAAAAATAGTTAGAGAAAAGATGACAAAATTATTCACAAGTTCTTTTTTACTATGAAATGAAATTCTAAATAAAAAAAAATACTTTTGTATACTGGAAGTTGAAGAGTAAATAAAAAATATTTTAACCCCACTTTTTTATGCTAGTGATAAAGTATTAGTCTAACTAGTATTCTTAAGTTTATTAGTAATTTGAAGGTTAAGGTTAAGCTTTGATATTATTAGCATTATGCTAAAAAAAAAAGGTAAGGACTAACCCTAGGAAAAAATACCATAAACAAAAGTAAGGAAAAGGATCCAAGGAGAGTAAGGGAAAACCTGATTATTCTTAAATGTTACCATTGTTATGGATCAAAGGTAGCCAATTCTCATTTATTTCTAGACCATTGTCTCTATTTACGTTATTGGGATGCTTGAAGATTTTTATTGCTTCCCTGATCCGACAATTTAAAAGTGATCTTATTTTCCTAGAGTTTTGGTGTCTTCTAAGAGCACATTGTGTTTAGATGAGATAGAGTGTTTTTCTAATGCTGAGGTGTGAGTACATTCATTATTTATGTCAAATCCATGTTCTTTAATCCTAACCTGAAAGGAACTACCTATTTCTCCATTGTAACATTTTCCACGAGAGCACTCTATTTTATAAACTCCTTTGTACTTCTGATGGTCAAGGTTGTCTTTCACAGATCTCATTTTTTGTTTGATGGTCTCTGGTGGTCTGAAAGTGATTTTTCTTTACTTTTTACTTAAGACCCTGTAAATAATATCAATAAATCCTTGAATGTAAGTAAGGTAAGTGGTCGTACTAGGCAGGTGGTTATTCATGGATTGAGGTCTATTTCTTTTTCTTTCTATGGAATTTTTCATTGCATTCTTAATGTCTTTGTCCTTGCAACCTATGTACTTGAAAATATTGGAGAGGTGATCTTTTTCATGATCTAGGTGCTCTTCATTAGATATTCTAATAGCCCTTGTGGCCAAGGTGTTAAGAACCCCTATTTGCTAAGTGGAATGATCATGTGAGCTTGCATGAAGATAGTTTTTTGTGTGGGTATTTTTCCTCTAGATTGTGTGTCCTAGGTTCCCATATTCTTTCCTTTTAATTATCACATATAGAAATGGAATGCTACTTTTGTCTTCAAGTTCCAATGTGAATTTGATATGTGTTTAAATATAATTCAGATGTTTGAAGAATTTTTCAAGTTCTTCTTTCCCATGGGGCAATAACACATTAGTGTCATCAAAAAACCTCTTCCATCTTAATGGTTTCAAGGGGTAAGTATCCAGGGATTTCTTCTTAAAGTACTCCATGAAATGATTAGAAACAATGGGATAAAGCAGAGATCCCATTTCTACACCACTTGTTTGTTCGTAAAATTATCCTTGATAGCTAAGGAATGTAGAATAGAGACATACTTCAGTTGGTTTCGTTGTTTCTGGGTCAGTGAATTCTTTGACAATTTGGATTTCTTCATCAAGGGGAGTTTTCATGAAGAGAGACACGACATCAAAGCTGATGAGTATGTCTTTAGGTTTCATCTTTACATTTTTTATAATATTGACAAATTCATTTGAGTTCTTGATGAAGGAATCCATGTGGCCTACTAGGGGAGCGATATTTTTTGCTACATGCTTGTCTAGTTCATAGGTGGGTGAGCTAATTGTATTGACTATAGGTCTAAGTGGAATGCCATTTTTGTGGATTTTAGGTAACCGATAGATTCTAGGAGTGATTTCACTCTTTGGAAGTAATTGGTTTTTCATTATTTCGTCTAGGCTAGAATCCTTAATGCCCTTTTTGACTTCTCTTATGATCTTAATATGTTTAAATACTTGACACTATTCTAGAATCTTTATTTTGTTTATGGAAAAACCTTGTTTGAAACTTTATTGCATCCTTCAAAATCCAATATTCACATAATACATCGATTATACATCAATTGATATTCTTTATCATATGTGCACTTTCATCACTTCACCCTTGAATTTCTAGCATTCATACCATGCATACCTTTTCTTAATTCCCTATTACTCAGGCTGTCAGACTATGTCTCTAGGAATACAAGGATATTTATATATAATGCAGGTGTATTTCCTGCACATATTTATCTACATGTATATTTACATAACATCCTTTTGTCTTGGTGATAAATTACAAACATTCACATGACCAACCTCATAGACACAATCATAATTTTGTTTCCTTATTTACATGGTGCCAACCAACATGAACCACTCTTTCCCTTATTCTATAAAATCATTCCAAAGCAAGAAACACAATTTGAAAATTTCAATATTACCTAGGGTAATAAAATTCCCAAGTATAACTTCATTTCGTGCCTCATACCATCCTTGGTCATCAAACCCTTTTACAAAAGGAAGCCTTTCTTAATACTCGATTTTACTGCTACATCAACATACCCAACCATACCTATATGGATACCATCCACCTCTAGACATCGATCTAACCCATTGGTCAACTGAAAATACTCCAGTACTTTCCTTAACATAATATAGATCAACCTTTCCTTAGTCATACTATCCCATCCTCTTAGAGCTACACACAATTCCATTATCAACATTTCAATCATTCTTTTACTCTCATGTTGAGACTAAGTCATAATTGACCAACATGATCCATCAATAGACCATGGCTTACAATCAACCATAGGTTATAATAAGTATATTTTCATGTTCATACATTCTTAGTCATTACCATATGTGTTACGACATAACTTGCGCACCCAACACATTTACCTATAAATCCTCTTAATGAGGGGATTTATACACCCAAGGATTGTTATGTACTTTAAACAAAAATTTTATTTGCCAGGGCTCCAACAATCCATCATTAAAACCACCAGTACAATCATTCTCTTAACTTAATTAGAATTTAGTAGGATCCTATAATTTCATATTAAGGTTCAACTATTAATGCATATCAATGTAATCCCACTCTAGTCATAGTAATTACTAATACACAAAGAAACAAAAAAAAAATAATGCTGCAAGGGATCCCAATTTTTTTTTTTATATATAGTCCCTCCTGTAAGTAACTTATGCAAATAGTAAAAAGCATTTCAAGGAAGAAACACTTTCCAAAAAGATCTTCCTTTCCTTGTTGTATCTGGTCCTATAACTAATATTTGGCCCTTCCATACCCAGTTTTTGGATTTGGTTTTGCACATCATTAATTTCCCCATGCAGTCTCAATGTTGAAACTGGAGCTCTAATACTACTTTGTAACATACCTGACCCCATTAATAACTTTCAAGGTATTAAAATTTCACTTCTCTTAACATTCTCAAATTTTTTTTTTTATAGAACTACCATTCTTTGCTCATCAATATCTTTCCAACGACTGTAATTTTACTCAAAACTGACCTATGGATTTAAAGTTATGACTTCCAGAAGATTCTTGGCCTTCATTGGCCCAATTCCACTGTAGTACCACATGGCACCCACATGACTATTTGAAATTTGCATCATCCGACGTGGCATAAACGTGGTTCCAACATGCTGATTTACAGATAGGTCATCGATCCAAGGTTTAGACCTCACAGAACCTCATGTCTTTGTCATCGAGAATTTCATTCCCATGGGTTGAAAATACCCCAAACTAAAAGTTTTCATGACACACAGTCGATCATATCCCTTCCTAGATTCACGGTTCACGATACCCCCATATTATATCTCAGATTGAGTCGAAATATCCAACTTGCGTGGGATTTAATACCCTTCCCATTGGAAATCCTTGATCTGATGGTCCTCACATCATTCGTCCAATGCCTTTGGTTGAGTTGACGATGCTAACAAGTGAATGGTTATTGATCATCCCTTCCCACTACTAAAACTAATAGCAGGACTCATGATAGATCAATAGTTCATACTGAGTATTCAACTTGTACCAATCAATGGTCCCAATATCCCTTTCCATTGTCTTCATCGATGTTCCTTGGGAACACCTAACAATTCCACTCTCAATCCAAAAAAATGATACATCTGGATCAATGATCCATATCTCCTCATCAAATATTCGATGGGGTCGATGGTCATCATCATCTTTAAAAATATCAACCATTTATATTACACCAAGGTTCTCCAACAGATCAAGGGTCCATATATACTACACTTATACCTAACGTTTTTGAGTAAACCACAACACATGGACCTATCCATTTCTGCTACCTGTCTTGACATGTGGAACTCATCCCATCTCACATTTCACCCCTTGAAAGTGCAATATCACATTGCCACATGGCACAATAGCTACCTGAAACATGGACACTCCAGGTATATTGACATGCAATACACATCATCATTGATCATTGACACATCCTTATAGGTGTTGACACCTTTCGTCTATGCATTGGGTGGATGAAATCGCCCTTGTAAGCATGATTTCACCTTCCTCCTAGCCCCATCCAAATGAGACCCATCAAGTTCCATGGTCCAGATTATATATCAAGTAGGCTCTGATTGACGATCAAGATTTCTCCTCGGAGTGTTCTCATTGAATTTATCCAACATTATTTCCCCGAAATGTTCTAATAGCTACGTTCTCTGACCATCGGTCAAGATCCTATGATGCCAACTCTGATAGATGACCATGGTAAAATAACCTTTCCAAGGGCTTAAACTCTACATGGCTCCACTCTTATTACCTCGACCATTTACAATATGTCATGTGTCTTCCTTGTACATGTAGGCTCATTCTTTTAGTGTGACGTCAACATGAAATCCCCCTTCCTCGCAATCATGTCCAAGAGTTACCACGTCAATCCACGATCGATATTACCTCTCGGCGAGATTCTGGTCGATGGTTAGGATCATCTAAATCCATTCTCCAATGGATACAACAAGTATTAATGATATGGATGTTTTGCAGGATATCATCTATGAGGGACCCTGAATGATGGCCATGATTGTTTCATTGTGTCGAAATCGATGGTTGTGAGCCTTTTTGAAAAGATACACAGGATTTCATAATTTCAACAGTCTGCTTCAGTACTTATCCAAATTCAGGTCTACATAAGTAAATTACAATGCTTACCTAACCTTGAAGATTATATTCAATCCTTCTCTACTGGATAATGCATTCTGTCATCACCATTAAGTAGAGATTCACATCCTTTGAGCTATCCATACCCAGACAAGGGAATTTCCATCCCGTGCCTACGAAGATAATCCATATTTCTAATTATGCAACCAATAAATTAGATGGATATTTGATATCCTCAAGAATTAAAACATTTTATTTTATTGTTTGAAAATAATTTCCATAAATGGAAATTCGTAGTTAGAATTATTAAGACATTTCACTGCAATATTTTTTACTATTGAGAAAGAGTTTAACTTGCCAACTATTCTCTTTGATGCATATATGTAAGAGACAAAAACAATTAATATATTTAATGTAGGAAATAGATGGAATAGGAAGGTTAGAAATATTTTACTATAAATCCATGAGTGGGGAATATGTTTGAGTTAACTCATATCTGATTTTAACAAGTCTCATAAGTGTAGTTTTGTCACTCATAGCCCCTAAAAATCATGGATTTGTAAAGCTATGAATTTTCGAGGGAAATGGATTGAAGAAAAGTCCTAGGAAAAGTAAAAGGGATATATACAACATATGTGGGAGGCATGAGACTTCTTATTATGTTGTGGAAAGGAAGATTTGTTGCGTGAGAAATCACTATGTTAGGCAAATGATTATTTTCTGAATTTTTCATAGGTACATTGCCTAAATAATGGAGTTCATTTTATCTGTATGGAGTCATGCTCAGGCTAGGGGGTGATCACGACAAGTAATATTGGCTATTTTGCATCTATGGTTGGGTGGAACATGTTTGTTCCATTTGTTTATGGCTGGTTTGACTCAGATATGTATCATCTGTTCATTTTGAATTGTCTTTTCACATGAGTATGTTAATTAGTTATAAATATTGCTAGATGAGGGAAGTTATCTTGAGGTTAAAGAATATGAATATTATGCATGTATATATAGACATATTCATATCCTTGATGAATTTTCCTTTTATTTTGTTATAGATAAAAGTTTTAGATAATAGAGTAAAATTTTGTTGATTGGCTACAAAATCAGATCAATACATAAAGTCTTTGATTATAGAATTCTAAATTAGTTATTTTGTACATTTTGTATAAGTTTATAGAGTTGTCTATTTTATGTATTCTAGAAATATGAACCTACATGAATGGTACCTTAGCGAATGAATTCAACAATCAATCTCTATATGTCTATGCATGATTTATTGGAAATGGGATAACTATAATAAATATGGGGAAATCTTATGAAGTGTCCAGTTGTAATGAATTAAATATTTCCATTCAAAGCATAGGAACCCATGGTATAGTATATTAATAATAGCCAAAAATATTATATTGAAATTCTCAAGATCATAATGATAATTTTCATGCATGGAGATTATAGCTCAATAGTTATATTACAGAATAAAATTTATGTAATAGAAATCTAGTTATCTTTATTACATAAATTATCGTGAGAAAAATTATAGTATTAAACCAAATCTTCATTTGATTTAACTATTTAATTTATATCTCCCCTTTTGAAACTTGAATATCTTGTTGTTCATCAAGAATATCCTCAAAGGTGGGATCCTTTCCCGCTTGCATAAAAACAAAGGGAAAACATTTAAATGTAATACCTATTGAAGAGAGGGATAGGAATCAAATAATCAATAATGATATGTAGATAATAAAACTTTTCCTCTTTCTCCAGGTGATGACTACAGCTTGAATGTCGAGTATGGAGCCGCTATTCAAAGAGAGCTTATGCCTTATGTGTACACAAAGGCATGGTATAGATAAATTATGATTTTACATCAAGATAAATTATGATTATACATTCAACATCCAGATAGTAAGGAAACAAATGTTAGGTGTTAACTGATTATTACCGGTGTCTACCCCAGGCTTGTAGATCTAAATCTTGTGAGAACAACTAGAATGATACAAAGAAGTTTGTTGTTGGAGTTACTTCACACACACCTAGTCTTTCTTTTTCCTAAGGTTTTTCCTATGTTTATTAGTCATTATTTGGTCTCCTATATTTTAGGAAGAATATTCTTCTAGGGAGAATATTTTCTTCAATTTTCACTTTAGTTTGATCAATTGATTGGAGTCTAGATGTTACATTGGTATTATCACCATGCATCATTGGGATCATCACCAACTAAAGTGTATTGTTCTTGGTATCATCACCAGACTAGATAATTACCCATGATTCCTTGATCTCCTCCTCACTTCACTCTATTTCAGTCAGTTAAGTGAAGACTGATAGACTAGTTAACTTAGCTAGGTGGCAGTTCACTCTCGTAACTGCCCAAGAGACTAGACTAGGGGGCAGTTTACTCCCATAATTGTTGGTGTGTCCAGATCACTCTATATTACCACTATGGTGCATTGGATTATCCTCCAATGTGCATTGGTTGATTTATACAGAGTATATCATGTGTAAATTATCATTCATTCATTTGGTTAATGAGAATTCATACATTATTTCTCTCTTGCTTCTCTTTTCTTACCTTTTCTCTGCAAATGTGTATGTCAATTACCAGATAGATCTATTCTGGAAGGCTAGAGTTCCAAAACAATTAAAAGAGGCCAATGTGCCTAGGAAATGTAATGTCTTGATCATTATTAATAATAAATTCATCATTGGTTGCTAGATGGACAAAGAAAAGAGTTATAGGGGGATATGATTCCCCAAGAAAGGGGGCTTGAGGGGCTAAGTATTTATTTTATATTTTATTTACCCATTTTTTTTTAATTGAGAATATCAGTTACATGAGATTATTGGGGGAAGGCCATGTGGTTCTTTAATTCCAAGAAATATATAAACCCATCTTTGGTCTATTTGGGGGTTCACTCACTCACTCACTCATTGTTCATTGTTCACATTGTTCATTTTGTTCTCTCTCCATTCATTCTTTCACTCCCTCTTCAATCCTCATTCATTTTGATATTGGCTTGGGAAATAAAAACTAATTGTTGGAGAGGAACCATGATTTTGTTGGCTGTGATGAATGTTGGTGTATTTCATGCATGAATTAATTCATGCAGGTATGAGATGCTTTGGCATGTGTTAAATTTTTCTCACAGGTGTGAATCTTGAGAGTCCTATCATGGAGGTTCTTGACTAGATGCACTAGAGCCCTAGAAGGCGGTGGATAGCCTGAGGGACTACATGGAAGATAAGGGGGGGAATTTTATTGGGTTGTGCTCGCTAGATAGAAGATAATTGGTGTGCCTTGTATTGTTGTGTGTGTTGAGAAGCCTATAAGATATTGAGTGTTGACTGGGTTGGGAAGATGAGTGACACTCTAGAAGCATCCTTGTGTATTTGTATCCCTAGCTCGAGGGTGACATTGTTGTTGAGACTTGGAACAACAATGTCTATAGTTGGGTGGAATGTCCTTGGTCTGCAGCCAGTTGGTGATTTGTTCCATTAAATATAAGTGCTCTCTGTCATGGTTTTATTTACCTGTATATTTATTTTGTTGTGTATTAATTACTATCTATGAGATTCATGTTTATAATGTGCATTCTTATTGTTTATTTTTGTGTATGCAATTATATTCATTTCTTGTATGTTGTAGCATGAATATTGATCTTTTCATGTGAGTATTTCATGCCTCCTTATTAATCAAAAATTTATTAGAATTCAAAACTAGTTCAGAAGTGAGTTTTGAGGTAGCGTGTATAGCATGTGAGTGGATGGGTATGTTACATTAACATATTATATAAATTTTAATAAATATATATTCACTAAAGAATGGTTATATACCCTAAAAATGATTCCTTAAAATGTCCATAGATTCTTATGCATTCCAATTTTTTATGCTATAAATGGCTACCTAAATGACCATTTCATAATTTTTGCCAAAACAACTAGAACGACACTTTTCCTCTTTTACCATTCTCTTGGTTGTTCTTGAGAGTCCTCAATTCTCCCTAGATTCATGTATCCTCTTGTTCTCTCACAAATATAATCGTGCATAATTGTTTTCTATCATGAGCACCCTTTTTCCAGCCAACCACACTTGTCCACTTAGCATTTTTGTCACATACTATCCTGATATTAATCTTCAGCATTAATTTATTAATTGGATCCCCCTGATCCAAATCCCTATGGAATGCACAAAATCCCTATGGATGTTGTGCATGCCAATTTGGCATACACAGAACTGTTGGGGAATGCATAGAACTGTTGGGAACAGTTTTGTGCATGCCCCAATAGTTCTATGCATTCCAATTGGCATGCACAACAACCATGCAAATAACTGTGGTTTAAAAGGATTGGTAGTCATGGGATACTAATATGATATGAACTGATATAAGCTAATTAAAATAATAATAATACAAACTTATATTATTACCATATATAAGTTGATGGGTATGTACACACATGATGTTATGACTAGACAATTGTTAAGCCCTAATATTGGCTCATTACCCCTTAATTGGGGCATATTATATTAGTAATGTTATTTTATTTATGTCGGCTTTAGGCCATTAGTTGTAATTATACCTCCTAGTCTCCTATATATACCAAGGACACATTTTCATTTTGAATCATCTTGTACTTGAACATTAAAGTGGGGTAAAAGGAGGTTGCCCCCTCAAAGAGGCTTATTATCTGAAATTATCTCTTTTTCAAGGCATTGAGTACTTGTTCTGAGGTTTTTCTATGCTATATTGATATTTGGTTCTTAACATATGGTATTAAAGCTCAAGGTCTTGGGGTTTCGCTGCTACATCTGAGACACCTTTGCATTTTCGCTATAACTTGTTTTCTACAATGTTTCAGAAGGAACGGTTTAGAGGATATTTATCATACAGATCAAGGTACGTTGGGTTCAAATATTATCTCTTGAGGCCTTATACTTTCGTAGATACGGCCTGTACAAGATAGGGTTATGGAATCATCCTGAACTGATTCATTGGGGAATTTTTGTTATAAAACATTTTATGTAATGTTTCAACCCCTGAACGCCAGAGGCTATTCATAGAAATTAGTAAGGTATATGTGGTAAAACGTTCAACTTTTGGGTCATCTTAAATTTGTAGATACACCCTGCGTAAGATAGGGTATTTGACTAGTCTTATTGACTAGTCTCAAGAAGGTGTTCCAAATAAAACAATCATAACTTATTCCTAGAGTATCCAAATTGAGTGGGACTAGTTTCATTCGATCATGCATAGTATGTAGTAATTCTGGTGCAAGTTTTAGAATTTTATATCAATTATGTTTTGTGGGGCACACTATACAAGTGAGATCTCCTAGAAAGGACAAAAATCGGCAAGTTGTGGGGAAGTTACCATAAATTCCACTTGGCACATCCAATTTTGATCAGACCTATGGAATTGCAGAGAATAAATATCATAGAATTACATAAAAGAAAGTTTCATACCTAGAAGGGTCGAAACTTGGGAGATACAATAGAAGAAAGATTGTCTAGCAGAACCACCTCAAAATCAAGGTTCAAAAGTGATACTTGGCCAATATGCCACCCAAAAAGGGAACTTCTACACCAAATAAGCCTCTAGACAATCCTACTTGGACTCTTGATGAAGGTGAAGAAATCCATAGGGACATAAATGATTTAGAAAAGAAGATAGTAACAAAACATGAACTACAAGAGATGATGGAGGGTTTAAAAGGGGAGATCATGGAAGTATTGAAAAATTTTGTAACATAGAAGACACCTGAAAGTGAAAATGCATCCCATGAAACTCATGATGAGGACACAAGTAAGGTTAATCAAGAATGGAGAAACTCCAACTTTGGCTTCAAGACCAACCACGTTCCTAACATTGATATAAGGAAGTTTGATGGCAAGGACCTAATCACATGGATACTTCAAATGGAGCAATTATTTGATCTCCATAATGTCCCACATACACAAAAGGTATGAATTGCTTCTTTATATTTAGAACCTAATCAATTTGTATGGTATCGATGGCTTTTTTCTCGCAAATCCCTCGTCACTTGGAAAATTTCCACGTAAGAAACGATAGCACACTATGAGGATACACGGAGCAATACCTTATTTAGACAATTGATAAATCTCAAGCAAAAGGGTTCAGTTACCCAATACATTGAGAACTTCCAAAGATTGAATATAAAGGTAACCGATATTCCAGATGAGCACTTGATTGATGTATTCATAGGAAGTTTAAAGGATAACATTCAAAATGAGGTTCACCTTTGGGAACCCAAATCATTGGAGAATGCATTTAAGGTGGCATGAAATGTTGAAAGTAAAAATATGGTTATGGCTACTAGAAGGACCAATCCTAACATCTATAGAGAGAACAATGCTCCTTCTTCTAAAACACCTCAACCTACAAGGTTGAAACCTCAACAATTGGAGGAAAGAAAAGAAAAAGGTTTATGCTTTATTTTTGATAGCAAGTATAGTAAGGGACATAGGTGTGGTGAGAAGAAATTATTCTACATAGATTGTGAAGAGGAAGAAGAAGAAGAACAAGAACCATCTCAAGATGAAAACGTAGAAGCAATTTCGTTTGAAGAGTTGACTCCCACAATATCTTGTAATGCATTGGATGGAATTAACACTCCTCAAACCCTCAAGATTGAAGGATACATCAAAAAGAAAAAGGTAATAGTCCTAATTGATTCTGGTAGTACTCATAATTTCATTCACTATAAATTAGACAAAGATCTGAATTTCTTTGTATATCCAGCACTAGAGTTTCAAGTAATGATTGCAAATGGAGGAACTATCAATTGCTCAGAAAAATGCAATAAGATCAATCTTACTATGGGGAAATATGTAATGAGCAGTCCAATGATTGCTATACCCATGGGTGGTGCAGATGTTGTACTAGGAATCCAATGGTTACAATCATTAGGAACAATGGATTTTAATTTTCAAGAATTTTTCATGAAATTTTCGTCGGAAGGAAAAGAAATTGAGTTAAGAGGTATCACATGGGAAACCTAGTAAGGTAATAAGCTCTAATGGCATGAAACTATTATTGAAAAAGGGACATCAAGGTGTTATTTCACAACTATGCTCACTAGATGTTCAAACATCTAAGCCATATATTCCTCAATATCTCCAAAGGATCATTGATAAGCATTCCAAAGTATTTGAAGATATTCCCAAAGGTCTTCCACCCACTCGAAATCAT
>SNQJ01S0000343.1:922662-941242 GCA_010110895.2 Picea sitchensis | reverse complement strand
CGTACTGTCTCCAAAAGAGTGATTTTGAGAACCTGACAAGTGTAACTTTCTTCATGAAAATGATCTTAAAGAAGAGCCAGATCTTCTATCACCATGTCATTTATCATGTCATCATCTTGACAACCAAAAATGAGGATAACAGGAGTGACATGTTATTTCTCAATTGTATGGTCTTGCTTCTCATTGTCCTTCAATTATGGAGCTACAAGGGCCAAATATTGATAATTGTTTTTTTGATTTAAAGTAGACAGCTAAGTGGTTCTTCAATATAGGTGCCTAAGTTGTTTGGTAGGTGAGATTTCATTTATTCCTCATCCATCATGTGAAGTGTTCTTCTCACTATAGAGGTTCATAGAGAGTTCTATTATTGAGAAGTATTGGAGGTTTATTGTAACATGTTTAAAGATTAATGAAGTGGTTCATATTTTACAATAAATGTTTTTCCCATGTATAACAAGGGTTCTACCACTAAAAATCTGTGTGCTCTTCTTTCTTGTGTTTTGTTCTTTCCAATGTTCATTTGTTTATGTTAATGGTGAATGTTCATACAAAATTAGATGAATATTGATAAAATATTGTGTCCCTTTTATTTTCTTCCTATGATGTGCTTGTGGTTAATGGTGCATATTCACTAGAGGATTATTGATAAGTGTTTTTTTTTTCACTAGAAGATTATTGATAAGTGTTTTTTTTTCACTAGAGGATTATATAGTGTTTTTTTTTCACTAGAAGATTAATGACGTGGTGTAAAACAATTGCTAGTCATGGGAGACTAATATCACATGAACTGATATAAGATAATATAATAATAATAATATATACTTATATTATTGTGCTATATATAATTATAATAATACTATATACTTATATTATTACCCTATATAAGCAGATGGGTATGTAAAACCATATTGTTATGACTAGACATTAGTGTAATTTAATATTTATGGAAAGCACTCATTACTAAGTAGCGATTGGATTCATGTTATGCATAAGTGATCATGGGTTAGTAACTCCATATTGAACACAAAAGATTATCTTATTTGATTCATTACAAGTATAATGTATTCATTATAAGGAATTTGTATGATGTTTCAATTATATAGGGAATTACTAAAAATGCATATATTTATTTTGATACATTTATCATACATCAACACAGAAATGTTTTACATAATTGTACATATAAACAAAAAATAGATTAAATTCTAAAAGTTCAGTGATTAATTCAAATAAACAATAATGTTTGTGAGGGAAATTATCTAACGCATGGACATATCCATTGAACTGCAACCAAATCTCTTGTTCAATTCAATGTGTTATCTTAGCAAAAATCTCTCTTTAGAAGGATATGTACTAATATATTCCTCAACTTGAACATGATCAAGGGAAAGGTATTAGATTTTATTTTTCTACCCTTTTACAGTATATAGATTCAAAGAAAGAAATTTCCTTATTTGCATATTATATCAAGAATACATGGACTAATTTATCAATCAATATATTGTTGCAACTTATTATTTGTATAGATAATCACACATATGATGTTCAATTAAATAAAACAATATACTAAATCATTTACTGTAAAAAATAACATTTTTCGCATAATCACTACACAAAGATAACAATTCTCCCTTGTGCATCTCCACTATTTCTCATACCAAGCATCTAGGGTTTGCCTATTTTTTTCCATGGATATTTTTTATATTTTTCATTCAAGTTTAAATACATATACATTTTTAATATTCCTTAGAGAGATATTATGATTTTTAACATATCGTTTATACTAAAATTATCCCTAATTAATGGACTATCATATATTATATTCCTACACAATATTATCCTATATACTATATCCTATCAACTTAAAACAAATAAGTGTTTAGTGAAAACAAAATCAGAGCATATGACATAGCATATATTGTATTCTCTCAATTTATACACGTATATCAATAAAAATATAACAACAATCTAGTTTTTGATGCAAACTTGTGTTGTTATTTTTCTTGGTCAAGCCATAAGAATCATAGGTTTCAAATATTCAAGTGTTTGGTTTACTAATTAAAATAATAGAATATACAATATTCAAATTCTTATCATGAGCATGTCAAGGAATGTGAAACCAATGTTCTTGTTGATCGATATCGTATTAAATATTGGAATCAATAGAAAGATTGACACGCCTTATAACCCTCTAGTGTAATTCCTACAACCCTGAAACCTTTTAGGTTTAGAAAAGAAAAGAAAAACTAACACAAGAATAAGAATAAATCCTGCATATAATTGATATATCTAATAGCTTAAGCATTACAAAACTAGAGCTATATAGATTTGTCTACATTTTTACTCTAGCAAAATTGGACAACATCAATACTATACTGTAATGGATACAACCTTAAACACTCTAGGTCTAGAAATTGGTTCTACCAAAAAAAAAATGCCAGTACTAAAATAATAAGAAAACCCATATGACAATAATAGATTATAATGTCTACAACCTTAATCACTCTAGTTCTACAAATTGGTTCTACTAAAAAAAAATGCCAGTACTTGAATAACAAGAAAACCCATATGACAATAATGGACTGTAATGGCTACAACCTTAAATACTCTAGATCTAGAAATTGGTTCTACTAAAAAAAATGCATGCCAGTACTAAAATAATAAGAAAACCCATATGACAATAATCTATTGCAATGGCTACAACCTTAAACACTCTAGGTCTACAAATTGGTTCTATTAAAAAAAACAAATGCCAATACTAATATAACAAGAAAACCCATATGACAATAATGGAGTGTTTTATTGAAGGATAACACTCCAAGAGAATCCAACCCTAGACCTAGACTTTCAAATCCAAAACTATAATATGAAATTGATCACCCTAGGTTGAACAAGAATTTTAAATGACATGAAGTCACATTGGAAGGAAGAGGTGTTTAAGATAAAAATAGAATTGGAAATGTAAATAATAAATTTATAATTAAATTTTAAAATTGAGCTAGTACATAGATGATACGCTAGAACTAGGAATGATTACTTCCAAGTCTCCATGTGGGTAAGCTCCAACTTAAAACCATTCCAAATATTTTGAGAATTGATCCCACTAAGTTAGGTTTGGATGTTTCCACTAAGTCAAGTTCACGAGTGAGTAAGCAAAATGACATGTTCAAAATTGAGTGACTGAGAATTTTTGAGTTGAGTTGTATGACACCCTGACAAATCATACAATAAGTGGGTGGCATATTAACATTGTGTAAGTGGGTGGCATATTGAAAAATACATTTTAGCAATTTCTAACATGTTATATCTATGAAAATATGAATGCAAGCATATATTGCATGGATATTTGAATAAACATTCTTTTAGAGATTATGTACTTCTCAAGCTTCCACTGATTCATTTTTCATGTGTATGCATTGTATCAAACTTATCTTAAATTTTAACCATTGTTCATTTCATTTCATAACTTATGGAATGTATACATCACTTGTTTAAAGAAATCCTAATGGTATGCCATCTTTAATTATGCGTTCATGATCGACTTTGGACATTTTCCATTTTCTAACTTTTTTTTTTTGCTTGATTGAACTTGTATTAACTTTATGCGCGTTGCACATACCAAGTGACTATATTGACAACTTATCACATCTGACTGATAGTATTGAAAGTGAAGATGACTATCGATTTTATGGGTTTCTTGAAAAAATATCCTTTCAATATGATGGATCTTCTTTCATATATAAAATTGTTATCATCAAAATATTCTAATAACCTCATATTTTCTTGTGTGCATCGCATCAAATAATATTTCACATTTTCAGTGTTGTCTACAGGTGCAACCACGACAAAGACATCTCCTACAAATAATTTGAAATGCTCCAACAAGTAGTTTGTGTTAGATTAGAACACATGCACATGCCATTAAACTCGTCTACTATATATATAAATTTTATATATCCAACTTACAAGTACTTCGACAAGTTGTTTAAATATTTAGCAAATATATTTTCAAACAATTGTAACATAAAAATTACCTTCTCTAACAAGATAATAAACTCTTTCGCCATCAACTAACACTATAGTTTCATTTGATTCCATATCCTTTGAGATTGAAAGTGGCATTTTCCCTTTTATATTAAGTTCAGTACGTCCCCATGATTTAACATATTCCGCATTTTCGTTTTCACAAATCTCTATGGATTATGTGTCCTCTACTGAACCAAAAAAAGGCTCATTTCTTCTATCAAATGCAAACACATCTTGATAGAATTTTGTTTTAACAGAATGAATTTTCCATGTCCCATGTATTATACCAGATTCATATGGGATTGATCTATTTACATCTTGGATTCCAACATACCAAAAAAACCTACACAAGATAAGAAATTTCTAACTTGAAATATATCAAGAAAATGTTTGAAGATAATATAAATTTGATCACGTGAATAAAAATATCATGTGTACAAGTCTAACATGTATATATAGACACACCTGTGCACATATGTTGACATATTATTTTCATGGCTTAGCACCAGTTTTCACCATTCAACAACTTGATCAGAGGATTCAAATCGATTGGCATGAGGTTCATCTGATACCTTGTAAGTTCTTGTTTTAAACATGCCCCTGCATCGTTGTGCTCTCCTTTTACATGACTAGTCTCAATAAAAATCTAGCAATATGTAAACTTTGATTTCTTATGAAGACGACATAACGAAATCTGTAAAAAATAAACAGTTTCCATAAAAAATAATCATCTTGTGTCCTAGGTGATCATTTGATTTCTTAAGAAATCTTCAACAGAAACATACCTAGGATCTATGCAACCCTAGACAACAAACAAGATTATTTTGAGTCACATATGATTGAAGTGGAAGGTATGATCAACAACCAAACCATTGTTATTTTAATTTATTTGGGAGCTAGTCATAGTTATATAAATCCTAAGATGATGGAAGGATTTCATTTTCCAAAAAGAAATCATGGAAAATGTTGGTTGGTGCAGTTGGCTATGAGAGCCAAGAGAAAAATTAACGATATGGTTAAGTCATGTCAAATGGACATGAATGGACTGAGAATTAAAGAATATTTGAACATCATTCCTTTAGGTTCCTATGACTGTGTAATTAGTATGGATTGGTTGGACCAACACCATGCTATCCTAGATTGTTATAATAAGGCATTTACTTGTTGGGATGGGGAAGGAAACCTAAGGATAGTACAAGGAATACCTAGGGATTAAACTATCAGATAAATTTCAACATTTCAACTGAACAAAAGTTATAGAAAAGGGTGTCAAATATTTGTATCTCATATGGAAGAGACACCTAAAGATAAGGTGTCAAATATTGAATATTATGCATTCCTAAAAGAGTTTAAGGATGTATTTAAAGAGATACCAGGATTACCCCCTAAAAGAGACATTGATTTCTCCATCAATCTGATGCCTAGAGAAGATCTAGTATCGAAGACCCCTTACAAGATGAGTACACCAGAATTGAAGGAATTGCAAATTCAACTTTAAGAGCTTCTGAAGAAGGGGTATATATACCCAAGTGTGTCACCTTGGGGTGCCCCAATATTATTTATGAAAAATAAGGATGGAACATAGATACTTTGCATGGACTTCAAGGAGTTGAACAAGGTAATTGTGAAGAATAAGTATCCTTTCCAAAGGATCGATGACCTATTTGATCAGTTGAAGAATGGAAAAATATTATCCAAGATTGATCTCAGGTCAGGTTATCATCAGGTAAGACTTAAACAAGAAGACATCAACAAGATGGGTTTTAGAGCAAGGTATGGGCATTATGATTTTACAGTGGTGCCATTTGGGTTATCAAATGCACCAGTTGTCTTCATGTATTGAATGAATGGTATTTTCAGAGAATATTTAGATAAGATTTTCATTGTATTTTTAGATGAAATTATTATATATTCTAATTCAGAGGAAGAGCATGAAGAACACTTGAGGATGGTACTACGGGTATTCAGAGAGAATCATGTGTATACCAAATTGACCAAGTGCTTATTTTATCAGAAGAAAATTTGTTATCTAGGACATATCATATTAGAGGAAGGGATATCAGTGGATCCTGAAAAAGATTGAGGCCATTATAGGATGGTCAAAACCCAAGAATGTGACAAATTTCATATCATTCATGGGCCTTATGGGCTACTACATAAGATTTATTACAGTATTCTAAAAGTTTGCACACCAAAACACTTCCTTGCAAAAGAAGGGAGTGAAGTTTCAGTGGATATTGGGGTGTGAGAAGAGTTTCCAAGGCTTGAAGTATTTATTAACCAATGATCCAATACTAAGGATTGCTTACCCAAATGAAGACCTCATTGTATGCATTGATGCATGTAAAGAAGGGATTGGTGGAGTCCTCGTTCAAAATGGTTATGTTGTATGTTATGAATCAAGGAAGTTGAAGGAGTATGAAAGGAACTATAATACTCATGATTTGGAGTTGGAAGTCATCGTTCATACCTTGAAGATGTGGAGGCACTACCTCACAGGGAAAGGGGTTGAGTTGAGGACAGACCATAATGGTATGAAATATATAATTGAACAAACAACTCTAAATGCCAGGAAAAGAAGGTGGTTAGAATTTCTCAGTGAATATCACTTTGATATAAAGCATATCGAAGGGAAATAGAACATGGTATATGATGAACTTAGCATAAGTGTGCATGAGTTGCATGATACAACCATTAGCATGTACCAATCATATCTAAAGGCTAGAATCTTAGAGGTCGAAAAATTATATTTACAATACATGGAATTAATAACAAAAGTGAAACAAGGTATTTTGCAACAACAAATTGAAGATTACAAGATGGGAAATGATGAAATTATCATGTACAGAGGAATAATTTATGTACCAAATTCCCAAGAACTAAAAAATATTATATTGAGACAAATGCACAATGTACCTTATGTTGGGCACCCAGGATATTAGAAAATTATTTCATCTATCAAGAGACAATATTATTTGCCAGACATGAAGAAGGAAGTTGTTGAGTGTATTTCCAAATCTTTGGAGTGTCAAAAGGTCAAGGTTGATCATAGACACCCAACTAGTTTTCTACAACTGTTACCCATCCCTTAGTGGAAATGGGAAGTTATAACAATGGATTTCATCACCAAACTGCCTAGATCAAACACGAAACATGATTTTATGATGGTAGTGGTGGATAAGCTTACCAAAGTTTCCCATTTTATTCTAGTAAAGCTCACTCACAAGGAAACCAATGTTGCTGACATTTATATGAGGGAAATTGCTCGATTTCATGGTATGCCCAAGATAATTGTATCTGACAAAGATCCAAAAATTACATCAAATTTCTAAAAAGGATTGTTTAAAGGATTTGGAAAAATATTGAATTTTAGCACAACTTGTCATCTAGAATATGATGGAAGAATAGAGAGGGTGAATCAAGTGATTGAGGATGTATGTGATGCATAAACCATCAAAATGGGAAGATTACTTACACTTAGTAGATTTTTCTTATAACAATGGGTACCAAGCATCTCTAAAGATGAGCCCATTTGAGGCACTTTATGGAAAAACATGCAACACACTGGTAAGTTGGGATAACCCAGCAGATAGAGCAATGGTTAGGCCATTAATTACTTAGTGAAATGGAAGAGAAAATTTAAAAAATAAAACACAATTTGAAGGTTTCTCAAGACTGAAAGAAAATCTATATTGATAAGGGCATAACTCATAGGGAATTTAAAGTGGGTGACCTTGTATTCTTGAAAGTGACGAACAATACAAGTTCCCTGGAGTTGGGAAATTGTTCAAAGTTGGCAGCTCGTTATTGTGGGTTGTTCGAAATCCTAGAGAGGATTGGGCTTGCAGAATATATGATTACATTTACTACATCAATGTCTATTCGTAATGTATTCCATGTATCATTGCTCAAAAAGTATATACCTAATGATAATCATCTTATTGATCAGAATGTGATCCAGGTGGAGCAAGAAGGCACTTTTTAGGTGCATTTGGTGTGCATACTGGACTAAAATATCAAGCAAATCTGGAATCAAGCCATAAATCTAGTAAAGGTCCAATGGACCTAGTACAATCTTGAGGATACAACTTGGGAGCACGAGGATGCTATGTGGGCAGAATACCCACATCTTTTTGAGGATTTTTGAATTTTTTTTCTCGTAAATGTGTATATATATTTCATTGATAACAATACATAAATAAGGGGAGGGGAATGTAATATCCCAAGACCAATCCCCAATTGTAAATGGGAATATGTTTTATATTTTGGTGATCCAAATTATTAGAGACAAAAAGGCTTATGTGATTATTAGGCCGAAGATCCTTGATGCTAACAGCCAGTGAGCCTAATTTTGTATATGTAAACACTCATGTCATTAATAAAACACATATCTATGTGAATACCAACCACAATAAAGAGTATGGGGGACTAAAATCTACTAGGAAGGGAAAGGGGGGAGCTAAGAGCCTAGAAAGGGGGCTAAGCTAGAGGGATTATTTCCAAAGGAATATTATAATATTATTCCTAATGACTAAGGTATGGACATAACCTATGTTATCCTAAGTTCCTATGGGAATGGAGTGAATTACAAGTGGATCCCATGAAGCTTCATGAATACAAGTGTCCTATTCGGGACATGAATACAAAGAGTTTGGGCTTTGTGCATGGAGGGATTCTGGCATTCCCTCCATCATTCAGACCTCTCCATCTTGCATGGACTCCTTCAGCGGTAACCCATATTTTACTGTTATGAGAAGCACCTGTGCCTTACCCAAAGGTTGCTACTACCATCACCTGTAACTTACTTGATTCAGTTTTGTACCTTACCCAAGCCAATATGACACCTTACCTGAAGTTAGTTGTTGTGATCACCTACACTTTACCTTGAATGTGGTTGCTACCACCACCTGCACCTGGTTGACTTAAGATTTGGACTGAAGATGTGGGTTTTCAGGATCATGGGATTCAAGAGGTGAGTTTTCAGGCTCATGGGACACTGAAAAGGAGATTTTTCAGGCCTGTGAGAAACTCTCTTCATGTGAGATAATTGATGGGAATTGATTTCCTGAGGGATCCCAACTACAACTATAGTTCTCTGAGACTTCATGTTTGACCTATTGTTGAAGCACTAAAATGGAAGTGGGGCATCCAAAGGACTGTTGAGAAGAGAAGGGGAACACTTCTTGGGGTGGGACATGCATGTGTGGAATGTGAGAGTGTAGGATGTTAGTTGTAGTTGGAACCTAATGGAGTTGTTCATGTTGTCTGAGATACATCATCCTAGCTAGGAATCCCATTACCTGGGTGGATTTTAGTCCCACCTCAGGGGTGATCCACTGCTAAGAGTTCTGAGCAGCATGGTTTAAGGTTGCAAGGATCGTGGAAGGTATGCACACAGTTGGAGGTATTTTATCAAATATAAGTATCAATTCTGTTTAAATTACTTGCTACATTATTATTTAAGTGTTTAATTTCATGGTTTTTGTCGTTGTGAGTTGTTTGTGTATTTTTTTACCATTATTCTGCAATGAATTTGGGCATCTCCTCAAAGTATTTGTATATGTTTAAAAAAAATTATATAGTCTAAAAATTTTCCATGGAATATCCCAATAGGTGGTTGGGATTGCTACAATATGGTATATGAGCATGAACGTTTTAAGTGGCATGACCTGGCATAGGTGGATGGGTAAATTACATTTGATATGATGATAGAGATCAATCCCCAAGTCAACTCTCAACCATATGCACAATATCACCAAGTTAACCAACAAGATACCTCTAGTAATACACTATACTCCCCATAAACCAAATACGATAAACTCTTACATAAGACCATCTGTCACAACCATACCATTAATCCTATAGAAATCATCAAGACCTATACCATACCATGCAACAATTGGAACAATTCCAATATGCTAATCTGATGTGGTTACCGAACTATCAACCTTTTGCATCTTTCAAATATGTTGTCACAGTTTTGTTGCTGCAATTATACTATCACAATTTTGTTGTCGTGGTAATGTTGTCATGGTTTTTCTACCGTGATTTTTCTACTGCAGTTTTGTTTCCACGATTATATTGTCATGATTTTTCTTCCGCTACTCTATTGTTACGGTTCCCTTTCCGTGATTCTTTTTTCGTGATTTTTTCTATCACGAATTTTCTCTATCAATAATGCCTCACCAAATAACCTTTCAAAAACAGATATTCAATATACTCAAAAACCATACTCATAAGAGACCCTTTCTCTCTTATTTATACTTCTCCTAGTAGCTTCCTCTAGTGGTTATCTTCTAACCAACTTACCCAACTTCCTTATTTTGGGGCTAACCCACTTCTAACAAATTTTTCCACGTATAACCACTTTATCCACAAATAGTAAACTCTCCACTTCTATTTGCAACTAATTTGTTTTTAATTATTTTCTTATTGCAACAATTTAACCCATAATTAGCTCCTATTTTTACCCACTTTGACTCGTCGACTTCTTTTAAGACTTTATAGAATAACTTGATTTCTTTGACTTTCTAGGGTCTTCTAAATAACTCAAGAGAGTTCTCCAACTTCACATGGTCATAACTCTCTAACCGTGAAGAGTTATGTGATGTTCCACATACCACCAGAAATGACATCAGATATACTATCCATATGGAATAGTTTCTCCTACATATTCACTTATATTCATTACATTATTCATCAATCAAACTTGGGTTCCCTAATCACATTGTTGGGCTACTCAACCACCTAACAATTTGGACTTCACAAAGTGTCTTCCCGCTAGGGATTTCACCATAAGGGGACCACTTTGAGAAATTTATCCAGGAGTGTCTTCTTGTGAGGGATTTCTCCATAAGAGGACCACTTTGGATTTTATCTATTTGGTTCTTCCTATCAACCATGCCATGACATCAATGATACAACTCCCTTTAATATCAACACATCATTATGACACCACTTGAAACCAACCCTTTGACAGTAATTACATCAATGACCATATAACCAATAATCAATATATTAATGATATAAACACATCACTATGACAATACTTGATATCATCCCTTTGACATCAATGACAACATACTACAACAATATCCCCATTTGGCATTGATGGAAACACCAACATTGATGCCAACACCAATCATTGATGGCAACACTTGGACATGGAAATGTTTAGGCTCCCTCTATGATCATCACTCATCAATTTTCATCTCACCACATCAATGTGACTATCTCTCCCCCTTTTAAATCAATGCAAAAGGGTATATCTCTTTGGGGTTGATCCGAAAGACTAAACTATCCCTCAGGTCGTTATCCTTGGTTGCAGTGTCCTGTGGGATGTTGTTTATGCATCTGATGAATCTCTCCTCCTAGAATCATACCTCTATAACCAATCAATGGAAAAGAAATAACTCTCCCTGTGGGTATATATCCCTTTGTCTTCTTTGGAACATGATAGGTAATCATTGTGAAAAATATGCTACAATTGTATTCTTCTTCTACTGTGAATGTTCTTTATCTACCGGAACATTGATCAAATTATCAACAATACTACATCAAGAATATCATTCTCTTCCTATAAAATTCCTTGGACCTGTCCAAGCATCAACGATACAAAATTGTGTCATACCATACATCAAGTGCATTCTAATCATACATACTATCTCATGCATCAACCATGAAGCAAATGATATGTCAACAATGAATCGAATCATGAACAAACCATAAACTATGTACATCATGTTCCATATCATGTGCCGATAATTCACATCAACCATTCACTTAAACTATTAACCGTGTGCCAAATGTGTATCAATATCATCAATAACATCATCAACCATACAACATGCCAACCATCTGCCTCAAACAAGTGTCATATCACTCACGATGTTTCTCTATCATAAACCAAGTTCCACAAACCATGTGTCAAGAAATATATCTCAAACATCAAGAACTAATCAATGTATCAACCAAGTCTCATAAAACGTTTCTCAACTATATCATCCCATACATCATGTACCAAAGGATATACTAAGTAAGTAATATCAATGGTGTATTTTAACCAAGTGCTATCACCCACAATCATATGCCATCTACAAGTGCATCAACCATGCACCAAACCTCAACAAGATGTACCAAAGTCAAGATGTGTTCCCATACATATATTCCATATCAACCATAAACCATGTGCCAATAATATTGCTAGAAAGTACCTCAACTAATGTACCAAGTATGTACCAATCATGCATCAACTATAGATCAATCTATGACTCACCAATAATGTACAACATAACCACCTCATTAAATCATCAACTACATGTCCCAATATGTAGATCAACCACATGCCAAATGCATGCACCAAGACATCCAAAAAATATGCCTCTAAAAAAACATCATAAGATATATCAATGGAGCTCACATATGTACCACCCATGTACCATGATAGATCTGCCTCAAAAACCATTCACTACAGTAGGTACTAAGTATCCAATAGTACCTCTAAACATATACTAAAAGTGTTTCCCAATAAATTAATGATATATCTCTAGCTACCATCACATAATCATGATATATCTCAGATACAAGGTACCATAACATCACTAAGAACATAATCAACAATATACCTTTATCAGGAATGCATCACTCGACACACTAAAGTTTGTACCATGCATCCAAGAGATATAAGATTCAACACTCAACCATATGTAATCAAAATACATACATCAAACACACATGCAATAATATAATCATGAAAAACTGCAACAAACCATGGCATACCCTATAAAATAGAGTTATACCATCAGACCATGCTACAACACATCTATACACTCCTCTTCTTGAGGATTTTTCCACAGGTACATGACTTGTTCCACAGATAGTGTGCATGTGTACGTGACCTTTATATAGATCACCTCAAGTATGCACATGACTTGTCCCACAGGATCCCGCATATGCTTCAAAAAGAGAGGAGCTTTCTTGATTCTTTATTCCTTCATTCATGTTTGGTGGTTCAGTCTTCTTCATCCACTTCTAAGAGTCTCTTGATTTCTCTATACTTTTACTTTGAGCTTCCATCCTTTCAAAATTATATTACTTCCAAGTTATATGTTCTCTTCTTTCCATGTAATATGAAGCACTCATCATTGATCATCTCCTTGAATTCCAACAATCTTGAAATTTGTGGCCAGACCCATTGTTGTTGTAACATCTCATGGTGTGACAATGAACAACAATGTGTCCCACTTGATTACATCTCCAACATCTTAGAATTTTATGGAACCTTCCAACATATTTCCTTGCATCATATCTGCAATCCAAATCTTTGTGACCATATATATTACATGAGAATCAGTGACCATGAAAAATGTTTTCATACCTTTGCTTTGGTGTCCACCTTGAAGTTGTCTCTCTTCTGAATCTACGTTGAGGTGTAAATATGGATTCTTGTTGTCTTACTTGTTCTGACATTTTGAAAATTTCCTTGCTTTGTATAGGTTCTTTACTTGCATCTTTGGTTCCACCTTTTGAGAATGAAGGACTTTCCTCATGCTTCTTAGAAGTTCTAGCTTTGAAGTGTGTTGCTTCCTTGTTCTATCAAAGACTTGATTTATCATTTGGTGATCTTTGACTATTCAATATTTCATACAAGATTGTTGAGTTGTTCATGATACTTTTTGACTTCTCAAATTGGTTCTCCATATTCACATTGACTTCAAGGATTTTGCTAAGCTCATTATCTACCTTCTTATTTTCTTTTTCTTAACTAATTATATCATTATTTAGTCTCTTGATCTCTCCTTCTTGTTTCATGAGTATTTGTATTAGTGCCATGGTATGTCTTTAGTACTTTTCTAGGGATTCTTTAATTTATTCATCAAAATCAAGATCAAAAGTATATCGATCATGTTCTTCTTCTAACACATCTAAAAATTTATGTTTAAGCTTCATCAAATATTACTCTTCATCTATAAGATAATTGTTAGATGATTCTACACAACCTTCTTCCACTTGCATGTCCATGGATCTCCTTCAATCTTGTCAATCTTATAGTGAAGGCCTACTTTGATACCAATTGTTGGACACACTAACCACACTGAGAGGGGGGGTGAATTAATGTGAGGCTCTTTTTACACTTCTTTTAAAACTTTAGTTAGAAATAACCATTTACTAATTAGTTCCATTCACACTTAGCTGCTTGCATGTAAACATATCTCAAAAACATACATCAACAATAAATAAATTTGTACCATCACAATAATGAACATAAAGAGCACCAGATATATGTTTAATATTTTTGTATTATATGTTACAGGAGATTACAACCTCAGGTTCTATCAACATGAACTGAAAAAAGAACCAACTCCAAGGGAGCTCCAAATCTCAATTGCATGACCCATCCTGCATATCTAAACACCAATTGAGATGTGAGGAATTCAACCCTCAAGTACAAGACCCAACTTGTAGACAAAAGTAAATATGTCAAAATGTACCAACAATATATACCAAGACAAGTGCATCAACTATGCACATCACAACCTTTCAAAACAACCTATCACCTCAACCCATCTCATCAATCTGATCATCCAAATATGATCAACTCAGAAAGATCAATCATCAAGTCATCTCTCAAACAAATGCATAATATCACCAAGTTAACCAACAAGATACCTCTAGCAATACACCATACTCTGCATAAACCAAATACCATAAACCCTTACACAAAACCATGTGCCAAAACCATACCATTAATATTATAGCAATCATCAAAACCTATACCATACCATGCAACAATTGGAATAATTCCAATATGAAAATATGACGTGGTTATCGAACTGCCAAATTTTTGTAGTTGTCAAATCAGCTTCCGCGATTCTGTTACGGTGATTTTGCTTCCACGATTATTTTTTGCGTGGTTCTCCTATCAGGATTCCGCTTCCAAAATTATTGTGTCGTGATTTTTTTCTCATGATTTTGTTGTTGTGGTTCTGTTGCGACGATTTTGCTGACACGACTATGTTATTATGATTCTTTTTCCATGATTTTTTGCCACAAATTTTCTGCCGCAATTTTTCTACTACGAACTTTCTCTATCAATAATACCTACCCAAATAACCTTTCACAAATGGATATTCAATATACTAAAAAATCATACTCATAAGAGACCCTTTCTCTCTTATTTATACTTCTCTAAGTAGCTTCCTTGATGTGTTATCTTCTAACCAGCTTACCCGACTTCCTTCTTTCGGGGATAACTCACTTCTAACCACTTTTTACTCTTAAAACCACTTTATCCACAAATAGTAAACTCTCCACTTATAATTGCATCTAATTTATTTTTAATTATTTTCTTATTGAAGAAACTTAACCCATGATTAAATCCTAGTTTCACCCACATTGATTATTCAACTTCTTCTAGGAGTTTCTAGAATACTTTGACTTATTTGACCTTCTAGGGGCTTCTAGTTAACTCAAGAGGTCTTTCCAACTTCACATGGCCATAACTCTCTAACCGTGAGAAGTTATGTGGCATTCCATATATCACCGGAAACGACACGACATATACTATCCATGTGGAATAGTTTCTCACACAAATTTATTGATCTTCGTTACATTATTCCTCAATCAAAATTGGGTTCCCTAACAAAACTACTGGGATGCTTAACCACCTAACCATTTGGAGTTAACAAAGAATATTCCCTTGATTTCTCTCACCATAAGGGGACCACTTTGAGAACTTCATCCAATAACATCATCCCTCTAGGGATTTCACCATAAGGGGACCACTTTGGAGTTACTTTATAAGTGATATACTTTTAGAGTTTAAGTGAAACAAATTTTAGAATAAATTTGTATTATAACTTAAATTTGCATGATATTTTTCTAAAAAATAACTTAATAAAAATAAAAACTTAAACTCAAGATATTTGATTTAATAAAGTAGCATTCAAACAAGTGATCTAATATAAAAGAAATTAAACAATTTCATAAATAAGTGAAGGGGTTTTTTTTTCAACTCCTTACCTCCTACTGTTCTCATCAAAAAATAGTTGTTATCTCTTTCAAAATAATTCAACATGTATCCACACAAAAGGAAGCAAATATTTGAAAAAAATTGGAACATTATAAGATCAAGGATAGATTTCAATTTGTTTGCAAGAAAAATACAACTTTTCTCTATGTTTCTTATTTCCATAGATCACATAAAGCATAGGATAAAGAGTGTATATTGAAAAATAAAATTCATTCTAGTTTATTTTTTATTCATCAAGATCACATAATGCACAAGGAGAATAGCATACACATACTGGAAAGTGATAAAGTTGGGAATAAGAAAACAAGGAAACCGAAATAAAATGGTATGCCTCTAGATATGATATAAATGGCTATATATTGGTCAAGCATAAAACATTTTGAGCGAAACAAAAAGGGTTTCAAATTGAAAACAACACTCTAAATGAATTGGAAGGGTTCTCTTACCTTAGAAATGCTCACAAATAGAAAAATATACAATTATTTTAATATATGAAGTGACATAGGTTCCATATCTTTATCAATGAAAGGAGTAGGTTTTCATAAGGAATATTATACTATATTTCATATAAAGTGTATATCCACACAATTCAAACACCTTAAAGAAAGAACTCACATAAACAAAACAAAGATTAGTACATCAATCTATTATATGGTTAAAACCTTTGAAGAGAGACACAATCCTTGACCCCAATGAATGCAACCACTTGAGAAAATATATTATTTCAAAATGAATACATTTTTCATATGAGTTTTTTACAATCAATCATTAACAAATGATGCTCCATGATCTTTAAATAGATACCATGGATCAATGGAGCATTAATCCATGGATCAATATCCATTAATATTCAAGAGGAATTGTTAGATCATTTTATGTCTAGAAGATAATCAAGACCATCTAATTACATTATTACAATCCGCATTAAATAAATGGACTTTACCTAAAGACACATTCAAAAAAGTTGATCTTAACTAATTCGTAAGTATCTAAATATCTGAACAATCATTGATTTTTATTTATTAATAAGAACATTTAATTATTGCATGAAATGGAAATTAATTGTTTTGTTCTTGTAGAAAACAAAATAAAACAAAACCCATTCAATAGATATAATGAGACAACACGGTAGAAAACTGTTGATTACAAATTTTGTGAGTACTTATATTTTTCTTAACATTTGGGTGAGTGCAAGATAATGATGGTCTCCCAAGACGCGTTAGTGGCAATACAAACCTGGAGAAACAACAATCTGTTAAATTGGAGGGATTATTCAAGGTATCTTGACAATGAATTTGAATATGGTGTAAGAAGATGAAACATAGGAAATTGAACTAGCTTTCCAAATATACAACTTTTGTTCATAGAAATTATGAATTACTATGTGTAGTTTGGTTTTTTCTAACAATGGTATCTTATTTTTCCAACAAAATATAAGGTATATGTTTTCGTTCATGTAGGTGTTGAGTATCTTAACTATGGAATCTCATTCCAAAAAATTGTATACTTGTAGAGAACTTGTTGTTCTTATTCAATGTATGTTTTGGCAATTTACAATATTAATTTTATATTTATTTCAAATTATCAAATTCAACATATCCGTGAAATTACAATGCATTTTGTTCGTGCAGGATAAGAGGGTCTTAACATGGTCAAAACAACTTCTTTTTGTTTAGATCATAGATATCAGACTCCTCTATTGGTACATATAACTCATTCGAGAAGTGGTTAAGCCAAAAAAATGTTATAGCATAAATAACAAAGGTATATGTTCTAGTATTTTGATATATGTGAAGACAAAAATAGATTAAAAATAGTAAACAATATTAATTAAAAAAATATATTATATTTGGAATCTGCATAGCTGAGTCTATCTATGACTTTAGTTTCATCAAGAACTAAATTTTTTACCTTATAGAAAAATAACGTCAAATAAAGAAATATCGAGAGGTATTCACAAAAATGGAGATTTTTATCAATTTGCATATTGAACCACTAGCTTTGTCATCTCGAACCTAAATTTGAAGAAACTAGGACAGCATACACATTTTGAATCCCACCAAAAAAAAATTGAATTGAAAATAATGCACATGAGATATTAAGAGCACTCACATGCTCTAGGAACACACATCAATTCCTAATATTTCACACACTCTATAGGAACATGCATGCATTCCTATGAGAACGCACACACTCTTATAATATATTTGTTCTTTTCCATTCTCATGTCCCTCCCACTCTCTCTCTCTCCTACATCTACCCCCCCTTCATGTATCCCTCTCATTGTCCCTCTCAACCCCCCCTATATATATCTATCTCTCTCCCTCTCAGACTCTTGTACATGGTAATACGTAGACATCGAAATACTTAGACATCGCAAGGCATGGAAATACCTAGACCTATCCCCCCTTGACATTCCTTGGACTCTCCAACTCTCTCTCTCTCTCTCTCTGTGCCCCTTTTTCCATCCCTCCCTCATTACACCCCCCTCTCTCTTCCACCTCTCTCCCACACTTTCTCTCT
>SNQJ01S0000343.1:911955-922459 GCA_010110895.2 Picea sitchensis | reverse complement strand
CCCCTCCCTCCCACTATCTCTCCTCTATCTCTCCTACATATACCCCTCTCTCCTACATTTACCTATCTCTCTACCCCCCTCCATATATTCCTCTCTCTCCCTCTGAAACCCTCCCAAAATATATCTACTACCCTTCTATGCCTTTCTCTCTCTCCCTCACACACACACACACACACACACACACTTTAAACCCCCCCCTGTATGTCTTTGTCTCTCTCCCTCCCACACTCTAAGAAACTCACTCTCTAATGACCCTCTTTGTCTTCATGCCTCTCCCTCCCCCACTCTCTCACACACACTTTCTATTCCCCCTCTATGTCTTCCTCACTCTCCCTCCCATGCTCTAACACACTCACTCTCTACCTCCCCTATTTTTATTACTCTCTCTCCCTCTCACACTCTCAAACACTAGCATGTTTGGTAGATTGCAAGGTAAGGCATAGTAAGGCAACAAATCCCCTTGACCTATACTTGTAAAGGCATGTCAAGACCTATACCTGGACATAGACCATGACCAAGCCCTAGAACATTCCTCTCCATGCCTTAAAATATCACACACATTCCCCCTCTATATCCCCCCTCTTCAAATCTCTCTCTCTCTCTCTCTCTCTACTTCCCTCTTTATCCCTCTTTGTTTCTCATCCCCTTATTTTGCCCCTTTGTCCCTCCCTCCCCCTATACTCCCACTCTATCTACCTATAATACCCCAGTTTTGAGCCCCATATTAAATAATCTATTTTTTTTATTTATGAAATGCCAGAGTTCCCAAAGAATTAAAAGAGGCCAGTGTGCCTAGGAAATGCAATTTTTTTATCATTATTAATAATAGAGTACATCACTAGCTACAATATGGATAGGAACAATACATATAGGGGGATATGATTCCACAAGAGATGGAGCTTGAGGGGCTAAGTCATTTTTATCATATTTTATTTACCCATATTTTATTAATGGATAGAAGTGGTTACATGATATTTTTAGAGGATGCCACATGGTTCTTGATTGCAAGTAAATATTTAAACCACTTCTTGGGTTGTTTTGGGGGTTCTTATGGTTCTTCTTCACTCACTCTCTTCATTCATTATTATTTGGTTCACACCCTCCATTATGGTCACCTTTTTCACTCTCTCATTATTGTTGTTGGAAGGGGACCATGGGAGCGACTTATGGAGGAGGAAGCCATTTTTGTTGGTTGTAGTAGTGATTGGTGTGTTCCAGCCATGAATCAGTTCTTGCATGTCTGAGATGGATTGGCATGTAATAAATTTTATCCATAGCTGTGAGTCATGAGAGTCATAGTATTGAGATTATTAACTAGATGCACTAGATCCCTAGAAGGAGGTAGATAGCCTGAGGAACTGCGTGGAAGAGAAGGTGGTCCATTCTCTTGGGTTGTGTAGGATATAAAAGAAGAGAGCTGGTGAACTTTGGATTGTTGTGTGTTGAGAAATCTATGAGAGATTGAGTGTTGACTTGTTTGGGAAGCTGAGTGACACCCTAGAGCCATGATTTTGTATTCATAGCCCTATCTTGAGGGTGACCTATTGTTTATACTTGGAACAATAATTTCTATGTTTGGGTGGAACTTCCTTGGTCTATAGCCAGTTCGTGAACCATTTTGATTAACATAAGTACTCTTTATCATCTGTTTCCTTGTTGTATATTTATTTCCACTATGTATTAATTAATAATTATGAGACTTGTATATTTGATGTGCCTGATTGTTGGTTATTGTTATGCATGACATGTTTACGCATTATTTATACTATAGCATGAATATTTATTATTTCATTTGTTTCTATCATGTTTCTATCATGGTTATTTAATAATTATAGGACATTAGAGTTCAAATTTTATCTTCAAACATAGTTCTTGAGGTGGTGTGGCCGGCCCGAGGGTGGTTGGGTATGTTATAGATTATCATGCTCATCCTTGGGGTGGTTGGGTACATTACATATTGTTATTAGAGCCTTAGGTTGAGACACCATAATGGTATGGGTTGGAAATATTGGACATGGTATTGTCATTATGAAATGTTATGTATTTGAGATCTAAAACCTATGGATAAATAGGGTTGTGGAAATCATGCAGAAGCCAAAACATCGTGTAGATAGATATCCTTTGTAAAGGATCATGCAATCATGACCATTCCCTTTTGATTTTTTGGAGCAATAAAAACCATTGAATCAAGGAAGCTCTATATTGTTAGATAAGGAGTTAGGTAAATAAGGACCATTAAATCAAACTAGTCGATCATCAGTTGTTGATTGAAGCCAAACGGGAGATAGAAAACTATGGAACTTTTCCACTTTGGTGATTCTTGGAGACAGGGCAGAAGCATGAAATCCCGAAGGCCAAAGTCGTAAAATCCCATCGTTTTTCCTAGTTGATAGGATGTTTGTGTGAAATCTCTATATTTTATTGTGTTCATCTAGCATTGACCCTCTAGATGTAAATATGTTTGAGTCCTAGAAATCCCAAAGGCCAAAATCACGAAATCCCACCAACTTTTAGATCAAGGAAGGAATTTAGGAGTAATGAAAGATATTATATGATAAGTACAAGGATATCAAAATTTTGGGACTCCAGAACTTCGCCACTTTGGTGATTACTGAAGACTAGTGTCGAAGCCACTAAGTGCCAAAGCAATGAAGTGTTGAAGCCATAAAGTTTCAAAGATGCAAAGTGTCGAAGCCACAAAGTGCAAACCCACAGTCATGAAATGAAAGAGGTCTTCAGATCTGGAGCAGAGGAAACTGGACTGTCTGTTTGGTGGATGATGTGTCTTATGCCATATCGTTGGGGTGCCATGCAGGAAAACATGGAACATGAATTCAATGCCCTTTGTACCCAAACATGTTAATTTCCAAGTGACACATGCACACATACCATGGGTTCACATCACCATAGGTGACATCAACATGCCACATCATCTCCGATATTATTCCCTCTAAGAATGTCCAACATCCCAACCATCAAAAGTGTCAAAGCCTGAGGTAGAGAATTCATGGAGATCGTTGATCTAATATCCTTCGAGACTTTTCTCAACTGTTGGATTAAACTATTGGAAGTATAGCATAAGTGGAGATGTTAACTGATGGTAAGCAGTCATTATCACTTTGTGACCACTTCGATAGGTATCACTCATAGGGAGTTGAACAAATCAAGAGCTGCAATATCCCAGAATCTTGGAGTGCCAAAGTCCTGAAAACCGTAGATCAAGATCATGTAGGATCCTTCCTGGTCGTTTGATCAAGAACTGGGCGGAAAGAGTATGAGTGAATGCTAACCGAAAACCATCGGTATCCTACACTTTATGAAAACTTTGGGAGGTATCACTTCGAGGGATTTGAATGACTCGAGATTTTTATTACATTAGATTCTCACAGTGTCGAAGTCCTGAAATATTTAAGAACTGTCCATTCCAATGCCTGATTAAGTTCTGATCGTTGATTTTTTGAAACCATCAGATGAGCCAGGATCATCTAGTAAAAAAGATATTAAATCTCAACCATATGATATACTAGTAAAATATTCTAAATGGCTAAGTTTTGGACTTTTTATGTCTATATGTCTGAATTTTTGTGATTCTGTGAGGTCGAAAAGTTAGAAAAATGTCTAAGTTTTGGAATTTTATGAGTCTATAAGTCCGAAGGTCCATGAGTCCACGAGTCTAAAAATTTAGAAAAATGGCCAAGTGTTGGACTTACTATGAGTCTGTGAGTCCCCGAGTCCAAATATATGGAAGAATAATCTAAATGTTGAATATTTTTGGGCGACCTCATGAAAGAAAAAAATACGATATAGTATTCAGACAAATTGTGCGTAATTTCAGGGATCTTGTTAATTTTTGTTTAGCCTAAAATTTTTTTTTGGATGCACATTTTTCAGAATTAAGAATTATAACCATATTAGTTCAAGATAAGGATGCATAATGAAGAAATTGAGGAAGGAGAAGGATCCTTCAATCATGAAAAATAAGCCAAAGATCAAAATATCAGTGTTGGTAATGCAGAGACGAAATCAAATGGGCACAGGAGCAGAGGGGAACAAGAAACCTTAATAGAGACCAGGAGAATCCTAAAAATAGAATTGGAGAGTTACAAAATAGACAATGACTCATGAGAGGTTGATGAAAAATAAAAATTGAATAAATGCTCAAGTATTGAAAAACCTAAATCAGTTGCATTAGCAAGAAAATAATGGATCAAACTCAAGAAAGGAGGAAGAGGGAAGATATCATGAAAGAAGAGATAACTATAGAATAAATTAATTCAAGAAGTTCCAAAAAAAATCATAGACATCACTCAACAAGGAAATTTTATGCATATGAGGACTCCATAAGCATTCCATAAGTGTCTATTTTTAGGCACCAAAGAAGAAGGCATGAATTGGAAAGTTTGCAAGGAGAGTTGAGGAAATGTACACCACCATCCTTTGATGGTTAAAGGGAAAGGGAAGATGACGTTGAAGCATGTCTTCTTGGAATCAGGAGGTATTTTAAATTGCATAACTACTCCTCAAACATAGAAGAAAGAATCTCTACCTTCCATTTACATGGCAAAGCTGCTACATGTTGGGATCATCTAAAGCAAGTTGAGAACATTAATGAGATAAAGATCACTTGGAAGTAGTTTAAGAAATATTTTCAGAAGGAGTACCTTTCAACACACTTATATCACAAGAAAATGCAAGAGTTCTTTGAGATACGTTTGAGAAGAAGGACCATGACAGAGTATGAAAATACGTTATTGGGATTGCTAAAGTATGTGGGGTTTATAAAAGACGAGAAGGTGAAAATACAATTATTTTTAAGTAGTATGCCATCATTTTATAAAGAGAAGATTCAATATGATGAGCCTGGGAAACTGAATAAGACCATTAGAAAGGATAAGTACCTATATGAGCAAGGCGATGGGAGATAATCCATATAGAAATCTTGGAAGGATAAGAAGAAGGAGAAATATGATTAGAGGAGGAAGTGGTTCAAATCTCCTTCCAATAGAAACAACCCTAATAAAAATCAACATGATCAATCTGCTAAGGAGGAATCCAAGAAAGAGGATCTCTTGGGGAAAAGAGGAATACCAACAATCCAATGTTGGGGGTGAAAGGAAAATCGCCTATATAAGGATTTCCCTCACAGAGGAGATAAATCAAGGATCATGCACAACATCTAAGAGGCTACAATAGTGGAAGACATGGGAAGGATATATGTATCCATAGAATATCAACAAGAAGAGTACTAATCCAATATGATCAAAGTGGAAGGTAAGATCATTAATGAACCTATTGTTATTTTAATTGATTTGGGAGAAAGTCATTGGTACATTGATCCTAAAATAGTTGATAGTTTACATTTGGAGAAAAGTAAGCTAGGGAAGTAAAGTTTGGTTCAGCTAGCCACTAGAACCAAAATAAGGATCAATGAGGCTATCATAAGTTGTCCAATAAATATTAATGGAGTAAATACAGTTGTTGATATGAATATCATCCGATTAGGATCTTATCACATCTTAATTGGAATGGATTGGTTGGACCAACACCATGTTGTCCTAGATTGTCATAACAAGACATTTACATGTATTCATGAACAAGTAAAATAGAGCAATATGAAATGGATTCCAGGACCCATTTCTATAAGGGATATTTCATCATTACAACTGAAGAAATGTTTTAGGAAAGGATGTCAGTTTTATGCGACTCATGTGAAAGAGTCAAAAAATAGAAAAGGGCCAAGCCTTGAAGATTTTCCAGTATTACAAGAGTTTGAAGATGTATTCCAAGAAATACCAAGATTTCAACCAAAGTGGGATATATATTTATGTATTGAATTATTACCAGGACCTTCCCAGTATGAAAAATACCTTACAGAATGAGTACACCTGAATTGAAATAATTAGAAAATGTAGGTGGAAGAATTGTTGAAGAAAGGGTACATACATCCAAGTGTTTCACCTTGGGGAGCACTAGTACTCTTTGTTAAAAAGAATGATGGAACATTGAGGTTGTGTATATACTTTAGACAGCTAAATAAATCCACTGTGAAGAACAAATACCCTCCACCCAAAATTGATGACCTCTTTGATCATCTAAGAGGAGAAAGGATATTTTCAAAGGTAGACTTGATATCTGAATACCATCAAGTAAGAATCAAGGGAAAAAAAATAAATAAGACAACATTTAGGACCCAGTATGGGAATTATGAATTTGTAGTGGTGCCATTTGGACAGACCAATGCACCAGTTGTATTTATGTGACTAATGAATGGAATATTTAGAAATTATCTGGATACGTTTTTCATTGTATTCTTGGATGGAATACTTATTTATTATAAGTCTAAGGAAGAGGATGAACATCACTTGAGGTTGGTGTTACAAGTTCTAAGGGAACATCATATCTATGCCAATATTATTAAGCGTTCTTTCTACCAAGAAAAAATCCATTACTTGGGACACATTATTTCAAAACAAGGCATAACAGTCAATCCATAAAATATTGAATCCATTGCATGATGGAAAACACCCATAAATGTTTCAGAAGTCAGATATTTTATGGGATTAGTTGGTTACTACATAAGATTTATAGGAGGGTTCTCTAAGATTTCTCATCCCATCACTTATTTGCAAAACAAGGGAATTAAATTTGAATGGATAGTTGAGTGTGAAGATAACTTTAATTTGTTCAAATCATTACTTACTAGGGCACCTATTTTAAATATTTCTGACCCAAACGAAAGGTTTTTGGTATATACAGATGCAAGCAAGGAAGGACTTGGTGGAGTCCTCACTCAAAATGGACATGTCATTGGCTATGAGTCTAGAAATATTAAGGAACATGAGAGGAAATATTCCACACATGACTTGGAACTTTCTACCATTTTTTATGGATTGAAGATGTGGATGCATTATCTCATGGGGAAGAGATTTGAATTAAGAATAGACCATAGTGGTCTGAAATATCTTTTTGAGCATCCAACATTGAATGCCAGGAAAACGAGATGGATGGAATTTTTAAGTGAATACGATTTTGACATCAATCATATCAAAGGAAAAGAAAATAAAGTTGTTGATGCACTTAGAAGAGGAGTACATATCATGCATGCTACAATTGTTAGTATGCATCAGTCAGATTTAAAGAGTAGAATTTTAGATTTTTTGTTACAGATAACAATTACCTACAGATAAAGAAAAGCTTACAATAGGAAAATGTACAACAAATAACTAAAGAGTATGAGACGAAGGAAGATGGATTACTTATGCATATAAATAAAAATTATGTTCCTAGTTCTGAAGAACTTAGGAATTTGGTATTAAAATAAATGCATAATGTTCTATATATCGAACATTCCAGTTACCAGAAAACCATTGCAGTTGTAAGAAGCCAATTCTTTTCACTAGGAATGACGAAATATGTTTTTGATTACATTTCCATATGTATGGAATGTCAGAGAGTGAAGGATGAGAATAGGAACCCAGTGGTTTTGCTACAACCATTAACAATTACAGAGAAGAAATGAGAAGTGGTAACCATTTATTTTATAACTAAATTTCCCAGGACAAAAAGACAACATGATTCAATCATGGTAATGGTTGATAAATTGACAAAGGTTGCTCATTGTGTTGCAGTAAAAATGACTCATACAACAACTAATATTGCATAAATTTATATGAGGGAGATTGCTAGGTTGCATGGGATATGTACGACAATTGTTTCATAAAGAGATACAAAGTTTACTTCAAATTTATGGAGGGTATTGTTTAAAGGATTTGATACAAAAATGAACTTTAGCATAGAATAACATCAACAGTCGCATGGGAAGACAAAGAGAGTAAACCAAGTATTTGAATACATGTTGAAAATGTATGTGATGGATAAGCCATCTAAGTGGGAAGATTACTTGCACTTGGTTGAGTTTTCCTATAATAATGGGTATCAATATTCATTGAAAATGATCCCATTTGAAGCTTTGTATGGAAGGAAATGAAATATTCCAGTGAGTTGGGACAATCCAACAAATAGAATGGCAATTGGGCCAGAATTTCTCAAGGACATGGAAGACCAAATGATTAGAATTAAGAAGAATTTAAAGGAAGCTCAAGATAGAAAGAAAACGTATGCAGATAAGAACAAGACATCTACATAGTTTAAAGTGGGGTAGCATGTTCTTTTTAAAGTGAATCCCAAGAAGATCTCCTTGAAGTTGGGTAGTTGTACAATACTAATAGCCAGATGTTGTGGGCCATTTGTGATATTGGATAGAATAGGGAAAGTTGCATACATGCTTGCATTTCCTTCTGCCATGAATGTGCATAATGTATTTCATGTCTCATTTCTAAAAAAATATGTAGATGATACTAACCATGTTATTGATTGGCATATGATTCAGGTGGAGACAGAGGGATACTTTCAGGTCCAACCAGTGTGCATATTGGATAGAAAAGTAAAAAGGCTTTGGAATCGAGTTATAGAGTTAGTAGAAGCTCAGGGGACCTATTACAACCTTCAATATGATACTTAGTAGCATGATGATCCCATGTTGGCTGACTACCTGCAACCTTTAGAATGAATTTTGAAATTTTTAATTTTGTTTTGTATATGCACTAAGGACAGTGCTAGAATAAGGGGGAGGGGAATGTAATACCCCAGTTTTGAGCCCCATATTAAATAATGTATTTTTTTTATTTATGAAAGGTCAGAGTTCCCAAACAATTAAAAGATGGTAGTGTGACTAGAAAATGTAATGTTTTGATCATTATTAATAATAAAGTACATCATTGGCTACAAGACACACAAGGACAAGAGTTAGAGGGGGATATGATTCAAAAAGAGAGGGGGCTTGAGGGGCCATGTCATTTTTATCATATTTTATTTACCCATAATTTTTTAATTTAGAGAAGTGGTGGTAAGCCCTAATATTGGCTCATTACCCCTTAATTGGGGCATATTATATCAGAATGTTATTTTATTTATGTCAGCTTTAGGCCATTAGTTGTAATTATACCTCCTAGTCTCCTATATATACCAAGGAGACATTTTCATTTCGAATCATCTTCTACTTGAACATTTAAGTGGGGTAAAAGGAGGTTTCCCCCTCGAAGAGGCTTATTATCTGAAATTATCTCTTTTTCAAGGCATTGAGTACTTTTTCTGATGTTTTTCTATGCTATATTGATATTTGTTTTTTAACATATGGTAGAAGAGCTCAAGGTCTTGGGGTTTCGCTGCTACATCTGGGACACCATGGAATTTTCGCTATAACTCTTTTTCTACAACGTTTTAGAAGGAACGTCTTAGACTGTATTTAGTAAATAGATGAAGGTACGTTGGGTTCAAAATTTAGCTCTTGAGGCCTTATACTTTCGAAGATATATCCTGTACAAGATAGGGTTCTGGAATCATCCTGAAATGAGTCATTGCGGAATTTTCTCTATAAAGAATTTTCTGTAATGTTTCAGACACTGAACTTCAGAGGCCATTTATAGAAATTAGTAAGGTATCTTTCGTAAAATTTTTATCTTCTGGGTCATCTTAAATTTCTAGATACACCGTGTGTAAGATAGGGCATCGAACTAGTCCTATTGACTTGTCTCAAGAAGGTGTTTCAGGTAAAACAATCATTACTTCTTGCTAGAGTATCCAAATTGAGTGGGACTGATTTCATTGGATCCTAGACAGTCTGTAGTATTTTGGGTGCAAGTTTTAGAATTTGATATCAATTATTTTATGCAGGGCATGCTATACAAATGAGATCTCTTGGAAAGGCCAAAAATCGATAAGTTGTGAGGAAGTTACCATAAATTCCACTTGGCACATCCAATTGTGATCAGACCTGTGCCATTCCAGAGAAGAAATATCAGAGACCTACCTAAAAGAAATTTTCATACCTAGAAGGGCCGAAACTTGGGAGATAGAACAGAATAAATATTGTCTAGCAAAACTGCCTCAAAATCCAAATTGAAAAGTGATACTTGGCCAACATTCCACCAAAAAAGGGACCTTCTACACCAAATAAGCCTCCAGAAAATCCTAATTGGACTCTTGATGAAGGTGAAGAAATGCGTAGGGACATAAATGAACTACAAAAAAAGATGGATTCAATGGAAGCTAAGTTGGATACTAAGATGGATTCAATGGAAGATAAGTTGATGGATTCAATAGAAGGTAAGTTGGATACTAAGATGGATGGTTTAAAAGGGGAGATCATAGAAGTATTGAAAAATTTCATAACAAAGAAGACACCCGAAAGTGAAAATGCATCCCATGAAATTCATGATGAGGACACAAGGAAGGTGAATCAAGAAAGGAGAAACTCCAACTTTGGTTTGAAGACCAACCACGTTCCTAAGATTGATATGAGAAAGTTTGTTGGCAAGGACCCAATCACATGGATACTTCAGATGGAGCAATTCTTTGATCTCCATGATGTGCCTCATACACAAAAGGTACGAATTGCTTCTTTATATTTAGAACCTAATCAATTTGTTTAGTATCGATGGCTTTG
>SNQJ01S0000343.1:874491-911945 GCA_010110895.2 Picea sitchensis | reverse complement strand
AATTATACCTCCTAGTCTCCTATATATACCAAGGAGACATTTTCATTTTGAATCATCTTGTACTTGAACATTTAAGTGGGGTAAAAGGAGGTTGCCCCCTCGAAGAGGCTTATTATCTGAAATTATCTCTTTTTCAAGTCGTTCAGTACTTTTTCTGAGGTTTTTCTATGCTATATTGACATTTGGTTCTTAGCAAGTGGTTACATGAGCTTCCTAGAGGATGCCATGTGGTTCTTGATTGCATATAAATATTTAAACCCATCTTTGGGTTGTTTTGGGGGTTCTTCTACTTCTTCTTCATTCACCTTGTTCATTCACTATTCTTTGGTTCATGCTCTCCATTATGTTCACATTTTTCACTCATTAATTCTTGTTGTTGGAATGGTACCATGGGATCTAATTATGGAGGATGAATCCATTATTGTTGGTTGTAGCAGTGACTCGTGTGTTCCAAACATGAATCAGTTCCTACGTGTCTGAGATGCATTGGCATGCACTAAATTTTATTCACAACTGACAGTCCTGAGAATCCTAGCATGGATATTCTTGAACAAATGCATTGGATCCCTAGAAGGAGGTGGAAATCCTAAGTGACTGTGAGGCAGAGAAGGGGGTCCATTCTCTTGGGTTGTGTAGGATGGAAGAGAAGAGAGCTGGTGTACTTTGGATTGTTGTGTGTTGACAGACTTGTAAGATATTGAGTGATGATTGTTTTGAGAGGCTGAGTGACACCCTAGAACCATCCTTATGTATTCATATCCCTATATTGAGGGTGACCTGTTGTTGAGACTTGGAATAGTAGTGTCTATGGTTGGGTGGAATGTCCTTGTTCTGCAGCCAGTTGGTGAACCATTTTTATTAAGACAAGTGCTCTATGTCATGTATTTCCTTGTTGTATATTTATTCACAGTGGAAATAAATATACACATAAGGAATCGCGAGGCTAATCCTAGCCGTTGGTACCAGGAAGGACGCATGGCATAGGATCAACATTTTGCTAACTCACAGAATGGAGCATTCAAAGGGTAGATTCATGAGGAATTGCAAAATGTGAAGTCACAAAATAATCTGGGCCATCCGTTTCAGCAGGACGCGTGGCGCCAAATCCAACCCGCAAAAAAATTCATTTCGAGAAGGCTGAAGTGAGAAGTGTCGATATCACAGGTATTGAAATTTTGATTTCATCTGGACCATCTAATTCAAAGAGATGCATGGCACCCGATCCACACAATCATGATTTCGTGAAGTCTTTGACTTCAACATGAAGTACAACGTGAACTCACGAAATGTGAAATCGTGACGTGCCTAAGATTTAGGCCCATGATCATAGCCCCAGGTCATATGGAAATTGAGGCCTAAGGGAGGTAAGCACTTAATTGAGTGACGGGCAGCCAAATTTTTTCAAAGAGATAATTGTGGCTGTCAGATTCGAGGCAAATCTGACCGCTAATCTAGATGGGCCATTTCGCGGGAATGAGCATGGGGATATGTGAATCAAGGGGAGTGAAAACTCCCAAAATGATAAATCCTGAGTTTTCATGTGTATAAGCATGAGTTCATGGCCCGAGGTTGTGGGGGGTGAGGGAAAGAGTTGCGCAAAGGATCAAAGCACCAAATTCGGTCATCGAGAAGTATCTTCATGGCCTCGAGGCACCAGAATTGACTCCAAAGAGTCATGAGCTCACTTAGAGCATTCATGGGTGTCACGTCTCACCTTGATCCATATGAAAGTAGTTAATGAAAATGTTGAAGGTGGTTGAAACCTCGTTTCAACACATAAATGGAAAGCATGGAAAATTCATTCGTGGAGGGGAGACTATCAGCTAAAAGTTCCCTATCATGGATTTTTGCGTGAAGCCCATACCGATCTGATCTTGCATCTGATAGAAGAATGCAAATGCATCCTGATAGAAGAAGATTCAGATGCCAAGCCTTGAATACAGTGACCAGAGCATGCTTCTATAGGGAGCAAGCTGCTTTGAGTAAATATACTCAATTTTTATATTTTGTAATGGTCGATGGTAGAGAAAAGCTCCCGATTTTTAAAGTTTTAATGAACAATCTAGCTCTCTAGTTATGATTTGTAATATGAGATTTATTGTTTAATGACAATCATGTTTCTTGCTCCCTCTTGTTTTCCTTCGATATTGAAAGAGTTCATGCTTAACTCATTCACTTGAATTATTGTGACTGCATTATGATGAAATTTTTATTATAGTGTTGTTATAATTTCTTTCATTTCCTTTGAGACTTGAATTCAAGAAGATCTCGTGTCTAATTTTTTCCTCCTGGGCTGCTAGAAGACCCGATGTCTTTGGTAGACCTCTACATTTTCTTGCCAAAGTATTCCTCCTACTCACCCTTACCACAACCTACTGACTAAAATTAAACCAAGACCTCACCTGGTTGTGCATATCAGTTCATTTTTCTGATTTAAGACGATATTTTCTTGAGACTGTGCCCATTTGACCCTCTTATAACCAACCTGTAACAAAAAACTAATGGGTATTGGGATTAATTTTGTTGCAATCCATAGGTGACTTCTAGTCCTAACATTTTTGGCATCGCTGTCGGGGATGAAATTGAATATTTTCCCTAGGATTGAACGAAAAATCTTACTTGTTCTGAAGGTGCATTAGAACTTAGTACATCAAATATTGCAACTATTCACCTAGAGACTCCACTATGGTTACTCCATTGATGCAAATCCACTGGTGACTCCATTGTTTTAGTCATGGCTTCTAGAGGCAGACATGTGAGGTCTACTCCACAACTTCCTTTTCCACAACTACCTTTAGAAACACCTGAAGTTGACCCAGAGGAAATTCTCAAAAATGGAAAGGCCCCTCGAGAAGGTACTCTTCTGTTGAACCAACTATTTTTTATGATTTTCACTTTCCTCCTTTAGAAACTCTGCTATCTGCTTCTCATTCTCCTATTATACCATCTATTGGAGTTTCCCAAAGTTTAAAGTTTGGGAGTGTTCCTATTAATTTTCCCCTCCTATTCTAGGTTTGGGGGGAGAAATCCTTGTCACTCCTCTCTCCCCTAAAGTTGTACCTTGGTTTAGACCCCAAACCTCGGAAGATTTTCCCACTCCAAGTTTTATTACTCATCCTCCCGTTAGAGTTACTGATTTTGTAGAAAGGGAATCCTCTTTTCCTTCAAGCCTTATAGCCTTTTCTCCAAATCCTCTGTTGCTTCCCTTTCCTCTCGGGAGCTTATTTCCAGTCTCCCATGCTCGAACCCCTTCCCCTCCTAATTCACCTCCAACTATCATCCCTATGGAAGGTGCCAATCCTCCTAGGAAAAGAATGGATTCCATAGTGGTTACAAGATATTCCCCTCTAGTCCTACCTCAACCAATGAATGATCTCCCTATTGGAGATTACATAAAGTATATGCCCAAGTTCACGAGAGAATAAGACACAACTGTTGAAGAACACCTTGTTGCCTTCTATAGTTATGCATACAATCTGAATATTGAAAATGAAGATGTCTGTATGAGAGTCTTTGTCCAAAGCCTTGATGGTGAGGCTATAAAATGTTTTATAGGGTTGACCCCTGGATCCATTACTGGAATTGAGTCCGTAGATGATGTTTTCTTAATGCAATGGGGGGATAAAAAATAATTTATGTATTATATCATATAATTTAGTTCCCTGAGAAGAAAAAAGGGAGAATCTGTCTCCGACTTCAACAAAAGATTCAATAAAATGTACAGTAAGATCCCTGCTGAGATAAAGATTACATAATCCTCTGCCAAAATTATTTACGCTAGCACTTTTGACCTTGATTTTTGCCTCCTATTGAGAGAAAGAAGAGATACTTCATTGGCTCATATGCAAGATGTAGCCCTCGAACTAGAATCCAATGTATTGGTAGTTGACATACTTAGGAATAAAGACGACAGAGGGAGAGGGAGGGTTGAGGCCTCAACCTCTGGTTCTTCTATATCTCACCCTCAAGTAGACAAATTGACCAAGATGGTGAAGTCCCTATCTGCATAAATGGAGAAGATGAAATTCGAAGGGAATCAAGGTTATAAGAATGTAAAATTTTTTTATAACAGCGCTAGGTTCAGAAGACCAAACAATTCCCCTCAAATACTCCCGAGAAATCCCATAAACAGAGAGAGGGATGATCAGAAAATATAAACACCTCTTCAAAATAACCTACTTGTTGATGAAGAGAGGGAGGAAGAAGAGCTTGATCCTAAAATCCATTGTCTTGGATACACCTCCCCATTTCCCCATTTGACTCAATCTGTATACAAGGAATCCCTCATGAAAAGTCAAAAAAATGAGCTAAGTAAGGGTGAGAAGGCCAACAGTAGTCCCAATAAATACAATCTTTGGTATAAGAAGAAATAAGGGAAGTCTGGCATCCCTGTTCAACCTTCCAGAGAAGAGAAGCCTACTAAAGGTGAAACAAACAACATCAAAGAAAAGAAAGCTCAGAACCCCTCACCGATACTGAAAGACCCTATCCCAGAAGTGAGAGAAGTTCTGAATCCCCTCTCCTCCTTCATCTTTGAGCAAAAAATTCAAAATATCAGAATCCCTGTGCCCCTTTCAGAGCTAGTCAAACATGAATATTTCAAAAAATCCCTCTCTAAGTTGTTTCAATCTGAGCCTTCTTGCCATTCCACAGACTCAGTAAACATTCAAGATAAAAAACCAACATTCATCTTAGGTCCTATGGTAGAATATAGAGATGTTTCATCCCCTCCCTTATATACATCATTGAACATACATGATAAGGTGTTGCATAACTATTTGATGGATTCAAGGGCATCTCTTAATCTTATGCCCAAAAATGTCATGGAAGAACTTTGGTTAGAAATCACAAAGTCTTATCATGATTTGTATTCTTTTGTTTCAAGGAGAGTGCAATGTCTTGGGGTCATCAAATATCTGGTCCTGAACTTGTTTCAGCTACCCATGAAGTGTGTGATCATGGATATCATTGTGGTTGATGTTCCCCCCAAGTTTGGCATGCTATTTTCAAGATCTTGCATAAAAGGACTTGGGGGAACCTTGGAAATGGGCCTCACATATGTTACCATTCTAGTGTTCAGAGGGGAGCATAGGATACTGTACAAAGAATCTTAGTTGGCCTACATTATTAGTGATGAAGTAGACCCCACCAATCATCCTATCATTGCACTTGACATTTATTTGGGTTCTAGTTTGTTACAAATCACTAATACTCCTAAATATTCTCTTGAAATTAGAAAGAAACCCATTTCTTTTCATGAAATACATCCTCCAACTACTTTTGTGTGGAATATCTTCTTCGACAAAGCCTCTTCTAGGGAAGGTGCTGGTGGCGAAGTGGTTTATGTGTCACCTTGTTAAGAAGCCATACCTTTGTCCTATAAACTAGAATTTGAAGTTACCAACAATGTGGCAGAGTATGAGGCTCTTGTTTTGGGTTTGAGGGCTGCAAAGGATATGGGAATTGAAGATATAGCAGTGTTTGGAGATGTTGATTTTATTTTCCAGTAGATTAGAAATATTTATCGGGCCAAACACCCTCGGCCCAGAAGTTATAGAAATGAAGTATGGGACTTAATTGACAATTTTTTCTCATCTTTCAACATTTCATTTATTCTGAGAGAAGAGAATGTCGTGGTTGATTCTTTGATCGTCTCAGCAAGCTAGTTCAGGGTCCCATTGCAACCTAAGCTCAAGTATGATGTTGATATTAGATATAGGCCCTCTATACTTGATAATATCAAGCATTGGAAGGTGTTCAAGGATGATATTGAAATCATAAGAGTTATTGAAATGGTTGATGAGTTCCTTACATTACACATTGATAAGGATCATGATTTTGAAGGTGACCCTCCCCATGAATTATTTTTGCATAAAATTACTAATCACTATATCATTCATCTTCCTAGAAAGCACATTCGAAAGGGACTAGTTCCTTTAGAAATATTGTTCGATGGGAATGATGTGGCAGTAATGTTTAAAGGACCAACTGAGGATGTTGACGTAGTTGAGTGAAATATTTGCACAGAGGAGGATCCAAAATTCGTCAACCTATCTAGCATCCTATCAAGGGAGAAGAGGGCCGAGTATACTGAGTTATTAAAGGAATTCACTGATGTGTTTGCTTGGACCTATGAATACCTCAAAAAATATGACACAGTCGTCACTGAGCATAAGATCCCATTGAGAGAGGAGGCCAAACCATTTAGGTAGAAATTAAGACAAATAAATCCTATGTTGTTTCCTATTATGTAAAGGGAGGTAAAGAAGATGTTCAATGCCCAAATCATCATCCCTTTCAGATATTCTGAATGGGTAGCCAACAATGTCCTGATGAGAAAGAAAAATGGAGAAATCGGACTATGTGTTGACTTCATAAATATGAAAAGAAGCTCTAAGAAGGACAATTACCCTTTGCCAAAGATGGAACACACATTGCAAAGGGTGACAGGTGCATCCATAATTTCCATGATTGATGGATTTTTTGACTAAAACCAGATCTTTGTCCTGCCTAAAGATAGAGAAAAGACAACCTTCACCACTCGTTGGGGCACATTCATGTATGCCAAAATTCCCTTTGGATTGATGAACACAGGAGTTATCTTCCAGCGAGCCATGGACATCACATTCATTGGAGAAAGAGATAAATTTGTGGTCACCTATCTGGATGACATAACAATCTTTTCCAAATCTGATAAATAACATTGTCAACATTTTAGAAAGGTATTCTCGAAATGAAAAAGGTTTGGTCTCTCCCTAAATCCCAAGAAGTATTTGTTTGATATGTAGGAAGGAAAATTGTTGGGACACATTGTATCAGTCAAGGGGGTCAGGATTGATCCAAGCAGGGTGGAAGCTATTCAAGCCTTGTCACTTTCGATGTCCAAGAAGGAGGTTCAGTATTTCCTGGGAAAAAATAATTTTCTAAGAAGGTTTGTTTCAAATTTTGTTGAATTGGTGAAACATATCACCGCCATGCTCATGAAAGGGAATGAAGTAAAATGGGCTGTTGAGCCCAGAGAATCCTTCAACCAAATCAAAAACGCATTGACTCAGGCACCTGTGTTGATCAGTCCTGATTACTCCAAAGATTTTCTAATTTTTTCTTTTGCTTCTTTTGATAAAGTGGCAACTATTTTATTGCAGAAAAACATTGAAGGGCTAGAGCATCCTATTTCATTTTTTAGCAGAGCACTAAGAGATGTAGAGGAGAAATATGACATCATGGAGAAACAAGCCTATGACTTGGTAAAGGATCTCAAAGATTTCCTAGTTTATGTTCTACATTCAAGGGTCATTTCATATGTCCCTTTAGCTTCTATGAATCACATTCTAATCCAACCTGACATAGATGGACGAAGGAGCAAGTGGATTTCCAAAATCCTTGAATTTGATCTGGAAATAAAACCCACCAAACTAGTTAAAGGTCACGGTTTAGCCAAGTTGTTGGTTGATTCTAATTGTAAATATTTGGGGGTTAACTTCATCAATTCTTTCTCAAGAGATCATCAAGTTGAGTTGTCTAATAATAGTCCCCAGGACAACCCTCAATTGGCAGAGTGCGCCTGGTACAAAGATATTATATTTTTTCTACAGGAGTTGCAACCTCCAGATGGGATGGGGAATAGTAAGGCAAGAGATTAAAATCTCAAAGAAATTAGATATTGACTTATTGACCAGGTCTTGTATTGGAAAGACCATATAGGAGTTCTTTTGAGATGTCTATACCCACAGGAGATCCAAAGGACTATTCTTGATTTTCATAGAAGCCTATGTGGAGGGAATCATTTCTGGAAAACCATAGCCTACAAAATTATCAGGGCTAGGTACTACTGGCCTACTCTATTCATTGATGTCTATGCGAAAATCAAGGCCTGCACAAAGTGTCAGAAATTGTCTGGGAAGAAACAACTCAAGTCTCTTCCATTGAAGCCCATAGTATCTTCAGGACCCTTCCAGTAGTGGGGCCTAGAATTTATTGGGGAGATTCACCCTCCTTCAAGTGGTCATCACAGGTGGGTCCTAACTGCAATAGATTATTTTACCAAATGGATAGAAGCTATCCCCACAAGGAGTGCTTCTCACAAGGTGATCATCAGTTTTATTGAAGATATTATGGCAAGGTGTTTTATTGAAGATATTATGGCAAGGTTTGGTTGTTTGAATAGAATTGTTACTAATAATGTTGCATCCTTCAAGGTTGAACTATTGGTCATGTTTTGTGAGTAGTTCAGAATTGCATTGATTCACTCTACACCCTACTATCCCCAAGGTAATGGATTAGCAAAGTCCTCCAAGAACAAGCTAATGAAGATCATCAAAAGACTGTTGCAGGACAATAGGAAGGCATGTGATTCAAGGCTCAAATGTTATCTATGGGCTGATAGACTGACAATGAAGAGGTCGTTGGGTCTCTCTCCTTTCCATCTTGTATATAGAAATGAAGCAGTCTTTTCTACTCAGATTGTCCTTCCTATGGAGAAATCCTTTCAAGACTTCCAAGGTGAACCTGATGACATGATCAAAAGCTTACATTAGTTGGTGGAAACGTAGCAGACTAGAGAGAAAGTGATGGACATGGCACGTGACCATCAATAGAGGATCAAGCAGTCATTTGACAAGAACAACTGAGGAAAGGATTTATAGTTGGGCAATATAGTACTCAAATGGGATGTGCCCAGACAAGACAAGGGAAATCATGGTAAATTTGAATCTCTTTGGATTGGACCCTTCAAAATTTCTAAGACACTTTCAAATAATACTTATAGGTTACATAATTTGGAGGGAAATGCAGTTTTTAGTGGCCTTGTAAATGGGTACTTACTGAAAATGTTTTTGTTTAAAGACGCAGTCGGCTTCCTACCATTGTAAATACCGTTCCTCTTTTATGTTTATTTTGTTTTTGATAGGAGACTCCATAACCCAACGCTAAGGCACTAGAACTGATGGTTCTTGGCTGCTCCTAGGGAGCATGCCATCCCCTATAGAGACAAAAGTTATCACATAAACTTGTCAAATCCTTACGGGTTTGTGGTTTCTACCTAAGTCTGTATTTTTGCCTATTTCTCCTCCTTTTGTAGACCCAATCGCAAGGTTTTTTCCTTTCTGTTTGCACTCTTTTCGTCGTTTGATGAGAAAAAAGTGAGTGCTTACATGCCTAGTTGGGCTCTGCTAGTCATGACAGTTGTATGGTAAACGGTTAGAAAGAAAACAACAAAGCTATTAACAAGAATTAAACAAAAACTAAATGAAACTATGAGCATAGGAACAAAAATAGAAACAAATGAAAATGGACCAATATCACCAATGTATAAGCTGGTCTGATTGTTGAAATCCAAAGATACAAAGGAGAAAGAGGACTTGGGTCCCTTCCTCTCAATGGAAGGCTCTTAGGGCCCTCAACTGATTGCTCTCCTTACAAAAGAAAAGATGAAATGTGGGTGAAAGAACCCAAAGCTTATTCACTCCAGAAGTGAATAGCGTATGAAATGCAACTTACAATGTGTGTTGCCAAAGAAGGAGTCTCTATCTGTGACATAACGGTATGAAGAATTCCTTGAAGAGATGGTGGTCATTCATGGCTTTTATAGCCAAGCATTGGGTTATTATGCAGCCTCTTTTGAATGTGAAAGGAGACTCTTTAGGGCACAATTAGGTCTTTGACTAACCTCCCCATGTGATTGAGCTCGGATTTGGTGTCAAATCGACTTAGTAGCCGATCCATTAGTGATGGTTAGGGCCGACCAGTTTCATAAATGCACCCGTTTAGCGGTAGCCTTGAGTTTTTACTACGGCCCAGCGCATATGCACTCAGTATGAAGATGTTAGCGTCTTGTACCTTGATGGAGTGCAAAGCAGCTTTATGTTACAGCCATTTTGTATAGTTTGACCCTTTTGTTGTGCTTTGTAAATTAACCTTGTGCCATGAATGGCTGCTTTTAAATTGTTTGGCGATGCGGAGTTCTTGTCACCACATGCGGATGAAATTTGATAACAGATGCCCCCACGATGGATGAGGTTAGGAGCAAAGCATATATAGCGAAATTTCATCAATGTTTTCTTTCTTGAGAATGGTGTTGTAAGGAGAGAAAGAGTGAGGCGTATAGAGCAATCCGTTGGAGAAAGAAGGAGACACGTAAGATCCGACCTTCCACAAGGTGTGAAACAATATACAAGTTTGTACAAATGAGGCGGGCAAGCCCCATACTCATGTCATGTAACTTTCCCGATTAAAAATGTAGAATTGTTGAGTGAAGCGACTACTGAAACATACCGGCGGAATGATAAAGCGGAAGACAATTACGCAATGGGTTATACTCTGAACGGTAGTGGTCGTGGAAGTGAACAACGACAGTGATGTGGGCGATGGTGGCCCTACAGGATTCGGAGGTCTTGACGGTGAGGATAAAAATTGCAATAGTCGCAAAGTAAGACCCGCCATAACATGAAAAAGTGTTGGCGTCAAATGTTATGGGGTCCAGCGACATCGAGGAGCAATGGTGTTTCTCCTGTGCCATCATCTCATGGAATTGAAATGAGACGCCAAGATCTTGTAAGCCCTTTTAGGAAAATTGTGTTGATTTCGACAAAAGGGAAACGCGACTGCGAGAAGCAAAAGGCCTCCGTGGAATCTACTAAGGTGATGAAGTAGCAGAGGTACATGGACGAATTCAAAAGTGGGATGACTCAGAAGCTGCCCTTGGTTGGAGGATATATGGGGTGTGATGGGTACAGCTAATGACAAAGGTGATGGGGGCATAGAATAGAGATAAGTTGTTATGCGAGCGGAACAAAGGTGAACAAATTGAGGAGGATAAATGGTAAGTGACCTAAGTAGTACTCACGAGAAGATATGACGATGTGTGAGGTGAATGAATATACTCCCAACCAAGGGTGACATGGGTTTAGCGTGTTGCCAAGAAGAGGGTGCATGTGGTGATGACCAAATGGCGAAGTGGCAATGGTGGAAATAAAGGTGTTTGTACAATAAATATTAAATAAATTTGGGAAAGATGGCACAAAATCTGAGAAGCGGGTGCTGATTGTAAAATGGTACTTACGGTAGAGGCGAAATGTCGGTGTGAAAATGAATGGAGAATTGGGGCCCCATTGGCGAGTTACGTTGAGGTGTTAGGTGAAATGAAGATGCGGTTATGGATGGGTAAAGTGATAGTGGGTGAGATGGAGGGTGCATGATCTTGCGGGTGTGCAGGTAAAACAAACCACGACATAAAAGCGATAATAATTTTGGAGTCCACGTGGGAAGCTAGAAAAAATGAGGAGAAGAAGCATGTGGTTGATCTGCTTGGCTGATGAAGACAAGCAGGACTCTCCCATCCTAAAGGGTGATGAAGAACAATATGAGTGTGAAAGTGCCAATAGGTTCTATGAATGGGACAACTCATGTAGGTGAAAATACTACGGTAGGCAGTACCCTAAAAAAAAATAAAAAATAAATAAAAAAAAGAAATGCAAATGGAGGTGTAGGTGTCGGTAGGGAATGGGTATCCTAAAGAGCCAATATCGGAGGAATTATTATTTGGAATGTAAATGTAGTACAGTGGAAGAGACTACATGCCAATGTTGAGTATATACACGAGGAAGGAGTGAAGTGGAGAGATCTTGATCAAATGCATAGAACAACTGAATACCCAAAGTGAACAATATCTGAAAAGGATAACAAATATGAACATGTATTAGATAAATGTGACAATTAGCATGCGTACACAGCCATGATATATGAAAAAGGGCACCCCGAGGGGCTCAGGATAAAAAGTGCCCGGGGACAGCCATGATGTAGGTGGCGGAATGCTGATCGAGTAGTGAAGATAGTTCCGAAAAATGGGCGTAAATTGGGCTCCGGAATGATGAGTGGAAGTGTGGAAAAAACCCTATATAGTGGTAGGGACCACATTGCCACCTCCTTTGTACTTGCCCTTCTGATGATTCGAGGCTTGGTCCGAGGAGAGTTGAAGCGTTCCCGACACTGAGGCATCCATTTCGGCGTCGCGAGTTTCGAGTTAGTGATGCGAACATCCTTCATAGTTATGGGTTTCAAATTTAAGAATGAGGAGTAAAATTACGGAAATTAAATGCTTGAGGAGGTTGGAGAGTTTTTAGGTAGAGAATTTGGGCCTACATGCGTAGGCGACTTCAGTGAAAAGCTAGCGCATGAGTGATACACCTTTCAGCGAATATGCGTGCATGTGTCTTGCGCCTATAGAGCGAACGGTAGCTTGAAGCCTTTAGTAGGTATGACGAGCTTCTAGCATCTGTGTTATGAGCGAAGCTCTCTTAGTGCAGGCGTAGGAAAAAGCAGGCCTTGTATCATCTTGGCGCTTTAATATAAACGAAACGAAGCGCGTAATGCGGCGCGTAGGTGGCAAAGCACCCGATACCTTTGAGCAAGAGTATGCAGGCAAAATTAAACAGCCTGATGTTTTAGATGAGTGCCCAAAGCTAATCTGATTCTAAGGTTGGCCAATGCGGCGACTAGCGTGAGAAATATGGATGTGAGTAACACGAAGCGGGGCTGGGAAACAGCTGCCGGGAGGAGGTAATTGAGCTGGCCGTGATGCGGGCGTCTTTAGAAGCGATGGGTTGCTAAAAGTTTTGAGTGCCCTCGATATACAGACCCGAGAGTACTTGCTCAATTTCTTATTGAGATGTGGAGCCCTGCGGCGTGCTTACTTCCTCGTCGCGAGGAAGGCCAGGCCGCCTTCAACTGGCGAGGAGGACACCTCTTTTAATTTGGGCTCCCCTGCTGAGAACGGGGGTTACCCGGCATCGCTGTGTTGAGGACCTGATTTGGCGGATGTCGTAGGAAGCGCGGTCCCCTTTCGAGGCGAGCACTACATGGTAGGTGCGTCGCGTCTTTGATGGCACGCTAAGATTTTCTGGCGCATCGTTGCGTAGCGATGATAGTCGCGGTCTATGGGTCAACAACACTTGCCGGATTAGTGGTGGGGAGTTGATGTTGATGGAAAGAGGTGAGTGGTGGAGTGCGTGAGCAACTTCGCTGAGGTTTGTCTCCATGCTTGTGGATGAGTCGCCTGGTGGACGGTGTGGTCTGGCAAACGAGAGGAGTTACTTTTGGCTCCATCACGGTGGCCTTTTTCTTGGAGAGAATTAATGCGGCGTTGCGGTAGAAGGGTAGTCTTGGAGGTACGGTAATACGACACCGTTTGAGTGGTGGTCACGAGGGTACGGTTACATACGGTGGTGGGCGAGGTCACTATTTTGGAGCTGGCCTTGAATATGGCGGAGCCTTGCGCAGGTTATCCTCTGATTCCCCTATGCGAGGGTGGACTTCCTGGGGGATCCGGACATGGTGTTGCCTCAAGGGGAGGTTTTTGACCACAGAGATACGTTTATGGGTTATATGTTTATGTGATTTATTTTGTGTTTTGTAGTTTATAGTATTGTTGTTGATATTCTAGTGCATGTGTTTTGATTTATAGACACTGATATCATTGTTGGTTGCTTGTTTGGTGCTTGTGGAGATGTAGCACCTATGAGCGGAAGTGGATGTGTTCGAAGGCGCCGGTAGCGGCGAGAAGGAAGACATTGCGTGGAGGAGGCGAGGATAAAGTGGGGACCAACGGGAGCTTGAGAAGAGCCGGCCTTGGCTGGCCGGCTGGGATAAACCTAGTGAGGGCCATGCTTGAGCTCTCCCGGCGGCGGCTGACGGATGAGATCCCTGATGGTCGTTTTGAGGCAATTTTGGGGCGATGCACGAGGGCATGGACCCGAGATCGGGGCGAGTTCTTGGAAGCGTGCTCCAGTTTCCACCACCATGGCGGTCAATCATGCGGCGGCAGCTGTGCTGTAGCTGATAGCGGAGGTGGGCGCCACTTCAGGCGGGGTTGTCTGAGGATGTTCCCTGCCGCGCAGGCGGGTGAGGTGGACCACCACACCGCCTCCCCTAAGGGAGGGCAGGCTAGAGGTAACTAGAGGCCCCCTGATTGTACCTTTGTGATAGTGCAGTGAGCCCGGTTTGTACCATTATGTGCTTGCAGGCACAGGCCCGTGTACTTTGTTTGATGAATGTAAACATTTTTGGATGGCCTTGAAGGCCCATGTATATATGTATAGAGTAGACATGTTTATGAGATCCAAATGTGGTTTACATATGTTGTTTTGTTTTTATATGTGATGTCTATGTTTCGATATATGCTGTGACAAGGTGTATGAGATGTTTTATGTATGTGTAGCTTGATGTGATATATGCCCGGTCTAGCACCATGTTAGCTATATTATCTATTGTTGATTCAATTCTCTTGGAATATGTGTAAATGTAATGGAATCAAAATGTGAGATAAAATTCTAACTTTCTTGGTGACTGTTGAGAAAGAACTGGATAGCATTACCCGATACACATTGTTAGTGGAGAACGACTAGTTGAAATTCGAGAGCTAAGGTGACAAAATATGATGATGTTGAAACGTCGGATCAAGAGGCCAATGACGTGTATTACATTTAGTTATTGGTTGTTGGTCCCAAACATATGTTGTTTGAGTGTAGCATTTCATGTGAGGTGGTATAGAGGGCCCAAGCGACCTAAGCTATATTTTGTGTCCAACGGCTAGCTTTGTCGGCGTAAATGATGTGGTAGGATGGTGGAGGGGTCATCTGTCGATAGCACAAAGGATGGTTTAGATGGAGGATCAAAAAATATTAAAATATGCTAGAGAAGAAAAGATAACCTAAGTAGTTTTGACTACGTTTAAGCATGAAATTTCTTGAGGTATAACTTAGTTGGCCAGTTCTTTATTGAGGCCGAGAGGCCAAGATGTAAGTGCCTTTGGTGGGGCAATGTTGTATGATGTAAGGACCATTCCATATGACCAATTTGCAGTGGCCAAAAGGTATCATGAAAGCGATATCATAGGCTGAGACAAATTGGCCCGTGAAATGAGCGAAGGTTGACATGAAAATAAAAGGTGGCCTTTGACCAATTTTTATCTGCATCATTGTTTTGTAATGAAGACCAAAGGTCTTCATCAAGTGAATTTAAGGTCAGCAGGCGCTACTCCATCGGAGAAGTGTCAGATAATAGCTCAATTGCGGTGCGAAGGGTGGGGATTCGCACTCGATGGAGCAGGTGCCTCGACCCCATGGACTAAAGTGAAATGGTGTGAAACACGTGGCGGTCTTCAGCTAGCGTTTGATAAACCCATGGCAGCGGAGAAAATAACATATGATGCCAATTGGTTTTATGTTTATTTACGTTACCTTTGCTAGCTATAGTCTTGAGGACTTTGTTAGCGCCTCCGACTTTGTTAGTTTGGTGAGGGTAATGTGGTGAGGCAAGCTCGTGAGAGGAGCCTAACCGATATGAGAGTTCGGCGAAGATCTCATTCTCAAAATATTTCCCATACTTCCGAGCTTGAAGTTAGATTAATGCATAAAGCGTGATATGGCGTGGTTGAAGAAGAAACGCGCCGCAGTGTCAGCGGTATTGTTGAAGAGTGGGCATAGCTTGACCCGTGCATTTGGTGAAATGTCGCCAATGCTGATGTATTTGTGACCATTGTTGGAGGGATTACAAGTCATAAAGTCAATGCCCCGACTACAAAAGGCGTGATGAAAATAACTGAGGGGTGAAGAAGCCCGGGGGCCTTGGAGCTTTGTTAGCGTGGGCTGACATTACTCACAATGTCTCTCGCGGCATGAATCGATCATGAAGCGGAGTAGGCCAAAAATAACCAACCCGGATGATCTTTTTGAGCCGTGGCGATGCCCAAAAGATAGCCCCCACAAGCGTATTTGTGGCGGTCGTTTAAGACTCTTGTCGGCCTCGTCAATAGTGAGACAGCAACCTTGAATGGAGTATCGATGCAGCGTCGATATAGAATTTCTCCGATGAGGAGGTATCGGGTGGGCCTGATGGCGTATGCGTCGGCGATCATCTCGTGATAGATGTTGACCGAACTTTTGAGTTAGTAGGTAGACATGAAAGTGCGCCATACCAAGGATCATCAAAAGAGATGTAAAAGAGATGTTAAATGGGGAAGTCCATTATTGTGGAATTACTGCTAAGGTGTGTCGGAGGAAGGTTAAGTGACAAGTTCGGCGAGAATGAGGGCCTTCTTACTTTTAGGTATTTGAAACTTCGAGGTCGTATTCCTGAAGGATACTTGATCAACAAGCGAATTGTATGTTCAACTTGGCGGCGGTGAGCAAATGTGCATAGGAGTTGGAATGCGGCGACCTTGGTAGTGCGAGCGGGAATATAATGGCTGATTTAGGACTCTGAGGACAACTGCAAGAGCTAATTTCTCTTCATGTTTGTATTTCAGGGGGATGGTCGAAGATTCTTACTGACGTAAATGACGTGTTCATGATTATCATCGCCGAGATTGAGTGAAATTAGGAAGCTGTCTCCCAAATGGGATGGAGTCCACGAGGTGGTGTGGATTAAGTGGTGTAGAAGTGCGTAGAGTTTCTTGAAGGGCTCTGTGGGAGTAGTCTTTGCGGCAGTGAAGGCGTCGAGATGGCTGAAACCTCTGAGGAGGATGAGTAATCTTCTTGGAAGTTTCTTTAGAGGAAGCGGTATACGGCTAGGGTGAAGGAGTGTTGGTGCTCCATGATATGTCCCTAACAAGGATGGATCTTTAAAATCCGGACCCATCTCGATGAGAGGATATACATCTTGATTTGTATGAATGGTGGAAAGAATGTTATCAAGATTGGCCAATGGGTTTGGCTCATAATGGCCTGGCAATTAGATGGTCACAATCTTTCCGTTGTGAGGAACATGATTGTCCTAAAGACAAAAGATGCCACTGCCTTCATAGCATGTATACATGTAAAATGCGGCCAAGAAAGATATTGTACTCTAGTGAGGCATCTATAACTTCAATTTCGATGAGGATGGTTTTCCCCCAAAGTTCTACAGGGACATTTTGGAAAGATCCCTTGGGGATGATGATGATCTTCGTCATAAAATTTCCTTGATGTGATGGCGGAGGTAAGTTCGAGACAAGTTTGTGCCACTCGGTTTTGGACATGATGCATGTAGATTCCCAACTAAATACGATGATGCATCGATGGGCCAGTGATATTCAATATTTTGTGAAGTTGAATAGCGGCTGGCGGGAAGCATGATTTAATATAATCAAAGTGAAAGTGATAAGTCGAGCCCTCTGAGGTCAAGCCCCATTCGCGGAAAATGGCAGTTTCCGTTGTGTTGAACAGTTGGAGGACTTCAAAACCGACATGGCGGTAGGGATTGTGTAAGTCATCTACTGGTACGTAGTTATATTTTAGAGCTTGAGTTGTGAACATTCTTGTAAGGGGATCACGAGGATCGCGTAGTAGTGGTTCGGTTGAAGGGAGAGGGATCAATAATGGAGGTCCCGTCGGTGTAGAGTTTGTTTCTAGAGATGTAAGAATGGGCTTCGGCTATTGGGGGATACTAGCGATTACGTGTTGCAAAAGAATTTCTTCCTCCTTGGTGAGGAGAATTGTTAGATACTTTTGGATTGTTGGGATTGTGATATTGTCCCATTTGTGGTGGGGATGTTGTGCATCCTGCTGTGTATTGATGATGCCACGATGTGGAATAGGATTTTTGCAATACTGCAGGAGGTTCTTGCGCATATTGTTGTTATTACTGTTGAGGGTGCTGAGGAAGAATGCTTCGAGTCTTTCAACCTCTTGAAATCAGCGTCACATGAAGGAAATGGTGAATTAACAATGACCATACACTCCACAAAGAGCACAAGTGAATAATAGTTTTAACCGTATTCCGTCCTTGGCGTTTGTTGTTATTACCCGGCTGGGGGTTTTGGTTCCCTTGGTTGGGTTGCCCCCAGTGGAATTGGCATGAAGTTGATTCATATGATTGGGGTTGTTGTTCCTATTCATCCCCTTTCCTCCTATTATTGTTCGATGGTTGAAATTGGGTTGGCTGTGTTTAATTGCTCAAAATTTTAGTGCTATCCGGCGTGAAGGAGTTGAACAAAATTCACCTGCATGAGGATGTTGGGGAGCCATTGGTTGTGGAGGCCCTAGAAAGGAGAAATATGGATTTTGTGGTGAATGCTTGATCCATAGGGTACATAGGAAGGTTGTGTACTTTCACTAGTACCATAAGATGACATTGAGGGAGTACCCTTTGCTTGTAAGAATAGTGGATGTATGTGTAGTGTCGATGGTGGTCGCGATGGGTGGAAGTATAGCAGGATACATTGTCTGAAGTGAGAAAATAAGAATTGCCCCATATATACATTAGAGTATTGAGGTGTTCCATACATCGGTGGTAGTTGGGGTTGTGGACCATGATGAGTAGTGGTACCTATGGTCGTCTGTGAATGAGACATCCCGGAGTTTGTCTGGCCAAATGTACAGTTTTAGTAGATGGAAGTCATGTATAAGTATCGTATGCGTAAATGGTGTCATATTGTTGGGTATGCAGTAGCTTCTTCTTGGTGTAGGATAGGTGACGACATCTTGCTTTTCAGGAAGGCGACAAGGACACGAGAAAACGATCAAGGCTGCTTTGTTGGCGAGTGGTTTTACGCTTTACACAAACTCTCCTTCGCCACTCATAGATATGAGAATTACGGCGATGTAGGTAGTGGTATTTGAAATTCAGCATTAGTTGAGACCATTATCGTGTCAGTTGGTAATTGGAAAAATGTCAGAAAGTTTGGCTAATGACTCAAAGGTGGTGTGGGACAGGACTTTTCTTCAACATACCATTTGGCGGATGGGCGGTGAGTGTCGCGTTGGAAAAGACGTAGTCTGAGAGAATCCTCCATGATGCTATTGGAAGAACACCATAGGTGAAAGGTCATGACATGATTGGCGAAATTCGTCCCCTACCTTTCCTTCAAACTTTGGAATGTCGAGGGAAGTTTGGTTGGCATTCTTGTAGTCCATGTGGCGTCGTGCAATATGAGATCATTAGTGAGCTTGGTGAGATCGGAATGTTGAGAGACTGATATGGCATGCTGTAGTAGAGGTGGAGGGTTGGCTCAGCTTCCATAGTGTGTTGTGGGAACTGATCCTTGCTTGAGGGACTAGGTGGGTTGGTGTTCCTCCTTGAGGAGAAGTGGGTCCTCCGCTTCCATCTAAAGGAGAGCTAGAGGACTGGAGGACTTTGATGGACAAGTAAGGTAAAGACAAACAGGCGATCCTAGGGCTGGTGGAGTACTCCGCAGGTATGTGAGCGGAAGTCTGACCCGGATACTCCCCCTAAGATAGGTGGGATATTGAGTAGCGATAAATTGAGCAGCCCGAGGTTTTATGGTCCCTATGATGTCAGGACTAATTGTGTGATGTATGTGCAACAGAGTGGTGTGAGAGAAATAGAGACAGAATCTTTACAGATGTCTCTACACAGCCTGTACCAAAGTCAAATTGTATTGGATGTGCATCATACATAAGTGAGAAGCAACATATATATATGGGTAAGAGGGTTTTTGTCAGCGTGCAGAAACAAAAAGAAAGCAAATGCTCATGTCCTAGAAGGCGTAGCGTCCTTCCTCTCAAATAACCTTTGGATCTTCCAATAGCTCTCAGCGATTAAGTGCTGAAGTCCTTAGGAAAATTTAATTGAAGAATGAAATATTTGGTTATAATGAAGAGTGGGGTGCAATATCTAGAAGAGGTTGGCGATACCATAATAGCCACACAAAATCCCAATCAAGGTGCGATTGCAACACAGTAGCCACCTGGTTAGATGTCCTATAATTGGTCACTGGGTACCTCGGTCCAGCGTGGCATTTAGATTTTCGGACTAAAAAACGGGTCACAGGCTGGATACCCTCAAGAGAATTAAGGTGCCTCAGGGGATGCCTGAACAGCAGGACCTCGTCCTTCAGCCCTTCACGGGTATCTCCATGCCTTATGGTGGGAATACTTGACTTGGAGGATTTAAATCTCCCTGTTGTCAGCTTCTATGTTTTGAAATTGTGAGAGCCAGATAACGGGGAGTTTTTTTTTTGGATGCCTATCCCTGAAATCCCACCTAGACTAAAAATCTTCTTTTGACACCTCCATAGGAGGTGCTTAGTGAGTTGTTAATATTTTTAGATGAAGTGTTTTGTGAAATTTGGGGTGAAAACCAACCTCGTTTGATTAAAATTAGGAGTGGATAGGTCAATCAAGAAAAGATGGGGTGTTTGGAGAATCCCTGGAGAGAACTACTTTAGACCCTGCGTTTGGGAGCGAGCTATGTGAGTGAAAAGTGTGTCTTTTGTGTGTGTGACTGAAAAGTGTACCAAATTTTAGTTGAATGTCGCAGCACGGCATGTGGACATGGCTTGGTCCTTCTGAAGTTTACTTACCTAAATCAACTAGATGCCATTAGGTACAACCTTGCGGAATTTTTACAAGCCCTAGAAAACTAGCATGTGGACATTGTGGTCGTTACCCAATAACTTTTAACTCCCTATGTGTGATTTAATCTAGAAGAAGCATGAAACTAGCCTAGTTGAACATGTGGGCATGTGGGCCCGTTCCTGACTTTTAACTCTCCTAGTGTTTTGATCTAGAAAGAAAAAATTCAAACACTATTCTGCTTTGTTGATATGTGGGCATGTATTGGACCCTTCTGAGATGTGTTTGAAAAATGAAACTAGAGGGGTCTCAAAAGAGCCGCTGTCCTCTCCTACAAGTTGTTTGGAATTTTGTTTAAGGGAGATGAAATTATCCTAAAACCTTTTTTCTGATTCTCATGGTCGCTTGATGGCGCGAGAGAGGAGCATACTCGAGATTGTTACTTCGACTTCTAGTCAATGTGAGTTTTAGATGTGTTTAAGATTGATGTTTCAACAGATTTGTAAACCAAGCAAGCAAAGTAAGGGACAATAGGAATTTATCCTCTAAGTGCCTAGGTTTGCTAAGTGATCCCTTCATAGGATTGAGGGGCTAAGTGGTGTATTACTCAGAGCTTACACATTATCATGTCTGGCAGGAAAAATTATTTTCCAAACATCCAAGTCTTACAATGCAAATTTTGGGTCAAATGCGGCCTCGTGTGGACGGAGCATTTAGGCGTGTCTTGTGAGCAGAGCAGGAGGAGAAAAATTAGCTAGGCCTTTGTGGGTAGGTATGCTGCACAGTCAAAGAGTCCGGGAAGAAAATCAGGATCAATTTCTCTCCAATTTACGATGAATTGGTATTGTCAGTCGTGAGGCAGTTTGTGAACTGCAAGTCGGTGAAATCAGAAGGAAGCACAAATAAATCCCCAAATGAGGAGAATTTATACAAAATTGAGTCTGATTAAGCCAATCTGTTTGCTCTCTTTTCGTTGATGTGTGAGCAGAAAGTGAGTTCTTACATGCCTAATTGGGCTCTGCTAGTCATGCAAGCTGTATGGTAAAAGGTTAGAAAAGAAAACAACAAAGCTATTAACAAAATTAAACAAAACTAAATGAAACTATGAGCATAGGTACAAAAATAGAAACAAATGAAAATGGATTAATATCACCAATGTATGGCTGAATTGATTGTTGAAATCCAAAGATACACAAGGAGAAAGAGGACTTGGGTCCTTCCTCTCTCAATGGAAGGCTCTTGAGGCCTCCTAATTTCTCTCCTTACAAAGAGAAAGATGAAATGTGGGTGAAATAACTCCAAGCTTATTCCTCTCAGAGGAAATTGAATAACTTATGAAGTCACGACTTACACAATGTGTGTTGCCAGAAGAAGGAGTCTCTAGCAATCTCGTGACTTGATTATGAAGGATTCCTTGAAGAAATGGTGGTCATTCATGGCTTTTTATAGCCAAGCATTGGAGTTATTATCTTTTGAATGTGAAAAGGGGGCTCTTTAGAGGCACAATTAGGTCTTTTGAATGTGAAAAGGGGCTCTTTAGGGCACAATTAGGTCTTTGACCAGCCTCCCCATGCAGATTGAGCTCGGATTTGGTGTCAAATCGACTTGGGAGCCGATCCATTAGTGGTTGGGAGGCCGACCAGTTTCATAAATGCGCCTTTTGGCAGGCGCGCGGGTTTTTTACCCCACAGCCGTGCATATGCGCTCCAGGTATGAAGATGTTGCGCGCGCACGCGCTTTCCTAGTGGGTGCAAAGCGCTTTGTAATTTTTTGGCCATTTTGTATAGTTTTGACCCTTTTGCTATGCTGTGGAATTAACCTTGTGCCATGAATGACTGTTTTTCTGTGTTTGACGATGCGGAGTTCTTGTCGCCCTGTGCGGACGAAATTTCAGTGATAATACTTTCGTCTTATAGTTTTCTTATTTTGTCTGCCTGGGAGGTGTTGGCCCTAATCCTTTTTGTTTTCTCTAAGGTCGATCGCTTATCTCTCCTGGTCTCTGTCACCAATCCTTTTTCTTTTCTCTAAGGTCAATCGCTTCTCTCTCCTAGTCTCTATCACTGATCCTTTTGTTTTCCCGAGCGCTCAGCCAGTCATTCAAGTAATCTACAAAGGTCGTAGACATAATAAAAATTGAAGTACTTAGAACGATCCAATATAGACTCAAATCAAGCGAGTGAGCAAGATCATCTTTCGACGATGAAGATCCATTAGGTAGGATGGATCAATGACCATCGGGTGACCAGGATCATACAGTTACACCAAGTTTAGAATCAAACACAGGTTTGAAATCATGAGGCTAATCCTATCCATTGGTACCAAGAAAGATGTGTGGCACAAGATCAATGTCTCGCTGACTTACAGAATGGAGTGGTAAAAGGGCAGAGTCATGAGGACTTGTGAAATGCAAAGTCTTGAAATAGTCTGGGTCTTCCATTTCAGTAGGATGCGTGGTGCCAGATCCAAGTTGCAAAAAAGGTCATTTCAGTAAGGATGAAGTGAGAAGTGTCGATATCCCAGGTCCCGAAATGCCAATTTCATCTGGGTTGTCTGATTCAAAGAGACACGTGTCACTCGATCCGTGCAATCGTGGTTTTGTGAAGTTGGGGAATTTAGCATGAAGCACAATGTGGACTCGTGAAACAGGAAATTGTGATGCACCTGAGAGTTAGGCCCACAATCACAACCTAGGGTCATATGGAAAGTGAAGCCTAAAGGAGTTAAGGGCATGATTGATCGATAGGAAACCAAAATTTTTCGAAGAGATAATCATGGCCGTAATATTTGAGGCAAATATGACCGTTGATCTAGATGGGCCATTTTGTATGACCAAGCAATGGGATATCTGAATCAAGGGGAGTGAAAACTCCAGAAATAGGAAATCTCAAGTTTTCATGTGGATAAGCATGAGGTCATGGCCTGAGGTCACGCAGGGCAAGAGAAAGAGTTGTGAAAAGGATCAAGGAACCCGAGTCGGTCACCGAGAAGGATATACATGGCCTCGAGGCACCAGAATTGACTCCAAGGAGTCATGAGCTTGCGTGGAGCATTAATGGGTGTCAGGTCTCGCCCCGATCCCTATGAAATTAGTTAATGAAAATGGGGAAGGTGGTTGAAACCTCGTTTCACCACATAAATGGAAATCATGGAAAATACGGCCTCGGAGGGCAGACTGTCACCTAAAATTTCCCTGTCATGGATTTTCATGTGAAGCCCATACTGATATGATCTTGCGTATGACAAAAGAATGCAAGTGCATCCTGATAGAAGAAGATGTAAACACCAAGCCTTGAATATAGTGACCAGAGCACGCTTCTGTAGAGAGAAAGTTTCTTTGAGTATATATACTCAATTTTTATCTTTTGTAATGGTCAATGGTAGAGCAAAGCTCTCGATTTGTAAAGTTTTAATCAACACTTTGGTTCTCTGGTTATGCTTTGTAATCTTAGATTTCTTGTTTAATGACAATCATCTTTCTTTCTCCCTCTTGTTTTCCTGCTATATTGAAAGAGTTCATGTTTGACTGATTCACTTGAGTTATTGTGACTGCATTATGATGAAATTTTGATGATAGTGTTGTTATAATTTCTTTCATTTCCTTTGAGACTTGAATTCAAGAATATCTTGTGTCTAATTTTTTCCTCCTGGGCTGCTGGAAGACCCAATGTATTCAAAAAACCTCTACATTTTCTCGCCAAAGTATTCCTCCTATTCACCCTTATCACAACCTACTGACTGAAATTAAACCAAGACCTCACCTGCTTCTGCATATCAATCCAGTTTTCTGAGTTAAGAGATTAGCGTTCATAACCCAGGGGTGGTTGGGTATGTTACACTCCCACCTCTCTCTCTCTCTCTCTCTCTCTCTCTCATTGTTGTTAGTCTCACTCTCACTCTCTCTCTTTTCCCCTCTTTATCTATTTCCCATTCTACCTTCCTCTCTATTTCTATCCATAGCACTCTCAACCTCTCTTCTTCTCTTCCCACCTCTAATCATCCCTCCCATTCTTTCCCTCCTCTCTCTCTCTCTACCCTATCCCTCTATCTCTCCATATCACTCTCAATATCTCTTGTAATCATATTGTGTCTTTCCATCCCTCCCCTTATCTCCCTCTCACTTTCATTTGCGCCTCTCTTCCCCTCCATTTATTATTCATTGTATCCCCATCCCTCTCTCTCCTCTAATATCCCCTCATTTCTCTATTTATATCTCTCTAGCCCCCTTCTCTCTATCTCCCCCCTTCCTCTAACACTTAGTCTCACTCTCTCTATAGCCCCTCCTCCCTCTCTCTCCTCTACTCTCCCCCCATTTCTCTCTTTATAGCTCTCTACCCCCCTTCCTCTCAAAATCATTCCCACTCTCTCTCTACCCTCTCCTTCCTCTCTCTCTTTATCCCCCTCCCTCCCACTATCTCTCCTCTCTCTCCCATACATATACCTCTCTCTCTGCCTAAATTTGTTTCCAACTTCATATCTCTCCCCCACTCTTCCCCTCTTTCTATATTTACCTATATCTACCCCCCTTCCCTCCCTCTCCCCCTTTTACACTCACTCTCTCTCTCTCTCTCCCTATCCCCTCTCTTTGTCTCCCCCGCCCTCCCTCTCACACACTGAAACACTCCATGTCCACCCCCCTCTCTTTCTTTCTCTCTCCCCCTCTCACACTCACATGTTCTCTCTCTACCTCCCTCCTACCTCTCTCTCCCCCTCCCTCTGACTATCTCTCCTCTCTTTACCTCCTACATCTACCACTTCTCTCTATCTCTCCTTGTGATTGGTATCACTCTCACTCTCTCTATTCCCCTGTTTCTCTTTCCCTCCCTACCTCTTTCTCTTTTCCCCTAGTTATACCTCCCTCTCTCTGTTTTTGTCTCACTTTCGACCTCTCTTCTACTCTTTTTTTATCTCTCCATCCTCCCCTTCTCTCCCTCCTCCCTCTCTCTCTTCTCTCTCCCTCTCTCTCTCTCCATATTACTCTCAACCTATATTTTTCTCTACCCCCATTCTCTATTTTCCTCTTTCATATAAATCTATCTCTCTCACCCATCTAAACCCCCTCCCTTTCTCTCCCCCACTCTCCCCCTTTCTCTCTTTTCCTCTATCTACCTCCATTCCCTCACTTCTCTCTCTCTCTCTCTCTCTCTCTCTCTCTCTCTCTCACACACACACACACACACACACACACACACATACTCTCTTTGTATTCCTCTCTCCACCCCCCCTCACATTGTCATTCTTTCCCTTTCTCAAAACCTCTCATTGTCTTCCTTTCTATGACTCTCACACTCTCATAAACCCTCTCTCTCTCTTTGTCCTCCTTTCTATGTATTCCTCTCTCTCCCTCTCATATTCTCACACACTATAGCAAGTTTGGTACATTGCAGGGAATGAAATGACCTTGATCTAGAAATGTCAATACCTATACCTAGACCTATACATAGCAAGACCTAGACATGTAAATCAATGGAAATTACTAGACCTATACATAGAGAATAGACCATGACCTATACATATATAATAACCATGACATATTCCATGACATAGACCTATAGTTAGACCTATAGCATGACCTAGACCATGACATAGACCTAGAGCTAGACCTAGACCATGACCTAGACCTCTACCATGACCATGACCTAGATCCCATAGCTCCATATAAGCCTAGGAATAACCTATACTTGACTCTTAATCCTTAATCCCCTCCACACTCGATCCCTAAGTGCACTATGATTATACCTCTTGTTAAATCCCCCACAATCTTTTCACCTACATATTGGTTCTCTAACAATTTCTCCATTATTTAGAACAATTTTAGTCCTAATCCCTTAGGTTCGGTACTCATCCATTCCCAACAGGAATGTGTGTATGTTCCTAGAACGTTCATGTTCTTTAGAGAGAAAAATTTATAGGAATGTGCAAACCTTTTGGCTAAGCAGTTTTATGTGCCAAGAACACTCCTCAACCTCTTCTATCTCAAAGGGAAGGCATGACATGGCATGGAATTCCAAGGAAAATAAAGGAATGGAAAGGAAAGGAAAGGTATGGAATGACATTGAAAGGAAAGGTAAGGCGAGGAATATAAAATCAATGTGCATGCCAATTATGTTGTTAAAAAAAATAAGGTAGGAATGGGACTCAGAGTGTTGCACAAAACATTTTGTTCCTAAAATCAAAATTAAATTAATTCGAAGTTGAAAGAGTGGGTGACAAAAAGAAATTAAAATAAAATAGGGAAGAGAATAAAAAAGAAAAGTACAGAGTTAAGAGCATATACTATCATTGGTTCTTTGGTCTGGGAGAAAGAGTGGATAAAGACAGTCGATTAGAGAGGAGAATATAGCATTGGTTCACTAGGTGGTGGAGGTAGGTAGGTATCATAAAAAAAATTATTATTTCATTCATAGACATCAAATAAATCCAAACATATTCTAAAGGTGAGGAAGGGCTCCCAGTTAATAAAGGATATGTCAATAGAGAAATGTAGACTCTCCTGCAAGGCGAGTGTTTTGTTTTCTTTCTTGTTCTAATCGAGTACTTATCCGAGTACTTATATGAACATGACCATGACCTCCATCATGAACTAGAACTAGACCATGATCTAGATCTTGACCTAGACCATGACCTAGACTCCCCTATCTCCATCTAATCCTAGTAATAACCTATACTCTACCCTTAACCCCCTCCATACCCAAGCCCTAAGTGTAGTATCATATACCTCTTGTTTAATAATGATATTGTGTGGATATGATCATTCACCTACGGTTTAATAATGATTTCACATGGTTTAATGATTATTATGGTATGTTGATTCTTCTTTTTGGTTTTAATGTGAGAATAATATTTTAGTGGGTTCAATATTATTTATATGGAATATTTATCCTTCTTTGAATTTTTTTTTTTTTTTTTTTAAATCATTTTATCTTTAAAATTTCTTACCTTTTTGGTGATTTGATTTGATTTCATTGTCAAGTTTTCTAGTGTATCTCTGGGATTTCGGATTGTTTGATTTTATATTATCAAAAATCCATGATTGATCTTTTTTCTTATGAGATTGGCATAGATTATGTATTACTAGAACACTTATATATTTGTGCATTCTTAAAGACTAGACTATTGTTGTTATCCATTTACATCGTGTTAACAAGCGCAAAAGGTTAAATTTCCTTGATTTTTTATTGTTCGCAATAAATGTTTGACATGCTCTAGATTATGTATGAAGGAACACTTATGTATACATATTCTCACACACACTCTCTATATCCCCCTCCTCTCTCCCTTTCTCCCCCTACCTCCCACTATATCTCCTCTCTCTCTCCTACATCTATCACCTCTCTCCCACCTCTCTCTCTCTCTACCCCCCCTCTTGGTATTCCTCTCCCACCCTCTTGTTGATATTATGGTAGCTGCAGGAGGTATTTACCTCCACGTGTAAACCTGATGAGGATAGAATACTCCGGGAAGCAAGAAGAAACCCTAATGAGTTGGCTAATAACCCTAGAAGGCTTGTTAGCTCAAGAAGATAATGTATATTAGGTTATTAGCCTCCAAGAGAATAAGTCAGCCAAAAATAATAATATATACTGAACAGAAAGATACCCAGAATGAGAAGTCGGCCCAGGTAGTTAGCCAGAATTAGTATAAATACAGGAGACCAGTTCTCATTCTGGCAGGCAGTCTCAGAATTATAGAGAAGCAACTTCTGTGCACTGCAGTGCCCAATATTGTGCATAGGTTTCAGGAGAGCTTCCATTGCAGCTTCTACAGCTAGCAGATCATGTTTGTCTTGGACTATCTCTTGTCTAGGGTTTGGAACATCTGATCAACTCTTGTTGGTGCACTATCCTTGGGGAAAGGTGCGCTACCCTTTGTTTCGCTATCTATCCTAGTGTTTGCTTCCGGAGTGATTCTTTGTCAAGGTTAAGGTGGTTGGAGGGTGTCTTCGGCCTATGGTTGGGTGACAATAGAGATATTGTTAATGGTAAAATGAGCACATCCACTTATATTCTAATAGGTTATGGGCCCACACCTCCTTCATAAAGTCTAAACGCTGGAAGGAAACATAGCTATTAGGATATTGAGCTCGCTGAGGAACTATTGCTAGGGTTACTAGCAGAAGTACCTTCGAAGACACTGTCGATAGGGTTACTAGCAGGAGTAGTTGCAAAAATCCTAATCCTCATTGAGGCACCTTAAGTGAAGGGATTGACCTAATTTCTGGATAGTTCAGTGCACCCTAGCCTAGCGCATCCCTTGGTACTCTTAGCAAGCCAGGACGTCAAGTTTGATTTTGTGGTCAAATCTAGGGTTTGACCAAGTCAAAGCAGCCATGACTTATTCTATGAAGTTTGATAATAAGTTATATGGAGCCTCTAACTTCAAATCATCGAAGACAAGGATTGACCTCATCCTTGCCAAGAATAAATTGTTAGATATCGTGAAAGGAAAGATTGTAGAACCAGAGTTTGAAGAAGGAAAAGAGAAGGAACCACATAACATTGTAGTTATGGAGAAGTTTAAAGATGGTGACATCAATTCCAGGAGTATCATAGTGGAATCTATAAAACACCACTTGATACCCTACATCACCCATGTTGACTCATCAAAGAAGATGTATGATGCCATAACAAATCTCTTCTTGGTCAGAAACATTGGACAAGTTATGATTCTGAAGAGCTCCATGACATGAAGATGAATGATGAGGATAGCATAACATCATATTTTGTGAGAATATCTCAATTAAGAGATCAACTACAAGGTATTGAAGAGATCGTCTTAGAGAAGGAATTGGTAAACATAGTACTCAATGGTCTTCCCAAGACGTGGGATGCATTTGCCAAAAGCATGAACACAAGGAAGGAGTATCCAACATTTGAAGAACTTTGGACTTGCTATGCTCAAGAAAAATCAAGGATCAGTGCAAAAGAGAAACCCCAAAAGAAGTACGATGATCAAGCCTTCATAGAAAGATTGAAGAATTTTAGGAACAAAAGGAAGTTTGGTTCAAGCAGGAAGACAAATCAAGAGAAAGACATTTCATAAGTACAATGCTTCAACTATCGAAAGTATGGTCACTACAAGAATCATTGTCCTGAGCTAAAGAAAAGGAAGGAGAAACACGAAGCACCAGTTTCCGAAGAAAAGGAACCTAGAAAGAATACTAAGCAGGATGATAGAGACTTCTTCTTCTGAAGGTAACAATACTCTTCGTATTCCTTGTACATATCTTGTTTGCATCTTCTCTGTACATATATTGTATATCTATCTCTTGGAAGATAATGTGTTCCAAGAAGAACTATACCGATGGAAGAACACCAAGATAAGGATTGATATCATTGGATAATACATGAAAGAATGAAATACATCAAGCAAATCATGTGGAAACTATTGCAAGATAAGCTAAATAAATAATGAAGAGACTTAGAAGAAGCAAAGACAAAAATAAGTTAGCAATCAAGATAAAATTGGAGAAATACTTATGATGTTTTGTAGAAGACAACAAGACGGAAGCGTGGACTCTATTAGATAGAGAGAGTCGATTATATATTGCAGAAGACAATAAGGATGCAAACAGAAGCATGGACTCTGTTAGACGGAGGGAGTCGATTATATGCACTCATACATGAAGAAAGGATTAGGAGGGAGCTAATCCTATGATCCATTGAATATGATGAAGTATATATCCATGGTATTAACCATGAAAGACAGTACATGCTCAGTTCAACCTCAGAAGAAGTCTTCTTCGAAGAGAAGCCTTAGAATATCCCTGGTTGTCCATCTAGATCTGTGATCCTATGATGAAAGAAATAAGTGGAATCTTTAGGGAATGGTATCTAGAAGAAACTCCATGGACCCAAAAGCTAAATAAAAACATGAGGAAGAACATGAATATTCCAAGAAAGAAAAGAAGCCTAACAACTAGTCATTGTATCGAGAATCACAAGATTACTAGCCTAATATGAAAGAAATCAAGAAGAACTTAAAGTTGTGATGAAGAACAATGTATGAAAGACTTATGAATGAAAGAATTGTGAGATCTAGAACTAGAGGTTCTCCCATATGGATGGAGAAGACTATGATGATTACTTGTTCCAGTACACCAGACATATCTCTACATGAGTCATTATATCATCCGCAACATCCATGAGTTGGAGTTCTACATCAGATAAATGCAAAGAATGTTCTCTAGAGCAATTGAGCAAAGAGAATATTAAGAGCAACCTCAAGAATTTGAGGCATACCAGAAAGACACCCTTGTATGCAGATGGAAGAAAATAACTTGGTGGAGAATCTCCAGTGCACAACAGAAGCGTGGTGAATATTTCCTATAACAAGATATTGTATCAATATGATTACTCAGAAGATCAAATCTCATGATAACATAAGAAGTGCCACATGGATATGTTTCATTTTTCCAAAAAATATATACTCTATTGATCAGAGCTACATGAATCCTTCAGAGAAAACCAGTGTTCCAGACCAAAGTACAACATTTGAAATCAAGAATTACATTATCCATGATGAAGTCCAGAAAGGAGAAAGTGGTTCTCCAATACATATATCCACAGATGAGCAGATAAGAAGACATTTTGGTAAAGCTTCTATCCAAGATGAAAGATTTTGTGTACTTAAGATGGAGCTCGTGGAGATGACTTCCTTATTGAAAAAGGAAGAGATGAATCCTAGGATGGGAGGGAGCATTGAAAATATTATTGAGGACATTCATTTTCAAGATTGAAAAATAGTCCAGCTTGAACAGATTCTTTCCTATTCAGAAAGTGGATTGAGATTTTTGACGGGCAATGATTTCCCATTGTGGTTAACATGGGAAGTGGTCCAAATTATTGATGTACCATAGACAGTGACTTCCCATTGTGTTCAACATGGGGAGTGGTCTAGGGAAATCTCTCTTCTTGAGGGTTACTCAAGAAGACTGGCTCCCCTCACCAGACAATGATTTCTCATTGTGGTTAACATCAGGAATGGTGTGTTTTGGAGGTTGGTATAGGACAGTCTTTTCCTCTTGTGGTTAATAGAGGAAATGGTGTAGACATTCATTCTTTAGGGTTTATACATTCTCTCCAGGGTGCACTTTGATTAGTGTAGGAGGAATGGCCCAGGGTGGGGAATGGTCCAGGCTCAGCAATTAGGGACATGCATTCCTTAGGGTTTATACATTCTCTCCAGGGTGCACTTTGATTAGTGTAGGAAGAATGGCCCAGGGTGGGGAATGGTCCAGGTTCAGAAGACATGAAAGTTATTCTTCCTTGCTTGAGAAGAATAGTCCAGATACCTCATTGTTCTACTATGAGGGCATATATTCTTTCAGATCTCATAGATGTGAGTGAAATATTGGCCCAGATGATTCAGTTTATATCATAACATTGTTTATGTGCAGGTTGATATCAGATGATTGTTATGAAGACTTTATGATAGTAGATGTATGTTACTGTGGTGGATGTGTTCCACTATTCATGACTATACGTTGTTGATCAAGTACTTGTGTGTTACGAGGTGTGGTAGTGTACCACTAGATTATAGTTATATACTACTATGGATAGACATAGTTGTGTTCTATTTGTTTCGATTTCCTTGAATACTATTAGCAGTATTGGATGGATAATCAAAGGACAGATATTTCCTGGCGGAAAATGGTTCAAAACATTTACTCTTCTAGATTACAAGAATGGATCTTGTATCACTCTATGGAGTGAGCATCATGTCTGATTACTCGGATAGAGTATGGTTTCAAAAGATGATACAACTTATGACACTTATGATGATGATGGTGCTCATGATCTAGTCATGATCTAGTCTATACAACTATGTTGATGCTACCGGGTGAATGGTATGTTTTTGTGCTCAAGACCATTACCTGTAATACCTCCCTATCTAGGAGGGAGTGTTCATATTATGGTAGCTGCGAGAGGTATTTACCTCCACATGTAAACCTGACGAGGACAGAATACTCCAGGAAGAAAGAAGAAACCCTAATGAGTTGGCTAATAACCCTAGAAGACTTGTCGGTTCAAGAAGATAATTTATATTAGGTTATTAGCCTCCAAGAGAAGAAGTCGACCATAAATAATAATATATACCAAATAGACAGATACCCAGAATGAGAATTCGGCCTAGGCAGTTAGACAAAATTAGTATAAATACAGGAGACCAATTCTCATTCTGGTAGGCAGTCTCAGAATTGCAGAGAAACAACTTGTGCACACTACAGTGCCCAGTCTTGTGCGCAGGTTTGAGGAGAGATTCCATTGTAGTTGATGCAACTATCATATCATGTTTGGTTTGGACTATCTCTTGGCTAGGGTTTGACACATATGATCGACTCTTGTTGGTGCGTTATCCTTGGGGAAAGGTGCACTACCCTTTGTTTGGCTATCTAGCCTAGGGTTTGCTTCCAGAGTGATTCTATGTTAAGGTTAAGGTGCTCGGAGGGTGGCTTCGACCTATGATTGGGTGACAATAGAGATATTGTCAATGGTAAAATGAGCACATCCACTTATATTCTAACACCTCTCACACTCTCAAACAATATATATCTACCCCCTTCTCTCTTTACCTCTTGCATATAAACCTCACTCTCTCACTCCATGTATTTTCCTCACTGTCTCTCCCCCATTCTCCCAACCTTGATCTATTTTATTCTATCTAACCCCCTTTCCCTCTCTCCCCCCTTCCTCTCACTCTCTCTCTATCTCAAACCCCCCTCTTTGTCTCCCTCTCCCTCACTCTCAGATACTTTATTTTTCTTCTCTTATCCCCCTCTCACACTCTCTTTCTTCCTCTCTCTCCAACCTCCTCTCTACATCACAAGGAAAGAAATGACCTTGACCTATACATGTCAAGACCTAGACCTAGACATAGAAATACCTAGTCCATGACCTAGACCTATATGATGACCATGATTTATACCATGAAATACACCAAGCGTTAGACTTATAACATGACCTATAGCATGCCATAGAGCTAGAGCTAGACTTAGACTGTGACCTAGACATATACCATGACTATGACCTAGACTAGGCATAACCTATACTCAACCCTTAAACCCCTTCACACTAGAGCCCTAAGTGCACTATGCATATACCTCTTGTTAAAGGAGCCAAAACCCTTGCACCCACATCACCCACATCTTGTTGATCTAACCATTTATTTATTCTTCAAAACACTTTCAATCCTAAGCCCTTAGGTCCTAGTTATCCCCAAACTACTATACATCCTTATTCATAAATCATTTTGGTCTATAATAAATTATATATTCATTTCATTGAGAGTGAACACATTCTTTTTTGACTTGAAATCCTTGTGGTTGTGCACTCATCCACGCCCAGCGGGAACACATGCATGTTCCTAGAAATTGCATGTACTTTAGTGCAAATGCATTTTAGGAATATGCACATGTTCTTGTTGGGAATTTGTATGTTCCAAGTACACTCCTCTACCTCACATGTCTCAAAAAATCAAACAACCCTAACATATTCACGCAAAAATAGAAGGAACATATAGTTTTTTGTTCTTTTTGTCTTGTTTCTTAATTCATAGACAATTTTTTGCTATTGCAAGACAATTGTGGGAAGAAATGAAAGACAAATTTCTCCAAGTGGAATTGGAATTGTTCGTTGTGTCTTCTTGGAATTGGAAGAAAAAATTGTCCAATTGGAATTGTTAGTTGTTTCTTCTTGTGTAATACCAAGACAAATTTGTCCAATGGGAAGTGTTGTGTCTTCTTTTGTAATACCAAGAATTTTTTTTCCAATTGGAATTGTTAGTTGTGTAATACCAATACAAATTTATCCAATTGGAATTGGAATTGTTAGTTGTGTATTCTTGTGTAATACGAAGATAAAATTTTCCAATTGGAATTGAAATTATTAGTTGTGTCTTCTTTTGTAATACGAAGACAAATTTGTCCACATGGAATTGGAATTGTTATTTGTGCCTTCTTGTGTAATACCAATAAAAAATTGTGGTGATGTGCTTGGAAGCAAATTTTTCTCTTTAATCACGGGGAATCGATGGTTTCAAGAAAGAAAGTTCTGGAGGAAAGAGAAACCCATCAAAAAGGTAGAAGAAGAAAAATAAAAGGAAAAGTTAGATATGTCAAACCGTAGGATTTCAGAAGAGGTAAATCCATTAGCAGTAAATATGTCATTGTTATTTCTCCTCCATCACCAAAAGAAAAGTGTAAGAGTTCAGTAGATACCAATCCATGCACTATCTCATGATTACAACTTGTTGTTGATGACTATATGATGGAGGATTTTCTTGGAGCTAATTATACAATGGATGAAATTAAAGAGGAAAATGGTGCACAACATTGTGGTGAAGAATTTCTAGTGGTGAAACCTCTTATTAAACAACCAGATGTTCCAGAAACTAGTTAATCCCATGTCCACTCTCCTCCAAGAATTTATTCTCTAGTGATTGAAGGGGAAGGAACTGCAACATTGTAAACTCCACAACAGGGAGTTCACGAGTTCCATAATAGGGGTTCATTGTCCCTAACTAGACTAAGCATTGTACAACGAATAAATCATAAACGCATTCAGGTGGATGAAAGTGGCATAACATCACTTGACGTTAAGTTACCTAACCATACTATTCATTATCATTCTTATAAAATCATTAAAAAAATATTTAAACTAGAATTCGATGCCACTAAATGTCAATTTTTTTTGGATTTGTTAAAATATAGAAATTTAACTACTATTAGGAGAATTTTAGGCATTAAAACAATCAAAAGTTTAGAAACAAGTCATGATATTGTTAGAAACCTTATAAATTATTTTCAAAGAATCAGTTGTTGGAAATATTGTCATTGATGTCAACAATCGAAGTGATGATGAAAAAATAGTGTGCAAAGATCGAACGAAGTGATGATGTCAACACAATGTGCAAAGATCGAAAGAGCGAACAATAGAAGGGAATATTGGAATGATCAAATCTCAGAAGGCATAACACATTGCACAGAGAGGAAAATGTATTTATTGTTTATCATGATAGGATCAATAATGTTCCTATGATATGAAGATAGTATAAGTGCATTGAAGAATGCATTCGACCATGCTAGCATAAAAGGCGAGAAGCTTCAGCAGTTGTTTGATCAAGAAATTAACGACGTTGATTGTCTCAAGTAATGGAATTTATCCCACACTGGAACCATGAATAAACACATATAGGTTTATATACACAACTCTCTCCATAGATTATCGAAGCGTAGTGAAAAGGTATGGTGGGGGCTCTAGCTGTTTGGAATCCATGAGAAGCTCACTAGCCTGGAGCCCGGGATGACCTGTTAGGCCCCCCACATTTTTGTCAAAGTGAAAAATTATTGTCGATTTGATGACGAAGGATATCGACCGTTAGATATGGGAGAATTTGCACGACAATTATCTTTGAGTTCCTTCAAAACTCTGGAATCAAAGGATTTGGAGTGTCGTGGAGTCAAGGATCCCAAACTTGTGAAGTCTAAAATTTCAAAGAGATCCTAGCTATTAGTTGGAAGGTGGGAACGTGGCATAAGATCAACAATTCAGGGATTCATGATTCGTAGAATCATCGACGAGATTTTTTCAAAGCCCCGAAATCCGAAGCTCCGAAGTCAAGGAGGAAGACATGTATCAAGGTCTACATCATCTTGAATGATGTCAGTGATAGACCATGTTCAACAGAGAACATCACTGAGGACACATGGCTCAGTTAGAAAGTGACAATTATCAAGTTGAAATTGGCATTTCAGGCACATGTAATTCACGAATCAGAGTGACACATGGTAGCTATTCAACACGTACCAAATCATCAAGTGACGCCAATGAGTTTACACCACTCTAGGAGTCTTACTTAGGGGGATTTCAGCACTAGAAAATATTCTAAAGTCCGGAAGTCCTGAAGGCAAAAGTTTCGAAAGACACATGAGATTAAGTGACATGCATCAATTATTGAAAACTTCTAAGATTTGACATGTTGGAAGTCATGAAAAAACAAAGGAAAAAGTACCAAAATTACAATAGCCATCCATCTCAGTGGGTGATATGAATCATCTGATCTAACCGGGAATTTTGTGATCAGGAATTCTGAAATATTAGAAGTTATGAAGACCCGTAGGTCAAAGTTCCAAAACGCTGACAACTATCCATCTCAGCTGAAGATCAATCATAATCGTTGAATTTGTTAAACATGATTAAGTCATGGCCATTAGATTAAATGATAAGAGAAGTAATATGACCCATCTAATCATTTAAGGGATATCGTATTCGAGAGTTTTGGTATGTTGGAAGAAACAAAGTCCCGAAGGACAAATAACCTGAAATCTTGTAAGCCGCTCATCTCAGCGAGTAATTAAATATTGACCGTTGATTTTAAGGAAGAGCTCAAGTGCTTGTTTGGTCTAATTGCCTAAGCATGAGGTCATCACCATTGGTCATATGGTAAAAATGTTTAAAGGGGAAGAATGTAAGTCGCTTAGTTGGTAAGACAATGGTTTTGTAAATCTTGGTCATATGAAAATGCTTGAAGAAAGCACCTCCATATAATCTGGTTCCTATGAAAATAACAGAGTTTAGAGATCGAGTTTAAAGGATGAAATTGATCCATATCTGTGATCAATTTATGAAGAGTCTTCATGCTAAAAATAAATAAACAGTAGTTAAGGGTTATGGTGAAGCTAATTGAAGAGGTGCGATGGTTCAAACAAAGGGACATGATGCTTCATACTCACGCTATTTTGAATAATATATATACATGAAATACTAGAAGAAGAATGTGTCTCTGCAGTCCAAATCAGAAGATCAATAGTTGAAGCAGATTCTGGGAAGAAAAGCTAAATACCTATGTACTAAGGGTGGTTGGGTGGAGCAAGGGTATGTTGGTGCCTGCAGAGGCAACAGAGGTAGTTGATGCTTCCTTGTCAGTTGTAGTTGACTAAAAAAGGGGTTGTAGCCTCCTTCCAGTTGGTGTTGGTAAACCAAGGTGTGGGTGCATCCTGATCAGTCGATGTTGATCAAAGAGGAAGTACATCTTCCATCTATGTAACATGTAAAACAATTTTTGCAGTTAATAGAAAAGAGTTTGTGGTTTTCCCATTTGGGTTCCACGATAAAATACCATGTTAATATTTTGTTTTCATTAATAAATAAAAATTTATATAATTTTTGT
>SNQJ01S0000343.1:857579-872346 GCA_010110895.2 Picea sitchensis | reverse complement strand
GGCGATTAACAAGTGTGCACAGATCTATACGGTCATCCTAACGGTGCGTAGATGGATGCTCTACGGAAAATTCTAGTACCCCCTAACCATTCTTCCTTTAACGTGGGGGCGGGCGTCCGATATGATGGATAAAAAGCACGCTTAGATCAACGAATGATCTAGAAATTCTCAAATCAATGATTAGTAGGAGACCTCGAACCCCCCAAACCTTCTTACCTTTAACATCGGGGGGGTCCAGAATAAAGCAGTTTTCCCGATGGGCCCCATCCTAAAGTGTCATAAGTCCATTGCATTGGACCCCCTCTGCTCCAAACTTCTTACTGCTTACCATCCTTCCAAATTACCACCATCACCTCACAAAGTCACATCCCAACACTTTCTCCTTGCATTCTCGTCTCATAATTCTGTCAACATGTCCCCTCCATCTACTTATTACAGGTCATATCCGACTCTTCTATTTTCCAATCACCACCCTCCACATCATCCGGGTACACATGTCAGACATTTTTCACCTACCTCCTCATGCTCCTAAGGACCCATTGGTAATTTATTACAGGATACATGCCCGTTATTATCCTGACATGTCCCCCTTGGCCAACGGATATCCTTTCACCCATTTTCAACCTTATTGTCATCATTTGCATTCTGATCATACTCCCTGGGCACCAGAAACTCACTTCCCTTCGCCTCTGCAATCATTCGCCTAGCTATAACCATTTCCTACTAAGGATTTTTCAGTGTGCAAGTGCCGGTAGAAATCAATGGTGCCTAAATCCAAAAATTCATATGTGGAGGAGAATCCATTCCTCCCCCCTCCCGTCGATCTCGACCGGATTCCATTAGCAGACAAAGATTATTTGATTTCAGAAACTAGGTGCGAATTCAACTTCGTTGAGCTACAGTCATGGTTCAAAGACACATTCATCGATCAAAGCGATGAAATCAAACTCTGGGAATCAAATCTTCCTCTGTACCTTTTTCCCATAGTCCACCATTTTCCAGAATTTGCCTCAAATGCCAAGCACACTACCTCCCGAATAAGAGAGTCATAGAATCATCTTCCAAAGAAACCCTTTTCTCCATTACACCCGATGAAATCAATCAAATGATTCAGATACACAGAATCAAAACCCATTATCCCCTCACTGTAGAAATTCTAACGAAAATGTATCACAACCTATCTTTTGCCCAAAGAGTGTAAATCTTTGAATTGTTCCTCCCTCAAGGTGCTCAAATTCCCAAAAAGAACCCCCCTTACCATTCCTCCTTATTTTCAAAAAAGGGAAACCATAACATTTCATCACCTTGTTTTATTCTCAGTTATTTATCAAATGAATGGGTGGACGAACCTATCTTAGGTTTCCTATCCATAATCTCTGCTAAATAAAAGGTCGCCACCCAGTTTGACTACAATGGTTTCTTGGCCGGAAACCTACACAAGCAATTGGTTAAGTTCCCCACAGAAGGCATGTTCTGGTATTCTTCGATAATGACCTACATGTTCATGTTTTATCAAGCATATAAATTCTCCTTCCTTATGCAGAAAATGGACTAGGATGGAAAACCGCAGGCAGTAACCCTATGGAATTTACTACTTAGAAGAAACTCCATGGAGTTCAGTTTTAAACAGTTTATCGAAATGTTTTTTCACCCTGTGGTAAGCATGCTTAGTGGTAGGCTCGAGCTGAGGATAAATGAGGAGATCCAAAGAATTTTACACCTTTAGGATTTCGCAAAGACTGGGGACAAGTTTGTATATCAAGATCACACAAAGATTAGAGTGTATGGATGTGAGTTCACTCCATACAATTTTCCCAAATATTTTCCCGTTCGGATATTTGCACTAGAGCAAATTCACCAGATGATAAATTCAAATGATATTCACTTTGTATCTCTGAAGAAAAAATAACAGATGAGGATCAAGGGGTAGATAGGACCTTTTATCTGCAATAGTCGAGCTATTGGAGAAGGGGTGGATAAGATATTAAAGGAAATGAAATTAAACACCATTTTCATTTAGCATTCTGATCCAAGTGGGATCATTGCAGAAATGAGAGCTAAAAACAAAAGTTCACCATATGCTCACACGCTCAAATCAAAAATTGAGAAGTATGCAAACCAGACACAATGGGAAGAGAACACCTTGGAAGACATTGTACAATAGTCTTCCTTAATAATTACTTCACAGACTACCACTCCACAGGTGCCAAAGTAAAACATACCAAGGAAAGATACCTATCCTTTGGTCACTGAAGTATCAACAGAGGATTTTTAGCTATACAGTTAAAGGCCTAAGACCACTCATACTACTTGCAAGTCTGGTGAGGAAGATACCCAGTCTACCAAAGGGGCTAAGGGAGAAGGTACACCAATTCCTTCAATCAGCTATCAGATGATGTCTACTTCTTCTTCAAAGAAGAAGACTAATATAAATGTGACCACCCAAACTCCACAGGGATCTACAAAGATGAACATTGTTGAAAAATATGATCTGATTAAGAAGAAAAACCAGACATTGACCAACAACACCTATGCTCAATTCTAGAAGCAAACATCCACAACACAACACAGACTCTTATCATCTTTTGACACAGAGAAAGGAAGAATGCATCTGGCATTTCTGCAAGGAAAAGTGCCTCAACCTAAGGAAATCACTGACTACAAAAAGGTCAACCCTTGTATTTGATACCAAACAAGTCCATCCAATTGATCAGATGGATCTGCATAGACATAATGGAGAAATGGTTTTTTCTACTTTGGCCCCGAGAAATGGTTTTTTCTACTTTGGCCCATGCTTCCTCTATAGCTACAAAATTACAAGTATCTCTAAACAATGTTTAGACCTAGTTGAAATTGGAAAAGATATCCTCTTTTGCAAAGGATAACATGATAAAATCCTTAGACGAATTGGTGTTCAAGATCAGGTATGATCTCTAGAATGTCAAAGTAGTAGAGGAGTTCCTAAAGAAAAAGAATGTTGATATAACATCTCTGAGAAAACAACTAAACTTTCCACCTACAGAGGACTCACAAGCTAAAGCAATGGCTAAGACAGAAGATGAGAAAGAGGAATTGCTAAGGCTAATCATGTAGAAAAACACACAGATAATGGAAATGGAGGCAGAATTGGAAAGGTTATTGAAGAAGAAAGAACAATCCACACCCATGGAAGGCATTCCACTGAGTGTTGTTTCCCTCACAGAATTCAGCACAGCAACAGCGTCAACAACCACTGCAGTCGAAATTCCATCAGCAACTCCCCTAATAGCTCTAGAAAAAATTGTAGAATTAGAAAAGTCAATGGAAGAAATGACTCTACAAGGAACATAGATCAACAGACTGAAAAAGGAGGTTGAAAGCCTCCAAGAGCTTAAGTCTTCTTACCAAACAAGCTACAACATTGAGAGGAAAGCATTAGAAAATCTCAAGCAGCAATTGTCGCAGCTATAAAAGCAAATGGTGGTAAGGAAGACACTTACTGAAGCAAAGGAGAATATTTGGATGGATATATCCAAATCCATAAATGAAATCTGGCCTATGGTGCAGATCATGTTTGAAAAATGAACTGGTGTTAAGGAGTAGGAAGGCTATTCACAAAATAAAAGGAGAGTTTGGAGAAATGCCCACTGAAGCAAATGAAATCATTAGATTCTTGAACTCAAAGACCAGAGAAGAACTAGAATACCTGATGATCAAAGATAGGAAAAAAACCATCCTCGAAGTCAAGAGGGTTCTCACCAAAAGAGGACTAATGTTGCAGTTTGAAGAAAAAGTCCAGAACATGGACGTTGGAGTTCAAAGGTTCTTCAACAAGATAGAGGCTTTGCAGAAGAAAGGTATCCCTAGTTTACTGGTCCTAAATGAAAAGTTGATGACTCTTCCCGATTACAAACCGAATATGGTCACGGTGGCCAAATATAGTTCTATGTTTTCGGGAATACAAGGCAGCATAACAAGAAAGGCATTCTTAGAAACTTTGCAGCCTAACCTCACATACAACACGAGATCAAGTATATTTTCGTCATCAAACAAACTTTTTCCAAGTACACAGAACTGGACGAAATATACCGGAGACTACTCAAAGTCGGCATTCCCAGTCAGCTAAGATGGGAAGATCTATGCAATTTGATCGAGTAGCAAATGAGGTGTGCAGGTTGAGTCATCAAGAAAACCATTCAAGGTCAAGTGGGTGACTCACCAACAGTTTTCCCCAGAATCAGCATGAAGAATTCGACACATCATCGACAGTTCCTAAATTTTTGTATCTTGTTAGTTAGTTAGTTAGACTCAAAATCTGCCACATCATGATCATTAATGACAGGGTCATTTTTAATTTTGAATATAAATACTTCGAACTTTGAAGTATTGAGGGTTGATTTTTACGCCCTAGCAAGTTGTAAGAACTGTAATTTTTATCGAGAGATCTTCCAGTGATATAAAGAGACATTTCACAGGATTCTTGCATGTCATCTTTTAGTGAAGTTTTCTATTCTCAGTTGAATGTGTATCTCTCTTAGTTATCATTTTGTTTTCTAACCTGATCATTTAAAAAGAGTTAAAGTTGTGGAATTTACCTTGCATACTATGTTCCTATATTTTAAAGATCTAAGTGTTTTTCTTCTTACATCATATTCAATAAATTCTTAAATTCTTCTTGGCTATAATAAACAATCTCACCTTTTTCTATTGTCCATCATTTTATTTTTAAAGAATCCAATAGTTGCATTATCCTGCCCTATGAAAATAATCTTTACATTTGTTCTTTGATCTCTACCTTTATAAAATAGACCCCATAGCCCAATGAATGTGTAAAACCTTTCAGCCATTTTATAAAAACAAACAACTCGGTTCTACATATTTTAACTAGCCTAATATCTTACGTTAAAACAAAGTTATATCTTACAGAGATATCCCTCTCTGAAACTGGTAGGGCTAGATCTCAGTTTCAAAGTGCTTGGATAAGGTTACCTCTAGTAAGTTTCTTCTTCTTTCCAACAACCTATGGGAATTTACAGAGTGATAACATAATCTGTGACCATACAGGGGAACTGAACAGACTTTCCATCCCTTGTTTTATTTCCCTTAAGATAATGGAAACTTTATCTCTGAACTAATCTCAAACACTAAATTCAAATAGAGATAAGGTTCAGAGGTTGTTAAAATTTGTTTATGTTAATTAAAGATTCCAAAAATAAAAAATAAATAAATATATCATCATCAACATTGTGGCTCCTAAAAGAGTTTTCAATAGATCTCATCCAGACCCAAAACCTGTGGTAGAAATAGACAACCCTAAAAAATTATTCAGGAAGAAAAACACTATAGAGGTTTTTGGGAGTCACAATCCACTTCTAAGGTCCCCTTCTCTCCTAGAGAAGTTAGTTTCTCTTCAAGATCTCAAGTTTGATATATATTTTCAGCAAAGCCTTTTTAGAACAAAGTTTGACAGTTTTGTCAGTGAAATAGTTTTAGATCAAACCGTCTTTCATCCCAGGACCCCTGAAATAATCTCTCCCAAAAATGAAGTTGATCAACGTTTTCGCCTCGAATCTGATAAGATTGAATACCTAGTTGTGAATTGATCCAGATTATTTTCGATATGAAATGAGAGCAGAGATATAATAAAGAAATGCACAGAGATATCACAGATATTCAATAATGTAGCATAAATGTATCAAAGATGCAACCGTAAATACATATATGCAGTAATACACAATTTCTATTAATGAAAGAAATGTACATAGATTGTAAAAATACAAAATGAAAGACTCACTAGAATGGTGGCAGCTTATCTCTGAGAAGAGATGTGACAGCTACTCGCATTCGTAAGAAGATGATTATAATGAGGATATGAAGGCCTTTTTACAATAAACAGGAATGCCAAAAACCCTAGACATCCAAAAACCTAACCCTAGGAGATGAAGCACCAAAAGTCATGTGGGCCCTATTTGGGTAAGTTAGTACATCAACTTCCCAGGGTCGTAACGTTTGCATATGATCTCTGTTTTAGGCGTATGATAGCTTGTTGGAAAGATATCTCCAAGGAGATTCATTTTGGGGGCCCAATAATGCCTCTAGCTATCATTGAGAACCTTAATCTTGAAAACCTTCATTTAGGCCCTCAAAATGGCCCCGGAAGTTAAAACGTGCTAAAAATAGTAAATTGCCAAAATTGCCAGAAAACTGTTTTGAGCCAGTCGAAAAAGGTGAGTGACCACCGATATCCACCTAGATCAATCCTCCCTCCTTAGGAAGCAATGGTATCCATTGTGTTGAGTTCCCGGGGGAGAGGGAAAAGCATTTGTTGGATCTGCATCTTGGTGAGTTGCTTGTATTGTTGAAGATGTTGCGCTGCTTAGCTTGTGGAAGTCTGTCATGACCCTGTTAAATTTGAGGTTGTTCAAAAAGTCAAGCTACATGAGGGGGTGGTGTGCAGAAGGAATCTTTGTGCTTTGCTACAACCTTGTCGACCTGCTTCTATTGGATAGAAGGTGTAGGGGGAGAGGTTATAGTGGTTGCAATGTCCTTCTGTTCCCCTTCTGAACAGATTGTGAAGAAGCTAAATTTTACAGTATGAGATACTACCTTCTGGCACTTTTTAGGTGAAACAATAGTCGGAACTACCTCTGGTATTCTATAGAGATGACCCCCTAGAGAAACAATGACATTGTGGGGTCAAGACTCATAGACAACATGGTTCTTCCACATACATGGTTGGCCCAAGAGAACATCACAGACATCTAGTGGGGCAACATCACATAATACCTCATCCTTGAAGGGATGGATGCCATATGACAATCAAAACTATTGGCTGACACGAAGATATCATCCTTGGTGAAGCCACCCGTTGTTGTATGGTTGCGGGTGTGGTGTTGTCAACAATCCCAACTGTTTGACTACCTCTGTTGAGATGAGGTTCTTCTAGATTGCACTATCAATAGTAAAATGAAGTGGGTTCCTCTTCATCCACATCTATGAATGAAAAAGGCGCTCCCCCTCTTCAGGATTTTTTGGTTCTTCTGGTTGAATTGTTGCGGTCGTGACAATAGAAGTGGGGTATACGTTACTGATCTGTCCTTTACTAGTATTTTTAGAATCAGATTCTGAATCAGGGTTCAGCTCCTTGTCTTTGATCTCAGCCACCAATGATTTCTTTGAGAGACATTCATCGGTGTTGTGCCAGGGGCTTTTGTGGAAATCACACAATTTTCTGGTTTCATTCTTTGTCTTCCTGTGGCCCTTATTTTCCTGTGGCTTGGACTGGTTTTCGGGAGACTATTTGTTAGGGATGTATTTGTCATGCTTTGGTTGTTGCGGATTTGTAGACCCGAACTCTCATTTTTTCTGGTGCTTAAATTTCTGCTCGATCTTAACAACATATCGATAGGTAGCACCGAGTGATGAGATGTCCAGAAATTCCATTTCAGTTTGGATGTATCTATGTAGAGCCCCACGGTATTTTAGAACCAAATGTCATTTGGAGTCTTTGATACCGAGCTTGGTGTGCAAGGTATGGAAGGTATTGGTGAAATCCGAAACTTCTTGGCCCTTATCATGTACTGATCCTCATAGTTTCCAACAAGATAATATTGTTCCTTTACCGCATCCACAAAAAAATCCCAAGTGGGCTCGGCCTCATATATTCCAGACTCCTCTGTGGAAATTTGCTCCCAGTACGTTTCCCACCAATGTTTGACATGAGAGAGAGCTTTAAGGAGTGCGAAGGTGATATTTTCTTTGTCTAAAAAATTGTGAACAGAGAAATAACCTTCTAGCAGAGTTAACCATTTTTCTAGGGCTTTTGCATCTATCTGTCCTTCAAATACAGGAATATCAAAATTAACTTGTACCTTGAAAGGTGAGGTGCATCCAAAGGGCCGCTTGATGAAGATGCACATGTTGCTATCGACAAGCATTGAAGTATGTGGGCAAAATTCTCCATCATTTCGTCCCTCTGTTGCGTGAGAGCTTGCTCAAGCAACAAATTGATAGGATCATCTACTCCGTCATTTTTCTTTTCTTCCGCCATTGAGGGTTTCTTGGGTGTGCGAGAGCGATTGTCTTCAAGAGAGACAATATCGAGACCCAACTTTATATACTCGAACCTCGTTGGAGACTTGCACTGAAAAAAACAATCAAGAGTACTCTGCTCTGATACCACTGATCCAGATTATTTTCGGCATGAAATGAGAGCGGAGATATAATAAATAAATGCACAGAGATATCACAGATATTCAATAATGTAGAAGAAATATATCAGAGATGCAACCATAAATACAGATATACAGTAATACACGATTTCTATTAATGGAAGAAATGTACAGAGACTGTAAAAATACAGAGTGAAAGACTCGCTAGAATGGTGGCATCTTATCTCTAAGAAGAGATGTGATGGCTACTCAAATTCACAAGAAGATGATTACAATGAGGCTCTGAAGGAATTTTTACCATAAATAGGAATTCCAAAAAACCTATACATCCAAAAACCTAACCCTAGAAGAGCGCCAAAAGTCATGTGGGTCCCATTTGGGTAAGTTAGTACATCAACTTCCCGGGGTTCTAAATTTTGCATACGATCTCCGTTTTAGGCGTATGATAGCTCGTTGGAAAGGTATCACTAAGTATATTCATTTTGGGGGCTCAATCATGCCTTTGGATATCATTGAGAACCTCAATATTGAAATTCCTTCATTTAGGCCCTCAAAATGGCCCCATAAGTTAAAACCTACTAAAAATAGTAAATTGCCAAAATTACCAGAAAACTGTCTTGAGCCTGTTGGAAAAGGTGGGTGGCCACCGATATCCACCTAGATCACGAATATTCGTCAAGCCTTAAAAAAACTCCACCTTCAGCAATAAGTCAAACTTCTTGTTTTAACTATTTCTGCAATTTATGTTAAACCTAAACTAGGTTACTCCATTCCTCCCAGTCCTTCATCTTCTACCATTTCAGTCACTACCTCTCCTATCACACAGGTTTTGGTTCAACCTCCTCCACCAAGAATGGTAGAAATATATGCTCCATTGGTGTTGGTTTCCCCTTTACATGACATGCCTTAAGATTATCAAACCAAAATCCCCCAGTTTGATAGTACTGATCCTCTCAATGCACAAAAACATGTTGACAAAATGAACGATTATTTTGATTTACAGGAAGTGGATGAAGCTGATGTACGGATGAGACTATTTGCACAGAGTTTGACTGGAGATGTAAAAAAGTGGTTTAAGGCCTTACCTACTGTTACCATAACTAACATTGTTTTTTTTCATCGAGCTTTCCATGAAAGGTGGGAGGTGAAGAAAAATCCTCTCCATATCCTGTCAGAATATGAGAACATCAAACGAAACCAAGGAGAGACAGCGCAATATTATTGCACTCATTTCAACAATCTGTGCAATGCAATTCAAACTGATATCAAACCACCACAAGGTTTGTCTTTAATAAAATCCCCAGATGGATTTGACGTAGATATGTCTTATCAGTGAAGGGAGAGAAATGTTGCAACTCTGGAAAACATGCAGAAAAGTGTCGTCAGTGTATAAGAAAATATTTTCGCCAGAAGGGCCAGGTAGAAACTAGAAAGGAGGGTCATTATCAAAGAATATCCTTTTACTTCCTCATCAGAGGCCAAAATAGATTCTCTAGATAGAGCTATGGAGAAAATGATGGAGAGACTTACTATAACTGACAGAAATCCACCTAGGGAGAACCAAACCACTCCTCAAATTCAAAACCCAAACTTTATAAGAAATTCACCCCAGATCAAGAAAAGAGATCCTAAAGATCAAAGACAGCAGAGGAGGCTTGATCAACAGATCAGATCACCCCTCCAAGGGAACTACACTGATGATGGGGAGGCAGTAATCAAGGAGGTTGATGACACTCATATAAACCTCATGGGTGATCATGATCACGAGCATGAATCCATTTTTCTCACCCAGGAAGAGCACGACATGTTTCTCCTTTCACAAACAAAGGTCAATGAGGAAGTTGAGGAAACATAACAACAGGCCTTTGAGAACGCTATAATGGAGGTTCACAGGCAGTATAACCTGATGAGAAAGAAGGCAAAAAATAACTCTCCGAAGAAGGCTGTTGAAACCAAAAAATGCTGAGAAAACCCTCCTATCAAAGCCTCAGAAAACCCTCCTTAGAAAGTCCCTAAGAGAAGAAATGTCGAACCTCATACACAAAAAACTCCAGAAATACTACAAAGAGAAAATCAGACTGAATTTTCATCAATCAGTCAACCAAGGGCACTTGGTCATGGAGATACAATAGATAAACCAGAGGTATAGATCCTAAGCAAATCTTCCACTACCTTCAACCTTGAAGGGGAACTAGCTAAATTGAAGATTCCCATTCCTCTCTCTGAGCTGATGAACAAGAATGCTTACAGGTCTCAAGTGATTAAAGCTTTAAGCATCGAACCTGAGATAGGTACTAAGGCTTTGAATGTTGGATCTGTAAATCACTCGAACATAGTAAATCTTGTTGATGACCAACCAGAGCTCTTGTTTGGTCCTGAAGTTGATGGTCAAACTGATAGTGGTGTTGTGGCCCCTTTTTACATCAGCCTAAACATCCACGATATGATATTACACAATGCTATGCTGGATTCGGGTTCCTCTCACAACCTAATTCCCAAAGGCGTGATGGAAAATTTGGGGCTCGAGGTCACCATACCCTACAAAGATTTGCATTCTTTCGATTCTAGCAAGGTCAAATGTATAGGCCTGATCAAATACTTATGCATTACATTAGCTCAAATCCTAGCAAAGAGTATGGTAATGGATATAATAGTTGCAAACATTCCCCCAAAATATGGTATGTTACTGTCAAGATCATGGGGAGATAAGATGAAAGGAACCCAATAGCTAGCTATGTCTTATGCCACCATCTCGATATTCGGACAACAGAGGAGACTATATAGAGAAACCTTGATGAAGTATATGGTCAGTATTCAAGAAAAGATGCATAACAATCCATTATACTCTACACACTCTAATCTACACTCTTTCATTCTATAAAATTATGGTGATGTGGAAGAACAAATTTCTTAGCTGGAAGATGATACACATGATTCGAAAGAAAGTAAAAAAATCATTGAGGCAAGAAGGGTGGAAACGATAGAGAGGGAGGAACTGCCAGCAGATTTTTGGAGCATGGATTTCGATGGTGTTGTAAGTAAAGAAGGAAATAGATCTAGAGTTTGGTTGCATAATCATAGATCAAGGTATTCCGAGAGTCATTCTTACAAACTAAATTTCCAATGCACTAATAATGTAGTTGAGTATGAGGCTTTGATGCTCGGCCTAAAACAACTAAAGAAAGTTGGTGCCAAATAGATCATGGTAAGGGGTGATTCTGAACTGATTATCAAGCAAATCAAAGGTGCGTATGCAGCTAAACACCCCAGTCTTAGGGATTATAGGAATGTTGTTTTGGATGCTCTTCAATGATTTACTGAAATTAACTTGCAGGTGATGCCTAGAGGACAAAACATATTGGCAGACAGGTTGGCTACGTCGACAGCTACTTGTAAAATTCCTTTTCATACCACTCACAAGTACATAGTGGAGGTGAAGTGTAGACCAAACATTCCTGACAACATAAGATACTGGAAGGTATTTGGAAATGACAATCAAATTGAAGACTTCCTACAGTGTAAGAATGATTTCGAATGTATAAACATAGATTTAGAAAATGATGACGAGATTGTAAATAAATCTCTTTCTGATAGTGGTAGTGTAAATAACATAGATTCAAAAGAGTTCAATGAAAGTAAAGTATATGAAGATGAATTGAATGAAAATGAGATAGATTCTAGTATTCTACACGTGAAAATTAATGTGCTACCTAGAGGTCTAGTTCCGCTAGAAGACTTGTTCGATTTTAACGATGTAGCCGAAAAAAGGAAAATTGAAGCTAGTGGTAAAGAGGCCGAAGAATGCAACATAGGAACAGAACAAAAACCCAAGATGATAAAAATTTCCAAATCTCTACCCCCTGAGCAAAAATGAAAATACATCGAACTTTTTAAGGAATATGTGGATGTTTTTGCCTAGGGTTATGAAGACTTAAAATCCTATGAGACAAGTATGATTCAACATCGGATTCCCATAAAAGAATAACACAAACCTTTCAGGAAGAAACTTAGGAGAATAAATACCAAGTTACTTCCCTTGATAGAGAAATAAATCAAAAAAATGTATGACACAAAAATCATAGTCCCCTTGAGGTTTTCCAAATGGGTTTCTAACCTAGTTCCTACCAGGAGAAAAACTGGTGAGATTAGACTTTGCATAGATTTCGGAAATTTGAACAAATTCTCTCTTAAAGATAATTACCCTCTTCCCAAAACGGACCACATTTTACAAAAGGTGTTTGGGGCCAGTAGGATCTCCTTACTAGATGGTTTCTCAATCTACAACCAAGTCCTTGTCCACCCAGAAGATCAAGAGAAAACAACATTCACTACACCTTGGGGAAGCTTCATGTACATGAAGATGCCTTTTGGATTGATGAACGTTGGTGCCACTTTCCAAAGAGCAATGGATATTCCTTTTGTGGATGAAACTGGGATATTTATATTCATTTATCTGGATGATGTGACTATCTACTCCAAATCTAAAGAGGAACACTTGCTACACCTCAGATGTGTGTTTGAGAAGTGCAAGAAATTTGGGATTTCATTAAATCCTAAGAAAAGCCTTTTCGGGTTAGAGGAAGGCAAACTGTTGGGACACATAATCTCTAAAGATGGAATTAAAATAGATCCCAGCAGGATAGAAGTCATCTAGAAGGTGGAACACCCCAGGAACATCAAATAACTACAATCATTCATTGGCAAAATAAATTTCCTTAGAAGGTTCATACCAATCCTAGCTGAACTTCTCAGGAACATCACTAATATGTTGAAAAAAGACACAAAAATCAAATGGAATATTGAATCCAAATGACCATTTGAGCAGGTGAAATGTGCACTCACCCAAGCCCTAGTCCTGATCAACCCAGATTAGACCAAAGACTTTTCTCTTTTCTCTTTTTCATCTAAACACACCATAGCAGTTGCGCTGTTGCAAAAAAATAGTGAAGGGTACGAACAACCCATAGCGTTTTTAAGAAAATCTTTGAGAGATGCTTCTTTGAACTATAACATAATGGAGAAGCAAGATTTCTCTCTAGTGAAAGCCATAAAGGACTTCAAAGTCTATATTCTTCATTCTCACATGATTGCATATGTTCCAAATGCAGTGGTTAAGGATATCCTGACCCAGGATAATCCAGATGGTAGAAGAGGAAAATGGATTGCGGTTATTCTGGAATACAACATTGAAATAAAACCTACTAAACTTATCAAAGGAAAGGGTTTGGATAGACTAATGGTTGTGCCTGATTTTCATGCTCTAGATATTATTTTTTTGGCTGCAGTTGACGGACCGGAAGAGCAGGCGACTCCAAACGTAAAAGAAGTATTCTTAAACTCCCCTTGGTACGCAGACCTCATTTTTTTACTTCAAAATCTACAAGCTCCTCCTGGTTTGACTAAGACAAAAGTCAGATTTATTAAATTGAAAGCATTACAATTTTGTATCCTATAAAATAATCTCTATTGGAAAGACCCTAGTGGTATCTTGCTTAATTGCTTGTTAAAAGACAAAGCTGACAAAGTTCTTCAAGATTTTCATGTGGGGGACTGTGGTGGGCACCTAAGCTGGAAGACCATGGCTAACAAGATTCTGAGACCTAGTTTTTATTGGCCTACTTTGTTTGTTGACGTCCACCAGAAGGTTACATCTTGCCACATGTGCCATATTTTTGAAGGTAAAAGGAAGCTTTTGCCACTCCCTATGAAACCTATCTCAGTTGAAGCTCCTTTCAAACAATGGGGTTTAGACTTCATTGGTGAAATACATATGTCCTCCTCGGGCCAACATAAGTGGATCATCATGGCCACAAACTACTTCACCAAGTGGATCGAGGTTGTGCCATGCAGGCAAGCTACTGACTCTGTTATCATCAAATTTCTAGAAACTAACATCTTGTCCCATTTTGGATGCCCCAGAAAAATTATAGCTAACAGTGCAATAGATTTTAGATCCAAAATGCTCATAGATTTTTGTAGCCAATATCGCATTACTCTGGGACACTCAACAACTTATTATCTGCAAGGAAATGGGCTAGCTGAGTCTTCAAACAAAAGTGTGGGGAACATTCTCAGGAAAACACTGCAAGAAAATAAGAAATCATGGCATAATAAGTTGGTTTTCGCACTCTGGGCCGACAGAATAAGCACCAAAAGAACAATTGATATGTCTCCATACGAATTGGTATATGGCACTGAAGTAGTTTTTCCCCTTTTATTAGGAGTCCCTATCATGAAACTATTGTAGGAAGCGCAAGTAGAACCAATTGATGTTCAATGGAGAATAAATCAAATGATTAATTTAATGCGGTCTAAAGAAGATATATACAACAAGACTCAGGTCATCCAAGAGAACGTCAAGAATATTTTCGACAGAAGGACTAAAGAGATGATTTTGAGTTAGGTGACTTTGTTCTCAAATGGGATTGTAGAAATGAGGATAAGGGTAAGCATGGAAAATTTGATAGCTTACGGAAAGTGTTAGGACCACATATTGTACTCTTTTTGCCCATACTTTTTGCTATTATTTTACCCTTCATCACCTGCATTTTGACTTATACTATCATTTCACCTAATCATTCCAAGGTATACAACGTCCTTTCTCATTACTTTATGCT
>SNQJ01S0000343.1:839126-851289 GCA_010110895.2 Picea sitchensis | reverse complement strand
TTCTTTATTGGAACTTGCAATCTATTAACCAACTGAACATTGATAAAATTATGCATGCAACTACGGTTAATAGAAACAATGATATTTTCTTTATGAATACAACCATGAACCTGTAATATAGATTTTTCACATGAAAATAAACTCTTGGTTTTCTCTTTATCCTTATTTTCTCCATGAGACCACTTGTCTAACAATATTTTTTCAAATTCTCCATTAGAGAGTGTCATCATCTCCTTATAATCAAGTGATTTCCACCAAATGGCAGCATCACCTTGCAATTTGAGATCTACCCAATGGGGCCAATTCTCTTCCCATGCTGACTTTCTTTATTTAATGAATGATTCAATACTAGGTCCATCACATTTTCCTGTAAAATATATCTTGCTATGAAAAAACCCCAAAAATAGAACAATAAGTTATGGCAGAAAATCGTGGCTTTTTCCGGAAAAACCCTGAAAAAATGCTTAATTTAAAATGCTCATAACTTTACTTCCCAAACTCTGTTTTGATTGATTTTTTTTATTGAAATTGGGTATTTTTTAGAGAGGAATTCAAATACCCAATTTGTTTTTCCAAATTCAGCTCGTAAAGCTTCATATCTGAACCTGAAGTGTGCCACCCTCTTTTTCTTTCCTAGAAAAATTTTGCAAAAAGAGAAAACAAATCTTCTCTTCTTTGGCCAAGGAATGTGCTCTGATAGCACTTGTTAAGTACCTATACCTGATTTGAAAATATAATTCAATAATACCAAGAATAAACCATAAACCATTCACCATAACATGAACACAAGAAATACAAAAAACCATTGAGGTAGGGTAACACCATATATTAATCCTTATGGAAGGATAAAACTCCTCAAGTAATCCTTGCTTGTACAATCACAATATTCTTCACTATGTTTCATTACATTGCCTACACTTCTTTGTATAGCTCTCCCTATCTCCTAGGAACCTTCTAGAGAGCCTTCTCACATTTATTACATCCAACTACCATAGTGGGCATTTATTAATATAGAGGACCTAGTCCACCTTACATTGAATGACCACATTCCCATATATTAAATGACTTCCACTAATAACACATAACTATATTCCCATTGGGTACCTCCCTGGGTACCCCATATTACATCCTTAGGTATACTATAGAAAACCAAACACAATGTGAATAGAACACCTTGGAAGACACTAAACAATAGTCTTCCTTAATCATGACTTCACAGACTACCACTCCACAGGTGCCAAAGGAAAAACGACCAAGGAAAGATACCTCTCCTTTGGTCACTGAAGTATCAGTAGAGGATTTTCAGATATATAGTAAAAGGCCTAAGACCACTCATACTACTCCCAGGTATGGTGAGGAAAATACCCAGTCTTCCAAAGGGGCTAAGGGAGAAGGTACACCAATTCCTTCATTCATCTATCAGACGATATCTACTTCTTCTTCAAAGAAGCAGACTGATATAACTATGACCACCCAAACTCCACAGGAATCTGCAAAGCTGAACATTTTTGAAAAATATGATCTGATTAAGAAGAAAAACTAGACGTTGACCAACAACACCTATGTTCAGTTCTGGAAGAAAACATCCATGACACAACATAGACTATTATTAGCTTTCGTCACAGAGAAAGGAAGAATGCATCTAGCATTTCTGCAAGCACATGTGCGTCAACCCAAGGAAATCACTAACTACAAAAGGTCAACCCCTGTATTTGATACCAAACAAGTCCATCTAGTTGATCAGATGGATCTGCATAGACAGACTAGAGAAATGGTTTTTTTCACTTTGGCACATGCTTCCTCTACAGCTGCAAAATTATAGGTATCTCTAAATAATGTTCAGACCCAATTGAAACAAGAAAAGATATCCTCTTTTGAAAAGGATAACAAGATAAAATCCTTAGAGGATTTGGTGGTCAATATCGGGTATGATCCCTCAAATGTGAAAGAAGCAAAGGAGTTGCTAAAGAAAGATAACTTTGATATAGCATCTCATAGAAAAAAAACTAAAGCTGCCACCTACAGAGGACTCACAGGCTAAAGAAATGGTTGAGAGAGAAGATGAGAAAGAGTAATTGTTAAGGCTAATCATGCAGCAGAACACACAGATAATGGAAATGGAGGAAGAATTGGAAAGGTTATTGAAGGAGAAAGAACAACCCACACCCATGGAAGTCATTCCACGGAGTGTTGTTTTCCTCGTAGAAGTTGGCACAACAACAACGTCAACAACCACTGTAACCGAAATTCCATCAGAAAATCCCCTGACATCTCTAGAAAAAACTATAGAATTAGCAAATTCAATGTATGAAATGACTCTGCAAGGAACAGAGATCAACAGACTGAAAAAGGAGGTTGAAATCCTCCAAGATGTTAAGTCTTCTTACCAGACAAGCTACAACATTGAGAGGCAAGCATCAGAAAATCTCAAGCAAGAATTGCAGTAGCTACAAAAGAAAACGATGGCAGGCAAGACACTTTCTGAAGAAAAGGAGAATATTTGGATGGATATCTCCAAATCCATAAATGAAATCTAGCCTATGGTGCAGATCATGTTTGCGCAAAACGAACTGGTGTTAAGGATCGGGCGGGATATTGACAAAATAAAAGGAGAGTTGGGAGAAAATCCCACTGAATACAATGAAATCATTAGATTCCTGAACTCAAAGACCAGAGAAGAACTAGAAGACCTGAAGATCGAATACATGACAAAGACCATCCTCGAAGTCAAGAGGGTTCTGACCAAAAGAGGATTGATGTTGTAGTTGGAAGAAAACATCCAGAACATGGATGTTGGAGTTCAAAGGTTCTTCAACAAGATTGAGGTTTTGCATAATAAAAGTATCCCTATTTTATTGGTCCTAAGTGACAAGTTGATGACTCTTCCCGATTATAAATAGAAGATGGTCATGATGGCCAAAGAAAGTTCTAATTTTTCGGGAATACAAGGTAGTATAACAGGCAAGGCATTCTTAGAAACTTTGCAGCCTGAACTCAACATACAACATGAGATCAAGTATATTTTCATCATCAAAATGACTTTTTCCAAGTACACAAAAGTGGACAAAATATACCGGAGACTACTCAAAGTCACTGTTCCTAGTCAGCTAATATGGGAAAAGTTGTGCAATTTGATCGAGTAGGAAATGAGATGTGCAAGTTGAGTCAGCAAGTAGACCAGTCAAGGTCAAGTGGGTGACTCACCAATGGCTTTCCCCAGAATCAGCATGAAGAATTCGACACATCATCGACAGTTCCTAATTTTTTGTAGCTTGTTAGTTAGTTAGTTAGACTCAGAATATTCCATGTCCTAATCATTAATGACAAGGTCCTTTGTAATTTTGATGATAAATACTTCTAACTTTGAAGTACTGAGGGTTGATTTTTATGCCCTAGAAAGTTGTAAGCACTGTAATTTTTATCAAGAGATCTTCCAGTAATATAAAGAGACATTTCACAGGATTCCTGCATGTCATCTGTTGGTGAAGTTTTCTATTCTCAGTTGAATGTGTATCTCTCTTAGTTATCATTTTGTTTTCTAACCTGATCATTTAAAAGGAGTTGAAGTTGCAGAATTTACCTTGTGTACTCTGTTCCTAACTTTTAAATATCTAAGTGCTTTTCTTCTCACTACATATTCAAGAAATTCTTAAATTCTTCTTGGTTATAACTGAACAATCTTGCCTTTTTCTGCTGTCCATCATTTTATTTCTAAAGAATCCAATAGTTGCATTATCCTTCCCTGTGAAAAGAATTTCTACATCTGTTCTTTGATATCTACCTTTATAAAACAGACCCCATAGCCCAATGAATGTGCAAACCTTTCAACCATTTTATAAAAACAAACAACTTGGTTCTAAATATTTTAACTAGACTAATATTTGACATTAAAACAAAGTTATATCTTATAGAGAGATCCCTCTTTGAAACTGGCAGGGCTAGATCCCAGTTTTGAAGTGGTTGGATAAGGTTACCTCTAGTAAGTTTCTTCTTCTTTCCAATAGCCTATGGGAATTTATAGAGTGATAACATTGGCTACTCCACCCAGAGACTTTGGAGGAAAGAAAAATTGTCATGATAACTCAAGAGTAGTTAATGGAATTCTAGCTGGGTTGACTAACTCTATATGTGTGAAAGTTGTGCATTGCAAATTGGCCAAAGAAATCTAGGACAAATTGGAGTTTCTATATGAAGGAGATGACAAAGTCAATGAAGCCAAACTACAGACCTATAGAACTCAATTTCGAAACCTGAAAATGAAAGAAGAAGAAAATATTGTTGAATACTTTCATAGGGTAGATGAAGTGGTCAACTCAATTAGAGCAGAAGGAGAAGAAGTTACACATAAACCCATTGTGTAGAAAATACTAAGGTCATTACTAATGAGATATGATGCAAATATTTCACCAATTGAAGATAGATCTGATCTAAGCTCACTCACAGTTGACCCGCTCCATGGGATTTTTATAGCATATGAAATGAGAACAGGAAATAATAAATCAACACAAGACAAAACGACTTTCAAAGCATCCAAGACAAAGATAAATCATAAGAAAAAGCCTCAATCCTGTAATCATGAAGAATCTGATGTGGAAGAAGCCAACTTCATTAGAAAACTTCTGAAAGGATTAGGGAAGTACAAAGGAAATCTTCCTTTCAAATATTTTAATTGTGGAAAAGTTGGTCATTTTGCATCCAAGTGTCCCTATCCCAAGGAGGACAGTGAAGAGAAAGAAAACAAAAATAATCAATACTAGAAGAAGGAAAAACCCAACTACAAGAAAAAGTTCTACAGAGGGAAAAATAATTTCTACTCAAAAGAAGAAGACAACAACTCGTCAGAGTCTAATGACAACGATGAATCTGATCATGGTGAATTTATTTTCTTAGGTATTGAATAATCTAATGAGATAGAAAAAATTAAACATGAGAAGGAGTTAGAAAATGAAGTATAAGTTAATATGGAGGAAGAACTTCTCAGTGCCTTAGATGAATTAAGAAAATACAAAACCGGATATAGACAGTTGAAAAGTTTTGTAGTTGAACAGAAAAAAAAAATATGAACAAGAAGAAAAGGAGATGGAAAAACTTATGAACAATCTGAAAAAACAAATGTTAGAAGAAAATAAGATCGAAGAAAGTCTGGAAAAGTCTCTTGAAGGAAAACAAATAACTGTTGAAAGGATGGAGGCAGAAATAGTTCATCTGAAAAAGGAACTAGATGCAAAAACCATTCAAACAAAATCTGAAAATAGCTCTAAAATATTAGATAAGATTATTATAGCGCAAAGGGATTCTAGAAATGAAAATGGAATAGGTTATTCTCAAAAGGAAAGCCATGCTAACTCAAAATCTTATGCATATGCTCTTCACAGTACTTTCAAGAAGAAAAATGAAGAGAAGATAAGTAATGATCAGAACTCCAGAAGATTACCTCCACCCATCAGGAAATAAGGCAAGACGATACCTAAGAAGTTTTACCAAAACAAGTATCTTTGCATTTTTCCTGGTTATTTCTTTGCATGCTCTAATTTTGGACACAAATCTATAAATTGTAGAGAATATAGAAAGAAAAATCTGAAGGTTAAGAATTATATCCTTAAGGATAAATAAACAACAAATCGAGTTAAGAGAAGAAACTATAACTCCCTTGAACCTCTACAAGAAGGGGACTTACAGTGCTTTATATGTCATAACCATGCACATAAAGACATTAATTACAGACTAATGTAAGTCTCATAACAACCTAAGTTCATTAGAGAGCAGAATAAACTTTGGAGAGTAAAAGTATAAAAAATGGAATGTCCTATTTCCCTAAAAGCTCAAGATGAAAAGGATCTCTGGTATGTTGACAGTGGATGCTTGAAACATATGACAAGTAACAAGGATAAGATCTTAGACTTAAATAAACAAAAATTTAAATTTACATTTGGTGATAATGCTTCAAGTAACATACTTGGGAAAGGCATTGTGAGCTTGGGAAAAGACAAAGCTAGAAATGTACTACTTTTCGATAAATTGAAGCCTAGTTTATGAAGTGTCAGTCAAACATGTGATCAGGGATACTTCTACATCTTTGAATCCGAAAAATGTGAGATTAGGAAAGAAGACACAGGAAAATTAGTTGGTACTGCTCCTAGAACTCTTGAAAATGTATATATACTATATACAAAATTGAATGAGGAGTGTCATATAAATTATGTAGATGAAAGTTGGCTATGGCATAGGAGGTTGGGGCTTATTAACTTTGACAATATTGTGAAATTCAGCAACCTTGGTGTAGTAAGAAACTTGCCAAAATTCATAAAAAACTCAAATGCTATGTGTAGACACTATCAACTAGGGAAGCAAACTACGGTAAGGTTCAAAACAAAAGAATACACAACCTCTAAACCTTTAGATCTTGTTGACACTGACCTATCTGAACCTACAAGAACCAAGAGTCTACAAGGAGAGTCTTACTTTATGTTGTTCATTGATGACTTTACTAGAATGAGTTGGATATGTTTTCTCAAAGAAAAATTAGAAGCACTCAACAAATTCAAAGCCTTTAAAACCCTTGTTGAAAATGAAAGGGAAACAAAAATCAAATGTCTTAGATCAGACAATGGTGTTGAATTCACCGCAAAAGAGTTTGATGTATTCTATGAAACTCATGGAATAAAAAAACAATTCTCTGCTTCCATAACAACTCAACAAAACGAGATTGTTGAAAGAAAGAATAAAACAGTTCAAGAGGTTGCAAGGACTATGCTCAATGAAGAAAAATTGTCAGATGGATATTGGAGGGAAGTTGTAAGAAAAATTGTATACATATTGAACAGAGGCTAGCTCAAGGTTAATAGTGATAAAAATCCTTATGAACTATGGCTTGGAAGAGCTCCATCAGTGAAATACTTCAAAGTCTTTGGAAGTAAATGCTACATCAAAAGACTAGATGAGAGTCTTGGAAAATTTTATGCCAGATCTGATGAAGGTATTTTTCTTGGATATGCTTCAAACAAAAGGCATATAGATGCTACAATCTTAGATCACATAAGATTGTTGAAAGTGCAGATGTTAAGGTGGATGATATAAAAATGATAAGGATAAAAATGAAGAGACCATATCTAAAAATAAAGATGATGATGATGATGAGACATTCGGCACACAACTAGAAGAAGTAGAAGAGAATGAAAAAGAAAGGGAAGAAGATGATATGGATTGTTGGCCCTTGACCAAGTTTTGAGGAACACTTGGTCATAATTGACCATTTTGGACTTCAACACCCTGTCAAACATGGAGCACTAGGGGAAGCAAAGATAGCAGGATCTCAATCCACTTTGGGCCTCTTTTATGGTTTTGGGTTAATGTAATGGGAAAGGGATGTTGGCCCATGGGTTTACCCACACTTAGGCCCACTTTTGTAATATATAAATAGACACTTAGGCAATGTAAGGATGCTCGATCGATTAGTGCTAGTAATTAGATCTATGTGATCGGATGTGGATTGTAAATTCTCTGTGCATGATTGTAGGAGGCTTGCAGAGCTAAGTGCAAGTGGTTGTAGGAGGTTGTGAATGTCTTTGTGCTGAAGCGCAAGGAAGAAGGATCTAGCGATTTGTGAAGATCTTTTATCCTATGTGGAGTAAGGATTGTTGAGGCTCTATGTTGTAACTTCTTGACCGAGATAAGAAATAAGAAGAGTTGGTGGATGTATCCCCAGGGTGGGGGTGAACCATGTAAATCTGCATGTGATTCTTTGTGCCTTGGTTCAATGTGTTTATTTCTTCTTCTGCTAAGTGCTTTGATATATTTAGGTATATCTACTTATAATTTTTGCTCTTAGATGTGTATGAATGTTAGATATGATATGTATGAGGATGCTTAGATATGATCTACTAGGATTTGATCTATTTTACTGTTCCTAAGTGCTTTGATTAGTGTGGATGTTGCGAAGCTCTATCTTATAAGAGAAGTGGTTATTGAATGTATCTTAAGGAACTAATGGTACTAGGTGATCTAGTAAGTTGTATAATCGCAAATCTGTGTCCCAGCTAAGGCTGCAGACACATGATTCTTACAACCACCCCTGCCTCTACCCTGAGTGAGACTTCATCTCCTTCACAAGGGTTGCCGAAAGGGCCAGTAGTTAGGGGTTGATTGGTTCTCTCTAGAGCGTTGAACCCTAGGTCTGCCGCTGTACCAACAAATGGCTCCATCGTCGAGACCTGAAACTGTGATTGTTGGGAACTAGAGAAGAAGAAACATTGTGCAAAAGGAAGTTATGTGCATAGATCTATTTCCCTATTGCACAACTTTTTACTCGACCTGTGAAGATTTGTGCCAGGAATAAGGTCATATTTGAAGAAAGGAAGATCAGATCTAAAGGAAAGAAGTGAGATCTGAATGCTCTATGCTCTAAGAAAAGTAAAAGAGGAAGTTTCTGAAAGAAAGAGGTCAGAACCTCAGAGAAGAGGTAAGATCTGTAAGCCCTATTCTCTAATAAAGGTAAGAATAGTTAAAAGTTCTTAGATCTGGAGGATTATGCTCTGTAGAAGTAAGATAAGTGGAAATTTTTGTTTCTAAAGTATGGATATAGGTATTTTTGATAGATTCTCTCCTAAATTAAAACCTAGGGAATTAATAGATGAAAGAAACCTTGATATGAATAGATCTGATAGATATGTTATACATATGCATATAAAGAATGTTTGGACTAACAAATGGATGCAGGATCCTAGAACGATATTTTTGTAGGTTAGTTACCATGATCCTGATGCGAAGTACATAAGAATTTGGGGATCATTTAAGAGAAAGAGAGGATTAACCTTATGTTACAGTTCAGAAAACTAGGCCATCTAGATATGGAATGCCCTGGTGGAAAACCCAATTGTCTTTGTTGCAAAGCTTTGGATCATGAAGTATTAGATTGGCCTAGAATGATTGCTAAGTTTGAAAGAATGAATCTGCAAGAAGAAAACCCTAGGACAGCCCTAGAAATAGAAGAACCCTGGAAGGAATCAGAGAAAGTATTGATACAGATGAAAGAAACATTGATGGAACATAAAGATGTTCGATTACCAGAAATATTCAAATAAAAATAACAAGTCTAAGCAATACTAGGGGACTTCGACATTGACTGTATTCTTGATGAAGAAACACAAGTGAACATTATGCCAGAAAGAACATTGGAAGTTATAGGGAAGCTTGCCATGATTCCTTCACTAGGAGGAATAGTACTATTCAGAGGAAAATTGATGATGTTATGTGGAAAACTCTATCAGATACCTATGAAATTCAATGGAACTTCGACTGAAGAAGATTTTGAGATTATTAAATTTATTGAGGGCATCGCCCCGTTCACTATTTTACTTGGAAAACCTTGGATTGAGAAAGATCAAGCCAGAAAGAAGGAAGAAGAAAAGGTATTACAACAACGGAGACAAGAGCTAAATGATTTCATGACCAGAAGGATCGCACGGTTGATTGAGGAACATGGGAATAAATCAAAGCTAATTAACACTAGAAGCCCAGTTATCAAGGAGTTAGGGGACTCATAGAATATTGGAGTATTTGTACCAGATACAGACGAAGTAGTTCTCACGAGTCTTGGGAAAGAACCTTAGTAGCTCGAAGTGACTATGCCCAAGGAAAATAAGAACCAAAACGAGAAAAGAACTACCGAGACAAAGCTCATGGGGAAAAATACTAGAAAGCTAAGTAAAAAGAGAGCTTAGATCGACAGGCTATAGAGGGTCCTAGAGGGAATCTCTCCGAAAGAAACTTTTCAAAATTCGAGCTTCGCTGAGATAATAGAACAACGACATGGGTCACTTTCCCATGGAAAAGCAATATAGTTGTTAGAGGTCGATATGTCTATTTGACTGCCGCTCCAAATGGATAAAAAAGCATTGATAACTCATCACCAGACTATTAGACCATGTTATAACGGATAGAACCAGATTTAAGGAAGCCCCATATCCGTTGCAAACGATCTGTTACAGAGTTAATTACTTAATCCATCGTGCCATGCATGGATGACACATTTGCTAAATCATGAATTTGAGCCTGTAGATTACCTGAATTATGAATAGTGATCACTTCGCCCTTACTCTCTGCCTTACTATAGTCCCTACATTACTGTGAGAACCTGAGCTATTGATCTTGAGCGTATATGTCCAACGAATTTTGCGTAGCTGAAGAATCTGTAAGAGAGGTACTCGCTAGCCTCAAAGCCGAAAGAGTCATGTCGGAACGAGGATTGTCTATAGGTTTACAAGCACCATCGACAAGAGGAGTGCAAGCCTCCCCATCGACTGCTCGAGAAGGAACATCTTGAGCCAACACATAAAGAAGAACCAAACATAAAGACGATATGGCCAACGAAAAGTTGGTCCCATCCATCCTTCTTGCTTACATACCAGCTCTGAGTGGTGCGATCAACATAGATAGTGTGCCTAGAGACTTTGAGTAGACTCTAGTCATTGCATACCTACCAAAAGGGGTACACGTAGATCATGACAAGATCGCAGCATTGAAGTTTAGTGACTTCAACTTGGGGGATCAAAAATTATATAGCACACTTTCCCCGTACAAGTACCTAGCCAGAACCAAGGGCAAGAATTTGAAGATCATCCCTCAACAATGGACGATGAACCTCGCATAGTCCACTTTTCTCAATGTTATGAAGATATCGCACTTCGACAGACACCAGGAGGTGAATGCTTGTGTGAAGTTTCTACCGACAATTTACCATGGAGGATACTTATGGTTGAACCATCGTATAATAGTTAATCCAACACTGATCAATTAGATCATCGGGCTTAGCATGTAGGGCCCTGATCCCCACGAGTACTATCCTGGAAAGACCGTGGACCATGCTCTTGCTCAAAAAATCAAAGAAGCCTATGGTGATGTTGAGAAAGGAGCGCGAGGCTACAAGGTAAATTCCATTGAAAGTGGCATAGTGCGCCTCACCTGTCAACTGATCACAGGGAAGTTGGTACACAAGAATCGACCCACGCAAGTATCTACCTTTGTAGTTGACCTCGCAAGAAAGTGCGTAGAGGGACTATAGATGAACTGGGAGAAGTACCTGGTGAATCAACCAGATATTGATTGCAGAGAAGCCCAGTATCAGAGGCATGAATTTCATTTTAACTGAATTTTGATACTTATAGATTTTGTTGCATGGGAGCTACCGGAAGGTGAAACCTTCCCCAACATTGACACCTTTGAACCACTGGTGGTGAAGTTCAGTAACCTATGGTACTCAAATGACATGAACAAGTAGTGGCAATCCAATGTCATATTTAACACCTACTACACCTAGTTGAAGCTTTCCATCTAGTTCGAGCCGCGCGTGACCTTGAATACTTTACACAGGTTTCAACCTTTGATAAAGTTCAATGAAGACCACCATTTTATCTATCTTACAACACATGTTGATGAGAAAAAGTAACAACATTAGTTGTATTATAAGATGACAGAAGAAGACCTAGAGGAAATCACCAAGGAATGGTCGGTGGACCTTCGTATTCTAGCCGACCCCACAAAAGTGTCCAACAATCACAGCCCAGAAGCTGTGCAGAATTCACCTGGACCCAGTAAGACAAAGAAAACAAAGTAGACAACGAAGGAAGAGGATATCTAGGATGTAGAAAATAGATCTGTAAGAACCACATCTGTTACACTAGAGCAAGGAGGTAATGGAAAAGACTTAGAGGAAGTCAAACAGAGGCTAGGAGACAAAGTAGAAAACATAAATAAAAGGAAGGGTTCGCCTCCGGAACCTTCCTTCTGAAATAAATCAACAACACCCATGACTAAGTTGAATACCATGCTCACTCCAAATGTGTTAAGAACCAAATACTGAATAAAAAATAACCACAATAGATATAGAAGAACAATATGCAAAATCTCATGTATTACTATCAAACCCGTGAGGTAGGGCAACACCATACAATGGATCCTATTATGGAAGGGATTCTCTCCTGTTCACTTGCCTCTTCGAAGGGGAAACCTCCTAATGAGATTTATCTCCAAATACAATACTTCTCTTCATATCTCATTACATTGCTTGAACCCCTTTATATAGTGCTACCATCACCTAAGAACATTCTAGAGGAGGAATCTTCTAGAAGTAGAACCTTCTAAGAAGTCCTCTTACATTTATTATATC
>SNQJ01S0000343.1:826852-839076 GCA_010110895.2 Picea sitchensis | reverse complement strand
CATCACCTACGAACTCTCTAGAGGAGGAATCTTCTAGAAGTAGAACCTTCTAAGAAGTCCTCTTACATTTATTATATCTAATTATCCATTTATTATATCTAACTACCATAGTGGGCCTTATTTAATAATATAGTGGACCTAGTTCACCTTACATTGAATGACCTCCACTATTATCACTATGGGCCCTCTGGGCCTCCCTACTACCTCTCTAGCTACCTTACATTCCATCCCCCTTATGAAAGCATTGTCCTCAATGCTTGATGTGCAACCATATACCAGGGTCCCATGGATAATTGTGGACCATAATATTGAAGAAGATTGGAGAACCAAGGTCCCATGTAGAAAGGAAAGCCACCATGTTGAATTAGTCCAACCACCATTGTAAGCTCGGGTCCCATTTCCAAGTGGTCATGTGAACTCCTCGTGGAAGATTTTGGAACCCAATAACCAACTCAAAATGATGCTCCAAAGACTGACACCTATCATGTGGATCCAAATAAGAATATCCATCCACATAGTGGAAAAGGGTCATAGTAGAATCTGGAAGGAACAATACCACTATAGAATATGCAGGATGGACACTGGTAAAAATCATTGGCTCTCAATTTGTCACATTGATGCTCTCTATAGAAGGTGGATTAGAGTCATCAAATAAAATATGAAAGTGGTTGTCATCCCAGAAATGACAACTATCAATATACCAATCATCACAATTGGCCTCAAAATCATACCAAGCATATATTTCTTGATTATATTCATCCTTGATGTCTTTCATAAGAAATATATGTTTCATGTTATCCAATGAATCTCGAATACTACGGAAACTATCATTGAGGCCATTTGCAAGGTCATGCAATCTAGCATCCAATGTTTCATACAATTTGGATTTGAATGCTTCAAGAATTCCCTGGAGGGTTTGAGAGGAAATAGCCATCTGAGAACCCTATTAACTCTTCGGTCCCAAATCCATCATGAAAAAACCAAAAAAATAGAACAATAAGTTACTGCAGAAAATCGCGGCGTTTTCCGGAAAAACCCTAAAAATTGTTGAATTTAAAATGTTTATAACTTCACTTTCCGGACTCCATTTCGTTAATTGTTTTTTTTAATTTGGGTGAAATTATAAGAGGAACTCAGATATGTAAATTATTTGATCAAATTTGGCCTCCCGATGCTACATAAATTAAAAAAAAAAATCGAGCTGTCGGCCGTGGAAAAAACCATGAAAAATCACAGATTTTTAAACTTCAATATCTTGACTTCCCAGACTCCGTTTCGGACGATTTTTTTTTTAAATTGGGTGTTTTTATGAGAGGAACTCATATCCATAACCGGATTGTACAAATGTTTCATATAAATATACTTAAAATTTCTGGAATGTCACAACCCTCTTTTTCTTCTCCCAAAAAAAAAACTGAAAAAAAAAATATATATATTTGCGCACAATGTCTGCCAAGGAAAGTGCTCTGATACCACTTGTTAAGAACCTAAATAGATATACCAATATAATCACCACAAATAATAAATACACAATAGATCCACAAAGCAATATAGAAGAAACCACACTTTATTATTACCAAACCCTTGAGGTAGGGAAACACCATACAATGGATCCTATTATGGAAGGGATCCTCTCTTGTTCACTTGCCTCTTCGAGGGGGAAACCTCATAATGAGATTAAGATCCAAATACAATAATTCTCTTTATATCTCATTACATTTCTTGAACCCCTTTATATAGTGCTACCATCACTTAAGAACATTCTAGAGGAGGAATCTTCTAGAAATAGAACCTTCTAAGAAGTCCTCTTACATTTATTATATCTAATTACCCATTTATTATATCTAACTACCATAGTGGGCCTTATTTAATAATATAGTGGACCTAGTTCACCTTACATTGAATGACCTCCACTATTATCACTATGGGCCCTCTGGCCCCCCCCACTACCTCTCTAGCTACCTTACAAAATGACTTTATTTTTCTCATCCCAGCTATGAACCAAGCCATAGAAGAGATAACAGAAAAGTAGGAAGATAAGAAAGACATAATGTACCACAGAGTCGAGATCAAGCTCCAAGGAGTACAAAAAGTTATTTAGTATAGTTGCGTAGTCTCCTCTACAACCCTTCCAGAAGGAATAATAGAAGAAGAAAATGCACTGGTTCAACTTTGGAATATTGATGACACAGTGGAAGTACACCTTCAGAAAGAAAAGGAAGAAATAACACAGGCCACCCAGGCCTTAAAGAAATCACAGGAGGAAATCATTGACTAACGTTGATCCGTGCAACAAGAGAAGGACACTCTCCAAGCGAAATTTGTAGAAGACAGTGAGAAGATCCAAAAAGAGAAAGAGAAGCTTCTTACGAAGCAGATTGGGATTGAAGAAGCACTCCACAGAGCATTTCACTCTATGACTGGTTTAGAGCAGAAGGTAGAGGACCCCATAGAACGCTAAGTGATGAATCTTGCTGAAGTTATTCAACAATGTTGGCACAAGGGAAGACCCAGGGTTTTCCCCGGGTAGATCCAAGCACTAAGCCTTCTCACACTCTGGCACTCAGCACTTATTACAGCACACACAGAACTCTTACAGTCACACAGACTTCTAATCACATAGATCCAACTTATGCACTAACCCATCGACTAGACAGGGCCTTCTTTTCTTACATGGCCTAGACCTCTATATATACATAGAAAAAGGCCTAAACAAGGGCCGACATCCCTTTCCCATTATAATATTCCCCCAAAAAACCCAAAAAGGTTCCAGAAAAGGTGGCGATATCCCGTGATCTCTACTTTTCTATGCGCTCCGTCTTCGATAGGCAGTTGAAGTATCAAACGGTCAACTATGACCAAGTATTTCTCAAAACTTGGTCAAGGGCCAATAGGCCCCCAAAACTCACCTATGACTCATCTCGAGTCACTCTTCTCTAGGTAACTCTACCTCGAAGGCCTTGAGCCTTGTTCGAGATTCTTTGACCTGTTGCTTTGCTACTGCTTATTGATCGACAAACTCCTGAATGAGTGTGTTACTAACTGGTCCTTCTAAGCACTACTCTATTGTGTTCACGACCTATTCTAGGTCTGTCCCTTGGCTCTCAATCTCTAAGAATAGTTGACATTCCCTATCCTGCAAAGGTTGAAGTTGTTGTGTCACTTCCCTGACCTTGCTTTGGATCATATGAATCTGCTACTGGATGACACATTGTTCGTGGGACCTCTTCATTTTCTCTATGGTCGGTAGGGCCTTCAGTTGTATCTGTAACTTCTTGGCTTGGTACTTCGCCTCCTAGAGTTGTGACTCCAATTTATGCAATTCAGGGTTCTTGGATAGGTTCTCATGTATCTACACACTTCTAATACTTAATTTCTTACATTCTTTAGTGAGTGACTTAATCCTTTCTACTGTACTTCGGGATTCACTTCTCATTGGTCATGTTCTTCTTATGGAGTACTCAGTATGTCTTGGAGCTCGAGTTCTACTACTCTTTGCTGCAGTTGTTGAATGACTTCAGCAAGCTTCATTACTTAGCGTTCTATGGGTTCTTCTGCCTTCTGTTCTAAGCCAGTCACAGAGCGAAATGCTCTGCTGACTGCTTCTTTGATCTCAATCTTCTTCGCAAGAAGTTTCTCTTTCTCCTTTTGGATCTTTGTGCGTTCTTTATCAAACTTCTCTTGGATGGCCTCCATCTCTTGTTGTGCATCTTGGTGCTGCTCTATGATTTCCTCGTGTGCGTGCTTTAGGGCCTGGGTTGCCTACGCTATTACTCTCTATTCTTTCCAAAGGCATACTTCGACTAGGTCAGCAATCCTGCGAAGTTGAACTGACTCGTCTCCTACTTTGGGTGTTCCTTCTAGCATAGGTGCAGTGGAGACTGTGCAGTTAGACTGGAGGGATTGTTTTACTCCTTCGAGGTCAGCTTTTATTTTGTCGCACATCATCTATTGCTTGGCCTCTTGCTTTTCTGTGATCTCTTCTATGGCTTCATTCAAATTTGCGAGGAGAAAGATGAAGTCATCTGGATTGAGCGTGGTCTTCATCTTTTGTCACGGTCTCTTTGGCTTTCTTCTTAATGAAAGACTTTGAAGGTGACCCTTTTCTTTTCTTTAGAACTTCGACTGCATCTTCTGGTTGTAGTTCAACTTCTTCTAGGTCTTCGTAGTTACCTTCTTCATATGGTGTGACGAAAGTTGTCCTTACAGAGAGGCTATCCACATTTTGAACTTTTTCAGTTTTCCTCGTCTCCTTTGTCTTGTTTGTCTTCTTTTTCTTACTAGGCCCAGGTGTGTGTTGCGCATCTTCTGGGCTGTTGATATCTGAAATATCCATTGGATCTACTGCAATGAGGAGGTTCACCGACCATTCCTTGGTGATCTCTTCAAGGTCTTCTTCTGTCAGTTTATAATTAGATTTGCGTTGTTCCTAGTGCTCATTAGTGCATGGAGTCAGGTATATGAAGTGGCGGTCCACACTGAACTTCAGTAAGGGTCTGAGTCTATGGAGTGTGTTTGGAGTAATGCGAGGTGTGTATTCTATCGTGGTCTTCAACTGGATGTAGTATCTGTGAAAGAGGTTATTCAACTGCCATTGCTTGTTCATATCTATCGTGGACCATAATGTATTGAACTTCGTAGCCAATGGTTCAAATAGTAGGGTTTCAAGAAAAATGGAATCCTCCGGCATCTCCCATGCTATGAAGGCGATCAGGATGAGAAGCCAAATAAAGTGGAACTCATATCCTTGGTATTTCTCTTCTCTGTAATCCAATTTGAGTTGATCTGCTAAGTACTTCTACCAGTTCATTTGGACTCCTTCTACGCATTTTCATGCGAGATCAACTACAAACCTAGATACTTGCATCGGTCTGTTCTTGCGAACTAACTTTCCTGCGATCATATGATAGATGAGGTGCACTAAACCACTCTCAATAGAGGTTACCTTGTAACCTCACGCATCTTTTTCAACATTTCCATAGGCCTTTTTAATATTCTGTGAAAGAGCGCAATCTGCGGTCTTTCCAGGGTAATAGTCTTGCAGGTCAGGGACCTGCATGTTGAACTCGGTGATCTGATTGATCAGTGTTGGATCAATCATTATAAACCAGCTCAACCAGAGATATCTTCCATGGTAGCTCGCCAATAGAAATTTTATGCAAGCATTCACCTCCTGGTGCCTGCCAAAGTGTGGAATCTTCATTACATTAAGTAAGGTGGACTGCGCGAGGTTCATTGTTTGCTTTTGAGGGATGATCTTGGAATTCTTCCCCTTTGTCATCGTCAGATACTTGTGCGGGGAAATCATACTGTAGGGTTTCTGGTCACCAAGGCTGAAGTCTCAAAACTTCAATGCTGCAAGCTTGGTCTGCTCAGTGAGAACTACGTGCACACCCTTTGGTAGGTACACAATGATCATAGGATAGTCGTAATCTCAAGGCACACTGTCACTGTTGATTTCACCTTTCAGAGGAGGTATGTAAGAGGGCAGGATGCTCGGGATCAGTTTGGAATTCACGATGTCATCTCTATGTTTAGTACATTTCTCGGTGGTCTGTCGGGATGGTCCAGCTCGAGTAGTGTATGGAGAAGTTGCTACTCCTCTTGACGATGAGGCTTGGACTCTGGTGGACATTCCTCTTTCCAACATAACTCTTTCGGTTCTTAAGCTAGCGAGTACTTCTCTCACTGATTCTTCTGTTACGCTAAGCTCATCGAACATGTAAGCTAAGGATCACTTTCTCAGGTTGTCAATGGGATGAAGGTACCATAATCGAGTAGAGAGAAAGGCAGGGTAGTCATTATTCCACAATGCGGGTATTCTGTGATCTCAAGTTCTCAATTGGCAAAAGTGTCTTATGGGCATGGTGCAACGAAATAAGTAAGTAAAGATGTAACAAACTACTTGCAACTGATAAGAGGTTCCATTAACTCTTGATCTTTCCATTATGGCGTAGTCTAACGTTTAGGTAATAGGTAATAACTTTCTTTCAAGTTGTTCGGGCCATCAGTGGAATGGGTATATAATCTTGTAATGACTATATTACTTTGACATGGTGAAGTGCCATATGTCGTTGTTCTGCTATCCCGACGAAGCTCAAATTCTACATGTTTTCCTTCTGCGGGGTTTCTTCTTGAATGTTCTGTAATTTCTCCAACTTCGCTTTCTTCTTCATGAGTTTTCTAGCCTTCTTCCCAGTGAGCTTCGTCTCGGTCATCCTTTTTTCATTATGATTCTTTTCTTCTCTTGGAATGGTAACTTCACAGTGCTGAGATTCTTTCTTCAGATCCACATGTATTACTTGTCCAACATATTTTTTGGTCCTCTATGGTTATTCTAGCGTTCTGTCAACTTCATCATCCAAGTTCATGGGGTCAAGAACCCTTGATCTGTTCTCCCGTTCTTCAATCAACTGCGCCATCCTTCTAGTCACAAAGTCTCTTAACTCTTGTGTCTGTTGTTCTAGGTCCTTTTCTGCTTCCTGTTTTCTGGCTTGATCTTTCTCAATCCAAGGTTTACCAAGTAACATAGTAAGCATGGAACTATCCTCCACGAACTTAACAATCTCAAAATATTCTTCTATCGAAGCTCCATGAGCATTCATAGATATCTGAGTGAGCTTTCAACATAGGTTTACCAGCTTTCCTCTGAATAACCCTATTCCTCCTAATGAAGGGGTCATGTCAGGTCTTCCTATAGCTTTCCAGGTTCCTTCTGTCATAATGTTCACCTGTGTTTCTTCATCCAAAACATAGTCAATGTTGAAGTCTCTTATTCTCACTTTAATCGGTTCTTTCTTCTTAAAGATCTATGATATCCTAACATGTCAGTGGTCATTCAAGGTATCTCTCATATGTAGCAATATCATTTCTGATTCTTTTTGGGTTTCTGCTATAATCTTGGTCTCTTGATCTCCTTCTTGCTCTATATTCATCTTTTCAAGGCTAGAAATAATTCTAGGGAAATCCAATACTTCATGGTCCATAGCCTTACAACAAAGACAACTGGGTCTTTTCCCAGGGCATTCCTTAGCAAGATGTCTGGGCCTTCTGCAATTGTAACAAAGAGTTAATCCTCTCTTTATCTTCAATAATCCCCAACTTTTCATGTACTCTGTGCTAGGATCATAATGGTTAGCCTGGAAAAATTTATTTCTAGGGTCCTGCATCCATTGGTTAGTCCCAAAATTCTTTCTATGCATAGGTACAACATATCTATGAAAATACTTATCAGATCTATTCATATCAAACTTTCTTTCATCTATTAATTCCCTAGTTTTGAAGCTAGGACAAAATCTATCAAACATACCTAGATCCATGCTTTAGAAACAAAAAAATTCACTTATCTTACTTCTACAGAGCACAAAACTTCCAAATCTAAGACTTTTAACTATTCTTACCTTATCAAAGAACAAAGCTTATATATCTTACCTTTTTCTTGCAGATATGACCTCTTTTTCTTCAGAGCTGACCTCTCTTCTTCAGATACCACCTTTCTTTCTTGGCATAAATCTTCACAGGTCAAACAGAATACTGCGCACTAGGGCAACATATATACACACAGAGTTTATTTCACACAAAGCTTCTTCTTCTTCAGTTCCTAGCAATCACAGTTCCAAGTCCCAGCAATGGAACCATTTGTTGGCATAGGGGAAGACCTAGGGTTCAATACTCAAGAGCGCACCAACAAAGCCCTAGCTACCGGCCCTTTCGGCAACACCTGCGAAGCAGATGAAGTATAACCCAAGGTAGAGGCAGGGGTGGTTGCAGGACTCAGGTGTCTACAACCTTAGTTGGGACACATATCTATGATTATCTTTATTACAGTGCACTTAGCATTAGTTATTTCCTAACATACATTCATTAATACGCTTCACAGAAAGCACAAAGCACCGCAGTAATTACTCATATCTAGCACTTAGCAATGATAAACAGGTTATAATCAATAGATTAAGCACTGAACATCATATGTATCATATCTATCATGTATTCATATCTCATAAACAAAAAGCATCAATACATCTGTCTAAACATATCAGAGCACTTAGCAAGAGAGAGACAAACACATCAGCATAGTACACAGAGTTACCGTGGTTCACCCCCACCCTGGGGCTACGTCCACAAAGTATTCTTTATATTATCTTGGTCAAGCAGTTACAGTACTAAGCCTCTAATATCCTACCTGGAATAGGACAAGAGATCTGGGTAGCTCGCTAGATCCTCTTTCTGGGTAGATCCAAGCACTAATCCTTCTCACACTCTGGCACTCAGCACTTATTACAGGATGCACAGAGCTCTTACAGTCACACAGACTTCTGATAATGTAGATCCAACTTATGCACTAAGCCATCGACTAGACATGGACTCCTTTTTTGACATGGCCTAGACCTCTATTTATACAAAGAAAAAGGCCTAAACAAGGGCCAACATCCCTTTCCTATTACAATATTCCCAAAAAAAACCCAAAAAGGTTCCACAAAAGGTGGTGAGATCCCTTGATGTCCAGTTCGCTATGTGCTCCATCTTTGACAGGAAGTCGAGGTATCAAAATGTCAACTATGACCAAGTATTCCTCAAAACTTGGTCGAGGGCCAACAAGCAAATTCAACAAAGATTCATGGACCTAGAGCTCCAGACCATACCAAAGACCCCACAAGAGGTGTGCGACCAACACGAAATAACTTCCCAGAGCACCGTAGAAAGGATTAAAGCACGCTTTGAGAAATGAAAAGAGTTAAGTAGAAAAAGTGTGCAGATCTACGAGAACCTAACTGAGAACCCATAATTGCATCAATTGGAGTCGTAGCTCCAAGAGGTGAAGTACAACACTAAAAATCGCCAAGTACAGCTGAAGGCCCTATCACCCGTATAGAGAATGAAGAGGTTTCCATAGAAATGCACAACCCAACAATAGATTCAAATGCTTAAGAGTAAAGTAATGGAAGTCTCTTAATGAATTCAACCAGTGCAAGAAAATGCATGCCAACTATTCACTGAGGTTGAAAGCCAAGGAGTAGAACTTGAACAGTTTGTGGACACAACAGAACAACACCTAGAAGGGTCAGTGAACGACGCACTCATCTAGGAGTTTGTCGAGCAAGAGATAGTAGAAAGGTGGAAGGTTGAAGTAGCTCGGGCCAAGCTCAAGGAATTTGAAGCAGAATTGGTCAGACCTGAGTGACTCAGGACTAGTCATAGGTGAGTTTTGGGGGCCTATTAGCCCTTGACCAAGTTTTGAGGAACACTTGGTCATAATTGACCATTTTTTACTTCGACACCCTGTCAAAGATGCAACACCATGAGAAGCAGAGATCGCGGGATCTTGGTCCACTTTGGGCCTCTTTTATGGTTTTGGGTTAATGTAATGGGAAAGGGATGTTGGCCCCTGGGTTTACCCATGCTTAGGCCCACTTTTGTAATATATAAATAGACACTTAGGCAATGTAAGGATGCTCGATGGCTTATTGCTAGTAATTAGATCTATCTTATCAGATGTGGATTGTAAATTCTCTGTGTGTGATTGTAAGAGGCTTGCAGAGCTAAGTGCAAGTGGTTGTAGGAGGTTGTGAAAGGCTTTGTGCTGAAGCACGAGGAAGAAGAATCTAGCTAGCTGCACAGATCTTATGTCCTGTGCGGAGTAAGGATTGTTGAGGGTCTGTGTTGTAACTTCTTGACCGAGATAAGAAAGAAGAAGAGTTGGTGGACGTAGCCCCAGGGTGGGGGTGAACCACATAAATTTGTGTGTGATTCTTTGTGATTTGGTTCAATTTGTTTATTTCTTCTTCTGCTAAGTGCTTTGATATATTTAGGTAGATCTACTTATGCTTCATTATCTTAGATGTGTATGAATGTTAGATATGATATGTATGAGGATGGTTAGTGTTGATCTACTAGGATTTGTTCTATTTTACTGTTGCTAAGTTATTGGATTAGTGTGGATGTTGCAAAGCTCTATCTTATAAGAGAAGTGGTTATTGAATGTATCTTGAGGAACTAACAGTACTAGGTACTCTAGTAAGCTATATAATTGTGGATCTGTGTCCTAGCTAAGGTTGCAGACACCTGATTCTTACAACCACCCCTACCTCTACCTCAGGTGAGACTTCATCTGCTTCGTAGGTGTTGCTGAAAGGTCCGATAGTTAGGGTTTTGTTGGTGCCCTCTTGAGCGTTGAACCCTGGGTCTACCCCTATGCCAACATGGATACTAGTGAAAGTGAAGAAGATAGTGAATATGGAGAGATAAGAGAATAATTCCCAAGAAGAGATACAAAGACATCATCAAGAGTTATTCAAAAAAATCATCCCGAAGAACTGATTATTGGAGATATCAATGATGGAGTGCAAACAAGAAGACAACTATTGTATAAAACATAATTAGAATTGTTGTCACATATTGATCCAAGTTCAATCAAAGAGGCATGTAAATACGAGAATTGGGTTAAATCTATGTTAAGCCCTAATATTGGCTCATTACCCCTTAATTGGGGCATATTATATTAGTAATGTTATTTTATTTATGTCTTCTTTAGGCCATTAGTGGTAATTATACCTCCTAGTCTCCTATATATACCAAGGAGACATTTTCATTTTGAATCATCTTGTACTTGAACATTTAAGTAGGGTAAAAGGAGGTTTCCCCCTCGAAGAGGCTTATTATCTAAAATTATCTCTTTTTCAAGGCGTTGAGTACCTTTTCTGAGGTTTTTCTATGCTATATTGATATTTGGTTCTTAACATATGGTATCTGAGCTCAAGGTCTTGGGGTTTCGTTTCTACATCTGAGACACCTTGGAATTTTCGCTATAACATTGTTTCTACAATGTTTAAGAAGGAACGTCTTAGAGGATATTTAGTATACAGATCAAGGTACGTTGGGCTCAAAATTCAGCTCCTGAGGCCTTATACTTTCGGAGATACAGCCTGTACAATATAGGGTTCTGGAATCATCATGAACTGAGTCATTGCAGAATTGTTTCTATAAAAATATTTATGTAATGCTTCAGACCTTGAACTCTATAGGATATTTACAAAAATTATTAAGGTATCTGTGGTAAAAATTTCAGCTTCTGGGTCATCTTAAATTTGTAGATACAACCTGTGTAAGATAGGGTATCTGACTAGTCCTATTGACTAGTCTCAAGAAGGTGTTCCAGGTAAAACAATCATAACTTCTTCCTAGAGTATACAAATTGAGTGGGACTGGTTTCATTGGATCGTGGATAGTCTGTAGTATCTCTGGTGCGATTTTCAGAATTTTATATCAATTATTTTATGCGGGGCATGCTATACAAGTGAGATCTCCTGGAAAGGACAAAAATCGACAAGTTGTGGGGAAGTTACCATAAATTCCACTTGGCACTTCCAATTTCAATCAGACCTGTGGCATTGCAAAGAAGAAATATTAGAGAACTACATAAAAGAAAGTTTCATACCCAGAAGGGCCGAAACTTGGGAGATACAATAGAATAAATATTGTCTAGCAGAACCACCTCAAAATCAAGGTTCAAAAGTGATACTTGGCCAACATGCCAGCAAAAAAGGGAACTTCTACACCAAATAAGCCTCCAGAAAATCCTACTTGGACTCTTGATGAAGGTGAAGAAATGTGTAGGGACATAAATGAACTAAAAAATAAGATAGATTCAATGGAAGCTAAGTTGGATACTAAGATGGATTCAATGGAAGCTAAGCTGGATACTAAGATGGATGGTTTAAAAGGGGAGATCATGGAAGTATTGAAAAATTTCGTAATAAAGAAGACACCTAAAGTGAAAATGCATCCCACAAAATTCATGATGAGGACACAAGGAAGGTGAATCAAGAATTGAGAAACTCCAACTTTGGTTTGAAGACCAACCACGTTCCTAAGATTGGTATGAGGAAGTTTGATGGCAAGGACCCAACCACATGGATACTTCATATGGAGCAATTATTTGATCTCCATAATGTGCCACATACATAAAAGGTACAAATTTATTCTTTATATTTAGAACCTAACCAATTTGTATGGTATCGATGGATTTGTTCTCGCAAATCACTCATCACTTGGACAATTTTCATGTAAGAAATGATAGCATGTTATGAGGATACAAGGAGAAATACCTTCTTTAGCCAATTGATAAATCTCAAGCAAAAGGGTTCAGTTACCGAGCACATTGAGAACTTCCAAAGATTGAATATAAAGGTAACTGATATTCTAGATGAGCACTTGATTGATGTATT
>SNQJ01S0000343.1:799791-823818 GCA_010110895.2 Picea sitchensis | reverse complement strand
ACAAACAGATGTCTCTCAAGAAAGACAAGAAGGATAATAAATTATCACCAAAGTACTATGGCCCTTATAAGGTGTTGCAAAATATTGGTACTATGGCATACAAATTGGAGCTGCCTGCATCTTCACGAGTACACCCAGTTTTCCATGTTTCATGCTTAAAGAAGGTTATAGGCGACAAGATCCCAGTTCAAACTATATTTCTAGAACTTGACAAGGAAGGAAAAATCATATTGGAGCCTGAATCCATCACTGACACAAGAATTCGCCAGCTGAGGAATAGATCCATTTCAGAGTATCTCATTAAATGGAGGAAACTACTAGCTAAAGATTCCACTTGGGAAGATGAGTCTTTTATACAGAAGAATCCAGAGTTACTCAAGCATTGCAGAGAACACTTGTCTCAAGGGGAGGGGCATGTTAAGCCCTAATATTGGCTCATTACCCCTTAATTGGGGCATATTATAGTAGTAATGTTATTTTATTTATGTCAGCTTTATGCCATTAGTGGTAATTATACCTCCTAGTCTCCTATATATACCAAGGAGACATTTTCATTTTGAATCATCTTATACTAGAACATTTAAGTGGGGTAAAAGGAGGTTGCCCCCTCGAAGAGGCTTATTATCTGAAATTATCTCTTTTCAAGGCATTGAGTACATTTTTTGAGGTTTTTCTATGCTATATTGATATTTGGTTCTTAACATATGGTATCAGAGCTCAAGGTCTTGGGGTTTCGCTGCTACATCTGAGAATCACTGGTTTCTTTGATAAGAAAGAAACAATCCTCAATTTCTTTGTCTAGCAATGAAGTTGAGTATATTGTAGCAGCAGAATCTTGCACACAAGTGGAATGGATGAAACAAAATCTACAAGACATCAAAATAGTATTTGAAGAACCGAAAATTATCCACTGTGACAATACAAGCGCGATAAGTTTCTCTAAGAACCCATTCCAACACTCAAAATACAAACACATTCCCATAAAATACCACTATCTAAGAGATCAGGATGAAAACAAGAACATTAAATTGGAATATGTTCCAACACAAGACCAGGTGGAAGATATTTTTACAAAACCCTTAAATAGAGATATATTTGAATATCTTAGGCAAAAATTGGGAGTAATACTTCTTCCTACCTAAAATATATCAAGAAAATGATGCATCAATTGACACCTATTGAGGGGAAGATAGAAATCAATGATAGAAGGTGTCATTCAGTTATGACAAACAAAAAAAAAAGATTGATTGTAGGAGGCGTTACCAGTGGTTAGAGAAGTGTTTATACAGATAGATGATTGGAAAAGAAACCCTTTGTCATTGATGTCAAAGGGGGAGAGAAACTTCATAAAAGGAAATCTTCATAAGAGGAAAGCATCATCACAGGGGGAGTTTTGAATATGAAGTTAGTGTGTTTCCCTCAATAACAAAGGGGGAGATTGTTGGAAATATTGTCATTGATATAACAATAGAAGTGATGATGAAAAAACAATGTGTAGATATCAAACGAAGTGATGATGTCAAAACACTGTGAAAAAATCGAAAGAGAGAACAAGAGGAGTGAATACTCGAATGATCAAAGCTCAGCAGGAATAACACATTGCACAAAGAGGAAATATTTGTTTATTGTTGATCACGATAGGATCAACAATGCCCCTATGATCTGAATATGGAAGAAGCACATTGTAGAATGAAGTTGACCACGCTAGCAGAAAAGGTGAGAAGCTTCATCATCCATTCGATCAATAAATTAACGGCGTTGATTGTCTCAAGTAATGGGATTTATCCCACACTAGAAGCACGAATAAAAACATATAGGTTTATATACACATATCTCTACATAGCTTATCGGCATAGTGAAAAGGTATGGTGGGGACTCTAGGTGTTTGGACTCCATGAGAAGCTCACCAGCCTAAAGCCTGAGATGACCTATCAGGCCCCCTACCTTTTGGTCAAAGTGAAAAATGATTGTTGATCTAATGACAAAGGATCTCAACTGTTAGATATGGGAGAAGTTGCATGACGGTTAGCTGTGATTTCCTTTAGAACTCTAGAATTGGAGGATTTGGAGTGTCGAGGAGTCAAGGATCCCGAACTCACGAATTTCGAAATTCCAAACAGATCCTAGCCGTCAGTTGGAAGGCGGGCACATGGCATAAGATCAACAATTCGGGGATTCGTGATTCGGAGAATCAGTGACGAGATTTGTTCAAAACCTTGAAAGTCGAAGCTCCAAAGTCAAGGAGGAAGACGCGTATCAAGTTCCACATCATCTTGAGAGATGTCAATGAAATACCACGTTCAGTAGAGCACATCAGTAAGGACATGGGGATAAGTTAGAAAGTGACAAGTGTCAAGTTGAAATTGGCATTTTAGGAACATGTAAGTCATGAATCAGAGTGACACGTGGCAACTACTCAGCACATGCCAAGTCATCAAGTGATGTCAATGAGTTTATGTCACTTCGGGAGTCTTACTTTGGGAGATTTCACAACTAGCAAATACTCTAAAGTCCAGAAGTCCTGAAGGCCGAAGTTCTGAAATACACATGAGATTAAGAGACATGCATTAGTAGATTGAAAACTTCTGAGATTTGACATGCTGGAATTCACGAAAACCCGAAGGGAAAAGTGCCAAAATTACGACAGTCATCCATATCAGTGGTTAATATGAGCCGTCTGATCTAACCAACAATTTTGTGATTGGGAATTCTGAAATATTGGAAGTTATGAAGACCCATAGGTCGAAGTTCTGAAACTCTGAAAATCGTCCATCTCAGCTGAAGATCGAATCATAATCACCGAACTTGATAAACATGATTAAGTCATGGCCATTAGATTAAATGATAAAAGAAGTAATATGAGCCATCCGATCATTTCAGGGATATTGTATTCGAGATTTTTGGTATGTTGGAAGCAATAAAGTCTCGAAGGACAAATAACCCAAAATCCCGTAAGCCACTCATCTCAACGAGTAACTAAATCTTGACTGTTGATTTTAAGGAAGCGCTCATTTGGTCTAATTTCCTAAGCATGAGGTTATCATCGTTGGTCATATGGTAAAAAGGTTTGAAGGGGCAGAATGTAAGTCACTTGGTTGGTAAGATAGTGGTTCTGTAAAGCTCGGTCATCTGAAATGGCTTGAAGGAAGCACCTTCATAGAATCTGGTTGTTATCGGACTAATTGGTAGGTGCAAACACTAACAGATCTCCCTAGATCCACCTGGATCTAGAACAAAATAGGACAGGACATGACTCTTTCCCTAAGTTTTGACCATTGAATTAGCTAGTAGGGAGGAACAAGTAACATACCTTTGTATTGCTTCCTAGGGTTTCTATTGCTCCCACTTCACTCCAGTGCTCTCGTGAGGTCAATACCAAGACAACACAACCCAACCAAAGTGAAGATAACAAAATATATTCAACTATCAACTTATGTGTATGATCAAGGAATTACACAATAAAGTGAGAATGACTTTATGGGAAAAGGATATGCCACTGTATCATATTAATCCAAAGTAGAAGATACAACCTGATCGCCTTGATGTCACAAGCTTCCTTTCGGTGGCTCTTGGCTCCAACACACACACTTGCTCAATCCTTGTATGAAGAAGATCAAATCCTCTTGATAGACTTGCTAGAGTCTCCAAGCTCCTATTCAAGCTAGGTCCTTCACACAATTCTTTCACCAATTTTCCAATGAATCTTTCTTAACCTTTTCCATGAGAATTCCATCAATATATAGGAAAGAATGAGATGGTTACTTAGATAATAATTATCCCGCAATATCATGGAAACTAGTACAAGGATAACCATTCGAATGCCAACCCATTCTTCTATAAGATTCCCTTCTAGAATCATCGTGACTTCATCTTTTTCCAAGATTTAGAACAAGTTCACACCATAGCTATGTAGCATAGTGCGAGAAGTTCGCACCCTAGCTTAAGGCAGCCTATGAGAATGGGTCATTCTCGCACCCTAGGATATGAGCAACCTGCAAACTCTCTTCAAAAGTAAGTTTTTTGGGAAGAGATGAATGTCACTTTTCTCAGGAGAAAGTTCTTATGAGGAGCCTGAGTACACCATCATCAATACACCATCAAGATTGACCAAAATCATGGGTAACATAATTCCCCCCAAAGTATGAGGCCGGAACTAGTGACAGCCAAAAGACTTTGTAAACTGTATGTGTGTGTTAGAAACCAGGAGTACACCTAATCGGAAACCTGCGAACAACCAAGCATCTGCAAAATATCAAATATACTAATTCTGAGGTAGGCATTATCATACTTAGATCATAGATAGATGACATTATAGACATAGGTCATGGCCACAAATCATACACTATGGATCCATGTCGTCAAAATATAGCATAGCCACCAAGAATACACTATGGATCTATGCGAGAAAATTCAAATTGAGACGACATAGCCACGAGACATACAAAGTGGATCTATGTGTCACAAATTATACATATTCCATCACAACCTGGACAAAGATATGATATCCAGGTTCTTCAATCTCATCGCCCAAAAGTATGAATCTAACCATGTGATTACATGTGTTGAAGTCGAACATGGAAGAAACCACTTGATTACTGGTCATTGATGAAACTGTTAACAAGTGTGAGGGAAATCACCATTAATGTCAATGACTCCCAAGGTACGCTAGTAAAATCCATCGAGTGTGAATGAATGATTTGAGGTCAAACATCCAATGGAATCTTTCGATCAGAGGTCAATGATGTAAACCCACTGTCAAAAGCGAGGAAACCTGCCATTGAGGCATGCAAGTTCCAAGGTACCAAATAATTTATAAGTCTTGTTTTCGGATAATGAGCTGAAGTCGACAGAACAAAACTCGTCACAGGAGGGCCTTGATGTATCCCCCATCAATGACACGAAATGAGTAACATATTTTGAAGGTGAAACAAAGTATGATGTAAGTTCGACTGGACATAGGGAAGGCCGACACGGAGAGAATGGACAACTGTAGATGGCCGACTCAATAGAGGTTTCAAATGAACTTCTCTTGAACATATGAATGACACGACCAATGATTTGGCAGCATTGACTCAGAGATGACACAGGGTATGACCTTGTAGAAAATCAAATGAGAGACAAATGGATTTCCCAAACTAGCTTCAAATATAATGAATAGGGGGTGTCATGTTCAAGAGTGACACTTACTGCCAATCAATATGAAGACGAGAACATATCCTTTTCCCAAATTTTCCCCACTATTTCTAGTGAGTACCTCTTTATTTTTATGCAAGCTTGAGGAGGATAACATATGCTTGTTGATATAAGCTTATCCTTCGGATAAGTCCTTCGGAATATGTTTAACAAACCCTAGGAAGGAGTGGTTCGGTCCCATGACGGGTCTATCGATGTTTGTTTAACGAGTCCAAATATAGAAAACTCGAAGGTTTTTTATGATTATAGAGTCTGGAAAAACACTTAAAAGAGAACTCTCCCAGTTCATTTTTTGTAAAATAGTTTGATGAGACCGAAAAAGAGATAAATTATCACCCAACAGATGCTTTCTTCAAATACTTTATCGAGCATGAAAATAGCAAGGTCGCTCAGCTATCTTTTCATGTTTAGAGAGTCTGAAAAAAGATTAAAGATGACTTCAGGGGGGTTCCTTTTTCGTATAACCATGTCGAGCCTGAAAAAGTGATAAAAGTATGCTCAATCACATTCTCATGTATTTTCGAGCATGAGAACGGACAAAGACCAAGCTCGAGGTTTTATACAAAAACCATAAAAAACAATCAAAACATGCGATGAAGAAGAAAAAATATGTCTGCATCCCTGCATATGAACATCGAAGTCGTTACGCCTACAAAAGTTACACTCAAAAGGGTATTAGGGATTAGGTTTTAATAAATAAATAATTATAAAAATTCAATAACATGGTAAAAGTAAATATAAAGAAGCAAAAACTCTTCTTACCATATCATTTCAACTTTACCACTATTTGAGCCCAAAAATCCCTCTTTTACCCTCGAAATTCGGCGTCAGATTGCGGTAGTTACGAGAATTAATTCGACGAGCCGTCAGCGACAGTGAGGTAGGCTCTTCGTCCTCTACTTTTTAATGGTTTAAAATTTCCTTTTCATTGGCAAACACACATTTTTGAGTTGGTTTTGTTAAAAAATTGCTCAATGAAAAGATACCAATTTGTGAATAGAGTTATTAATCTTCTTCTTGTGCTTCTTATGCAGGTATTTGGCCATCACAATGGTTTTGGAATGGCATGAAAGTGAGCATGAAGAAGATAATTCCATTGCCGGAAATCATCTGCCCACCATTGCCTCTTTGAGAAACTGTGGTCTTCTGAAGTACTTTCGTATCCCAGGCATGAGGGCCCAAATTACGTTATTGGAGTAGCTTGTGCATATGTGGGATCCCGATCAACAAGTATTTCATGTAGGGGTCCACACATTGTCCTTGGATATTGAAAACATTTACTTCTTGACAGGACTATCACGGTGTGGGTACCACGTGAGCTTGACTAGTAGCAGAGGTGGTGGGCTGCCCATGAGTGATTACTGTTGCTTACACTATGTTCCATAGGCAGAGAGGAAGAAAGTGAAAGTAGCTATTTGGGGAGTGCGAGATTTGACCCTCCACACTAATTTTTTCACCATTTCTCATATGGCTGGGAGCTCCGCTCCTCACATGGCTCTCCAGAGTTACTTTTAGTATGCCATAGAGTGTACTGAGCCTCGGGTTTTTAACTAGGTAGATGCAGTGCTTCGTAGTATGAAAAGGCAGTTGACCAAATGCAGACGAGGCAACCTGAAGAAATTCGGGTACACGTCTTTGTTAGTGTCCTTCTTTCTCTAGAGGGTTCCCTTACTGAGGTTGTAGGATGAGTGGGATTTACTAGCTCCCACATATCCAAGAATGCTGAGATGGTGTCATCGCATGGCCCAACACGTGGCTGGATCAATTATCAAGTATGATGATACCTTCTTCGACTGGTTGTGACCACAGATGCTGATGGTCGCTGACTATGCTTATGCCAGGTTGGATTTCTGAGGAGATCCAGACATAGTCCTGCCTGAGGGTGCTCAGTAGGGGGAACTTGGTAAGAAGTACACATTTTTTCCTTTTTAAATGTTTTTGTGAATTTTATCATGTGCAAATGTTTTTATATATGTTCATCCAAAGACTAAATACAAAATTCGTTGTTGATGACACAAATGTGGGACCTTACCGACCTCCTGGTACTTCTCCCATTCAACGACGAGGAGAGGTGGCACCAATGCCACAATGGGATGCCGAGGATTATGCAATGGTGGAACAAAACCTAGAGGGTTTGACAACAGATATTCCAGACATGCCTCTTGGAGAGGTTCCACGACGTTATCAGCATCATACAGTAGGAGTGTCAGAGCCCATTGGATGACTACTCCATAGGGTTTCTCGAGTAGTCGTGTGTTACCATGAACGCCATCCATGACATCACTTTGTAGAAGCTATGAGCTTCATATTTTGATATTTTGGTCTTAGGACAAAACTTTTTGTAAAAACTCTTTTGATCGTTATATATACATACGGCTTCTACCGGTTTATCTTATGTTGTGAAAATTTATGTGATTGATTTATAAATGATCCAAATGTCTGTCTAATACATAGTTAGCCAATGCATTAGTTAATGTATTTAGAAATCTAGGAATATGTTGATATTCAATATAATCAAAATAATGTTCCAAGAGGCGAATTCGCAAATACACCCGTAACAAAGTAGGACTTCGAATAGTATAGACATTACTTAACTGTAGTAGTACAAGTTGTGAATTGAGTCGCACAACCAAATGACAGATTCCAAGCGAGATAACATCAATCAACAATTCGATAACGGTGCTATACTCTACAATATTGTTGGTCACAGGGCCGAGACACACACCTCGTAAGGAGACAATTTCATTTGTAGGGCATAAATTGCCCATGCAGTGGAAGCAAGGCTCTGAGTACTACGGCTAGTGCCATCAACGAAGCCAATTTAGGGTAGCGAAGACTCCAACATCTGGAAATCAAACACAACGTCACATAAGGGTAGAGACCAAATAATGACAAAAGCAAGCTACAGTAACACACAAGAAGTATGATACAATAAAAATACAAGTACTCATGCACAGATGATTTTATGCATAGTACTTCTTCAAGTACAACCCATTCCTGGGTTCACTCAAATGGATACCATCGTAATCTACTAACTCATAAGCCCCTTTTTCCAAAACCCGTCAAACGATATAAGGACCCTGCCACATGGCTTTGAATTTTCCAGCTCCTAGCATATCTCGATCTTGTTCATAGAGGAGAACGAGATCTCCTTCGGAGAAAACGCGAGGTTTGACATGTTTGTCATATTGGGCCTTGACATGTTTTTTCTGATCTTCTATGACTAGGGTAGCATCGCGTCGAGTTTCGTCTAATCACATAAGATACAATAGACATTCTTCCTCAACATAAGTGTTTGGTATGAGTTCAACAACTAGTTTTAAAGAGGGTATCTCGCATTCAATCGGAAGAATGGATTCTAAACCATAGACTAACTGGAAAGGTGTAAACCCAGTGGCGGACTTGACGGATCTCTGGTAAGCCCACAATGCCGAAAAAAACATTGTGCGCCAACTTGTTTTGTGAATCTCTATCATTCGTCAGAGCATAGTTACCAGAACTTTGTTAATTTCTTCAACTTGGCCGTTGGCTTGTGGGTAATAGGGCGTTGAGTTTTCATGGAAAAGACCCAACTTTTCAGTAAGTTCAGACATAATGAAGTTTCTAAAGTGGATACCGTGATCAGTGATGATAGCTTGGGGAACACCAAAATGAGCTATGATGTGATTAAAAATGAATAATGTTGCGGTCTTTCCAGTGTTGTCAAATGTAGGCATCGCCTCGACCCATTTCGTAAAGCAATCTACGAATACAATAATGTATCCATGCCCCTCGGTCGAGTGAGGGTGACATGTCATGAAATCGATGCCCCATTTCGCAAAAGGACAAACGGAGACCACAGGGTGAAGAGGAGCGGGATGTGACCGTATCTTGTTATTATAGGTCTGGCAAGCATGGAATTTTTGAATGACGATTATGCAGTCATTAAATAAAGAAGGCCAAAAATACCCTTCTTGTAAGATCTTCTGGGTAGTAGCATACCCAAACATATGACCACCACATGCTTCAGAATGGAACTCATTCAAATCTTTCTCGGCTTCGTCAAATGTTAGGCAGTGTCGAAAAACAGAGTCAATCCCCCGACGATAAAGAGTATCCCCGAGGATAATATATTGACGGGCTTGGTAGCGTATTCGATGGTGGTCAGTACTAGATAAAGTTGGCCGAAAAGTCTGGGTTTGGAGATATATGATGATACCACCATACCAAAGATCATCAGTGCTGATGAGGAAAAGGGATTCATCGGGCAATGAATCAGCTGCTACATTTTTCATTTCAGAATAGGGAAAGTCGCATATCAACTCAACAAACACTAAGGACTTCTTGGACTTAGCACGTTTGAATTCCAAGTCAAACTCCTAGAGTATCACAATCCATTTGGAGTATTTTCCCCCTAGCAATTGATGTGTAAGAATGTGTTGCATAGGGTTGCAGTTAGAAATCATTGTAGTTTTTCACGAGAGGATACAGTGATGGAAGCGTTGGACGGCTTGGACGGTAGCCAAGGCCATTTTTTCGACATGTAAATACTTGATTTCGGTAGGCGTTAGACTTCGACTCAAGTAGTAGATAACATGTTCGTCATTAGCATCATCCTCTTGGACGAGAACCATACCAATGGTGTAATCCGAGGCAGTAAGGTAGAGGAAATAATCGCGACTGTAATCAGGGGGAAAGAGAAGCGGAGCACGTGTTAGGGAGAATTTCAAAGATTTGAAAGCATTGTTGGCAATGGTATCCTAGACAAACTCTGAACCCTTTTTGAGGAGCCGCATAAATCCATGAGTTATCTCGGCATAATTTGGGATAAAACAACAAAGAAAGTTTGCTTTCCCCTGCAAACTTTGTAACTGGCGAAGGGTAGAAGGAGGAGCTAGATTAAGGATTGCCTCAACCTTTAAAGGATCCACCCTGATCCCTTGACCCGAAACGATAAAACCTAGAAGTCGGCCAAATTCCATGCAGAAAACACACTTATGAGGATTCAAGCATATACGGTAGAACCGACAGCAGACGAAAATGGCTTGGAGGTGGGTTCGATGATCGACTTGGCGCATTGAGTGAGCGGGTAAATCGTCTAGATATGGTTGAATGATGTGCTTGATATCATGGAAATCATAAGACATAGCGCTTTGAAAAGTGGCTCCAGCGTTCTTGAGACCGAAAGGGAGTTTTTGATAGGCAAAAGTACCCCAAGGACAAATAAAAGCAGTCTTATGTTGATCCTCGAGAACAATGTTGATTTCATTATACCTAGAGAAACCATCCATTAGAGAGAAGATTTCACTTCCGGCGCAATCGTCGACAATCTGATCGACGAAAGGGGTAGGAAAGTTGTCTTTGGGACAAGCTTTGATGATATCCCTATAATCAACACATACATGAATTGTTCCTTGTTTCTTGTCGATCGAGACAAGATTGGAAACCCAGTCAGTGAGAGCCACCGGATAAATAAATCCGGCTTTAAGAAGTTTCTCGACTTCGAGCTTGATAGTAGTCGCTTTACGTGGGTGAATTGGACGAAGGCATTGCTGGACGGGTTTAGCATCGAGGTATGTCTTGATCTCATGTATCACAATCTCAGGGTCGATACCTGGAATTTCTTCGTAGCTCCAGGTGAAGATGTCACGAAACTCTTTGAAAACGGATGTGTAGGTGACGATTTCATCAGAAAAACATGAAGCTCCAATATGAAGATTTTTGACAATTCCAGGTTTGATGGATATGTCAAGGGGAATAGTCAGCGAGATATTGCTTAAGTTCCCTTCAGAAAACACATCATGTGCAGACTCGGGAATGGTTGAGATGACGAAAACAGTTGACGGGGTCGATATCCGTTGGTAGTTCTCAATGGTATGTTGCTTCAGAAAGAGGATGGAACGATGATGTCCATCATCCCAAGGGGTGTCTTCCATAATAGACATGATCATCTTGTCTGTGGGAAAAATGACATGGAAAGGATCTGGAGAAAACTCACCAAGAGAGGGGGTAGAAGGGGTCGCCGATTGAATGGCCTGATAGGTGGATTCGATCGAACTTAACGACATTTCGTCGCCATAACGAAGATGATCTCCAGGGTCAGGTACTATCCATGGGTCGTGAGACACAAGAATGTCATGAATCAAGGTAGAGATCATGTTGATGGAAGAAAAAGATGAGCGTGGAACATCGAGCAGTGGAATGGGGAAAGTACACATTAATGAAGAATATTTTAGAAGGCCTACACCAACATTCTCATAACCCGGTGGGGTTTTAGCGATGAACGATACATTGCCAGTACTATTTTTGGAGTTAAAGAAGGCTAATTGGTCGATGGTGACTACCTTCCCTTGATGTGGGAAATGTACCACATGGAAAATCATCAACACAACTGCACACATGGAATCGATCCAGCTGTGGCCAAGTAGAAGATTGTAATCAAGGGGAGCGTCAAAGACTTCCACTTCGACTTGGACTGTTTTTCCTTCTAACGTGATGGGAAACGAAGGAAAGACACCGTAGGGCTTAAAACCTGAGCCATTGAAGGCTTTGAGAGTATTTTGGGATTCATTCAAAGAGGGAGAGTCAATGGCTTTCCAGCAAGTAAGAGACGTAACACACGTAGAGGCACCCTCATCGATAACGGTTCGAAAAATGTTTTTTTCAGAGACAATCACTTGGATATGGAACGCGAGTTGAGGGGGTAACTTTGGAATGTGATCTTCCAAGTCAAAAATTATTAAACTCGTATCCATTGGGTCGATTCCACCAATAGCTTTCTACAGTGCCTTCCGTTGTGTGGGACAACTTTGAAGGACTTCGAGGGATGACATCGCAGAAGATGCTTCAGCCAAATATTCACTAATACTATAGTTCTGGGCAGCACGAGCATGAGGATTGAAAGCCGATTTTTGAATGATGCCCTTTGGGGGGGGGNTCGAAGAACTGTGTCGAGGCTCGGTCGTTCGAGATGAAGAGGACTGTTGGTAGGTGGAGTCATGGGAGAGGGTTGTACCAAGGAAGGAGGTAGATCATCAACCTTCTCTTTAGAGGGAGAATAATCTTTGGCTCGAGTGGTGAGTGCAACGTCGCTCTATTTGGAATCGCCAGTACACATCAATACATAGGATGTAGTAGAAGATGAGGGTTGGTCATGAATGACCAACTGAGCTTGTTGTTGAGACGGGAAGGGTTGGGACAAAACGACCAGAGCAGGTGGTTTTGGAGCTCCTTGAAGGAACTTAGTGACCTCGATGCATCGTGGACAATCCTTTGTTTAGTGATCATCACCGCAGATAAGACAAGGGTATCGAGGTTTGCGCTTATCCTGATCGTCAACAAGTGTAGTTTTGGTTCCCTCTGCTTGAGAAGTATTTTTGTCCTCGTTATTCTTACCCCTTCCTTTTTTAGATTTGTTTTTACCGGCTGGGGTAGATTGAACTATAGTTACCTCAGAAGTCTTTCCAGTGGGAGGGGTAGGAGACAAATCATTTTGAACATTAAAAGAACTCTATTGTTTCTTTTTCAATAATTTCAACAATTGATTTTCAGTACTTTGGAAGACGAAAATGCTTTTGAAAGAAAAACGCTATTCACTTTTCAAAAAGGACCTACACCATAATGGTGTGAATGAATAAAATCAACAACTAATGAACAAGCAATAGATAAAAACCCAAACCAATCTTTCAATGGAAATAAAAACAACAAGCAGACCAAACTAGCCTTTTCAATTGCATAAGAAAAGTGATCTTTCAAAGAATGAGAAAATGATAAAGACCAAGGAAGTTGAACTTTCAATCGATCACCAGTTCTTAACCAAACAATCACACTCAAATTCCAAAATCAGAGAGTATATCTTTGCCGAGAAAAGTCAAGAAAAAAGTGATAGGAAGAGCCTTTGAAATCCTAAGACTGTTCGTGCACAAAAATGAAGACAAGAAAAACATCAACCAATGGTCCAAGAAACTCCTTTTAGGCACCTATATTGATCTAGGAAGTTGATCATGCAAAAGTCTTAAAGACAAAATTTTGAAAAAAGGGTTCGCAGGCTAACAGTATTACACAGTGCGAGAATAGGTCATTCTCGCAGGCCAGCTTTGAGCAGAGTGCAAGAACCTCGCACTGGACCTAAAAGCAGGGTGCGAACTCAATAGATTCTCGCAGGCCATTGTGGAGTGCAGTGAGAGAATGTCTGAAACTAATCAAATTTTTGGAAAAAGACACAAAATTTTAAGAGGCCTCTGGACCCAGAGGGTCTATCAAGGTATCCTGAAGACTCAGAGATAAGGCAAGAGAAAATGGTCAAGGAAAAACACCAAAAACCACAAAGAAAACGGGTTATCTCCCCAGTGGTGTCACCAATTTTGTTATCGGACTAATTGGTAGGTGTAGACACTAACAGATCTCCCTAGATCCACCTAGATCTAGAACAAAATAGGACAGGACATGACTCTTTCCCTAAGTTTTGACCATTGAATTAGCTAGTAGGGAGGAACAAGTAACATACCTTCGTATCTCTTCCTATGGTCTCTATTGCTCCCGCTTCACTCCGGTGCTCTCGTGAGGTCAAGACCAAGACAACACAAACCAACCAAAGTGAAGATAGCAAAATATATTCAACTGTCAACTTATGTGTATAATCAAGGAATTACACAATAAAGTGAGAATGACTTTATGGGAAAAGGACATGCCACTGTATCATATTAATCCAAAGTAGAATATACAACCTGATCTCCTTGATGTTGCAATCTTCCTTTCGGTGGCTCTTGGCTCCAACACACACACTTGCTCGATCCTTGTACGAAGAAGATCAAATCCTCTTGATAGAATTGCTAGAGTCTCCAAGCTCTTGTTCAAGCTAGGTCCTTCACACAATTCTTTCACCAATTCTCCAATGAATCTTTCTTAACCTTTTCCATGAGAATTCCATCAATATATAGGAAAGAATGAGATGGTTACTTACATAAGAATGATCCCACAATATCAGGGAAACTAGTACAAGGATAACCATTTGAATGCCAACCCATTCTTCTAGAAGATTCCCTTCTAGAATCATCGTGACTTCATCTTTTTCCAAGCTTTAGAACAAGTTCACACCCTAGCTATGTAGCATAGTGCGTGAAGTTCACACCCTAGCTTAAGGCAGCCTGCGAGAATGGGTCATTCTCGCACCCTAGGATATGAGCAACCTATGAAATCTCTTCAAAAGTAAGTTTTCTGGGAAGAGATGAATGTCACTTTTCTCAGGAGAAAGTTCTTATGAGGATCCTGAGTACACCATCATCAATACACCATCAAGATTGACCAAAATCATGGGTAACACGAGTTCCTGTAAAAATAACAAAGTTTAGAGATCCAGTTTAAAGGATGAAATTGATCCATATCTGTGATCAATTTATGAAGAGTCTTCACGCTAAAAATAAATAAAAAGTAGTTAATGATTATGGTGAAGCTAATTGAAGAGGTGAAATGGTCCAAACAAAGGGACATGATGCTTCACACTCACACTATTTTGAAGAATATATATACATGAAAGAGTGGGATAAGAATGTGTCTCAGCAGTCCAAATTAGAAGATCAATAGCTAAAGCAGATTCCAGGAAGAAAAGATAAATACCTATGTATTAAGGGTGGTTGGGTGGAACAAGGGTGGGTCGGTAACTACAGATGGATTTGATGCTTCCTTGTCATTTGTAGCTGACTAAACAGGGGGTCGTAGCCTCCTACCAGTTGGTGTTGGTAAACGAAGGTGTGGGTGCATCCTGATCAGTCGATGTTGATCAAAGACGAAGTACACCTTCCATCTATGTAACATCTAAAACAATTTTTTCAGTTAATAGAAAAGAGTTTGTGGTTTTCCCATTTGGGTTCCACGATAAAATACTGTGTTAAGATTCTATTTTCATTAATAAATAAAAATTGATATAATTCTTGTGTCACTGATTCACCCCCCCCTCCCCCTCTCAGTGACAGAATTTGATCGTTTATTACTAATAAATCTTGTTCTAAAGAACGTAATGTAGTCTGACATGTCTTGTCATAATCAATTGTTGGCAAGATCACAAAAAAACATCTTTTTCTACAACAAACCTCTTATATCATGAAATGAAATATCAAAACCCTTAGAAAGTATTCTCATAGATGAGATAGCCTCGACACAGGCGGCCCAACATATTTGTGGGCCTTCACTGGTAGGATACCTTCTTTTGACATGAAGTTAATTGGAGTAGTTAAGAGACTAGTACAAGATTTTTGGCATCAGAACACTAGGCCTTCTTCCAAAAAAAAATATGTACTAACATTGAGAAGGGCATCTAGGGAATGTGAACCCCATATTAAACACTTTCTTGACATTACACATACATAAATGTATAAGAGATTCAGGAAAGTACATACTGCACTTAACTTGGGCCAAATATATTTCCATAAATGCAAGTCTTGGTATGTTTGAATAAACACAATTTGTAACACACGTTTTAGATATCACATTATGTATGGTTAATATTATGACACACACACAACCACATATATATATATATTTTTCATGTTTTTCATAACACCCTTTTGCAGCAATGCTTAGTTATATTATCATTGTTGTCATCTAGAGACTTTATTTACAACATCTTGTGTACAAGGCTAGAGGGTTTTACATTTTATCAAAAATATTTCTTAGATGGGACATGCCCCAAGTGTGGTGGAATGGCATTACTACGAAAGTGCATCCATGTAAGAAACGAGTATGAATTGGGTAGGAAGGATTTTTCTTTGCAAATATTTAAATATGTTGCATATGATATTGATGGAGGGAAGGAAAGAAAAAATATACAATTGGTGACCTATGTGGTATGAGTATGTCACTTCATGAAGGAATTCTTCGAAAATACATGACAATATGTTCAACATGTCCATGTGGCTCAATGGAAAAACAAACATTTTAGAATATGCAGAGATACATTTCCCGTTGGTATTGTCTTTTCAATGGTTGATTTTGTTGATAAATACATGCTTCAACTGCAAAATGAGATTGAAAGAAAATATTATCACTTAGAGTAGGTCAACATAATGGTCCATACCACATACAGATATGGGCCATATAGTACGAAAGAAAACTCTGTTATATTGAAGGAGTATCACTTCTACATAAGTGATGATTGATGACTTGAATTAGCCTACTTACAACATTTCTTTTAGTGTTTTTACAATCACCTTAAGGAGAAGAACATACAGATGGATCAACATTGGATTTGTTCAAATGGTTGCATAGACCAATTCAAAAATGCTCATGTATTCCAATGGTTGTATATGTTGCACAAAAAACTCAAGGTACCAGATATTTGGAACTATTTAGAGTTTGGGCATGGGAAAGGGGACCATGATGGAGAAGGCACATGCATTAAAAGAGAGTTACACAAGAAAGAAATGAATTTCACATCTACTTCCGTCATTCGAGATGTGAAATCCATTATTGAATGGTGTTCTTGACTAATGGGAGAGGGAATAATAACCTATGAAGACTAGTCACACAGGAAAGGAAATGTACATAGATAATTTTTGGAGGTCATCTATGTATATGGATCATAGTTTTATGAATGAAAAACAATCCAAGGCACTCGTGGATTCCATTCAGTATGAACATCAAATGATGCAATAGTTGAAATATGGACAATAAAACTTTCTTTCTTATGTGGTCCCTGCAGTAGTAATGACTGGGATGATTATGAATAGACATAATGGTTTGATATATGGGATCTTATATCAATCCCCATTGGTAAACGTATAACTATGGAATTATCCTAGTTGGAGGAGGACCAATCAAACATTTCAACAGAATATGATCACATCTCAGATCTCATACTACCAAGTTCAGTGCAACCTTCTATTAATTTTTGAATAAATATCATTAATGTTTTATTCTTTGGTCATTTAGTGGACTCACATCTTGGCACTCCAATTTTTGAAGGGAACATATAAACAGTTCTTGCAATAGTTAATGAATGACACATTTATTATTTGCTAGCATGTTTCTTAGAGGCAAGGTAGAACCTCATGAGATCAGTGACAGACTCCAAAGGAATTGAATTTACAATTGGGTCCATGCTTATTAAATGAGAATATCTTAAACATGATGAAAGAACATGGAATAAAGGTGGTTATGTGTTTCAGGATTATAGAGTAGGTGAATATGTATACCACTTTACAAACATGATTATTGGTACAAATCTTCGACTACAAACAATTCCAAGCAAGATAATTTCAAATTTAGAAGTGATCTTAGAAGTGATATTAGAAGTGATCTTAGAAGTGATCTTAGAAGTGATATTAGAAGTGATCTTGATGTTATACTTGAATGAACATAGGTATGTAAAATGGATAATAGAACAAATATTTCAAATTTATCAATGATTGACATTTTTTCTTCATGTTATGGTTGCTATGGTATTCTTGTATGTTGTGTTTCTTTTTTGTTGTTAGGGAACTATGTTTAGCCCTCCTTTGAATTTCCTTTCCTTTCCTTTCCAAGCCATGAATTTCCTTTCCATGCCAATCCATGCCATGCCTTACCTGTCCTTGCCTTTCCTTACTTTGTGAAGCCATGCCTTGAATTTCCATGCCCTCCCTTGTCTTTCCTTGTCTTTCCAAGCCATGCCTTGTCTTTCCATGCCATTCCTTGACATCCCTTGCCTTGCCTTTCATTTTCCTATCATTCCTTTCCAATCCATACCTTGTCATGACATGCCATATCATGCCATGTCATTCCATGAATTTCCATGCATTTCCTTGCCAAACCATTTGTTTCCATTCGTTTCCTTTCCATGCGTTGACTTTCCATGCCATGTCATGCCATCCGTTTCCATTCCTTGACTTAACATTCAATTCCATGTCTTTCCTTACCTTTCCTTTCCTTTCCCAGCCATGCCTTTATTTTCCATTCCATGCTATGCCTTTCCATACCATGCCTTTCATTTCCTTTACATGCCTTGTCATGTCATGCCTTTCCATGCCATGCTTTTTCATTAAATGCCATCCCATGCCTTTCCATGCATTTCCATGCCATGTAATTCCTTTCCATTCCTTTCCATTCCAATCCATTCCCTTCATTTCCATGCCATGTCATGCCATTCTTTGCATCTCCATATCATGCCTTTCCTTACCATGCCATGCCATGCCTTGACATTCCATGACATTCCTTTCCATGCCATGCATTTCCTTTCCTTGCCATTACATTCCATGACTCGCATTTCCTTTCCTTTCCATGTGATGTCATGCCTCACCATGCCATGCATTGCCTTGTCTATCCTTACAAGGTGTTAAAGTTTCAAACATATGTAATAAGCACTCAGAAAATCCCACTAGTTGAGACTACATCATTCAAATTTTCAAACAAATTATTTTCTGAGAAATGGAAGGAAAAGAGAGAGGCCCCAATAGTTGAAAATCAGTGCCCCAGATCCAATGAAAATGACTATTTTTCCATCCAAGTCTCAATTTGAGTTTTACCATGAGTTGCAAATCGCCTCCTCAAGGCATTAAAGGACATTTTGGTAATTTGGTCAGGGGGAATGAAATCTCACTCGAGAAACATAACAAAGTTTTGTAAGCATACACAGTTAAGTTTGGCCAAGGCCCACATGGCCATGGTACCCAAAATCATCTGACAATGTGTTCTTGAAAATGAATCTCTTGTTCAAAATTTGCACTATGCCTCATTGAGAAAAACCCTGGTCCTGTAGATCCTAAAACAAATGATTTTACTGGAAACAAAATGATAGTGGAGGGGAGCCACTATCTGAAACTCGGTGCCTCGGATCCAATGAAACTGATGGTTTTCCATTCATCTATCTGAGTCTTGGTTTGAGTTTTATCGTGAGTTGCAACTCTCCTCCTCAAGCAATTCAGGGACATGTTAGTAATTTGGTCTGGGAGAATAAAATCCACACTGAGTAACATATTTTATTTTCATAAGCTCCTACACATATTTTTGGCTAAGTCCCATGCAACCATGCTACCCAAAATACCCTGGCATAGTTCTCTTGAAAATCGACCTGTTGTTAAAAAATTGCACTATGCCTCATTGAGAAAATCCCTAGTCCAAAATATCCAGAAAAAAATGTTATTTTGGGAAACAAAATGATAGTGGATGGGGCGAAAATATCTAACAATTGGTCCCTCAGATATAATGCAACTGATGGTTCATCCATCCGAGCCCCAGTTTCATTTTTGTCACAATTTGCAACTCGCCTACTCAATCCATTTAGGGACATGTTGGAAATTTGGTCTGGGGGGGAAAAATTGACACCAAGTAGAGTAACGGAGTTTCGTAAGCTCCCACACATCTGTTTTTCCAAGGCCCACAAAACCAAACTACCAACAATCACCCAACACAATGTTATTTAAAATCAACCTCTTGTTTAGAATTTTCACTCTGTCCCATTGAGCAAAAACTTAGACTTGAAGATTATAAAACAAAATATTTTCTAGGTAATGAAATTACACTTGAAGGGAACTAGTAGATGAAACCTAGTTCCCTGGATCCAATGCAACCAATGGTTAATCTATTTGAGTCTCGATTTGAGTTTTATTGTGATTTGCAACTTGCCTCCTCAAGCCATTCAAGGACATGTTGGAAATTTGTCCCTAGGGCATATAATACACACTGCAAAACATAACATAGTTCCATAATCTCCCACGTGTCTTTTTGTACAATTCCCATGCAACCATGCTACCAAAACTCACCCGTCATGATGTTCCTAAAAGTCGACCTATTGTTCAAAAGTTGCACTATGCCTCATTCAACAAAAATCTAGTCCGAGAGATCCTGCAACAAACCCTTTTCTAGGAAACATAATGACAAGATAGGCCCCCCAATATATGAAACCCAATTCCCTAGACCCAATGTAGTCGATGATTCCTCCATCTAAGTCTCAGTTTGATTTGTATCATGAGTTTAAACTTGCCCCCTCAATCCATTGATGGACATGTTGGCAATTTGGTATGAGGGCATAAAATACACATTGAGAAGAATAACGGAGTTTTGTAAGCTTTCATGTGTCTATTTGGACAAGGCCCATGAAACCATACTACCCACAATCACCCAACACAATGTTCTTTAAAATCGGCCTCTTGTTCAGAATTTGCACTATGCCTCATTGAGAAAAACCCTAATCCCATAGATCCTCCAATGAACACTATTTTGGGAAACAAAATGACAGTAGACGGGGCCAACTAGCTTAAAATCGGTGCGATGAATCTAATGCAACTGATGTTTCGTCCATACGAGTCTCATTTTGGGTTTTATCATGAGTTGCAACTTGCCTCCTCAAGCCACTGAGGGACATGTTGGAAATAAACCTAGACCTAAACCATGACCATGACAATGACCTAGACCTAGACCTATACCTAGAGGAATACCTAGGCCTATACCATTACAATTAGCTATACCATGCATAGACTATGACCTAGACTGTGACCTAGACCATGGAAAGAGAAGGCATGACAATGCAATGTCTAGGTATAGGATTAAGTATAGGTATGGCAATGTAATGAAAGCAAAGAATTGACAAGGCTAATCAAAAATATACATAGAAAGGGAAGGGAAGGTATAGGTCTAGGTCTAGGTCTCGATCGACATGGTATATATTGTTATAAAAATTATTTAGTTGAAATATTAGTCTTTATTTCTTTGTTTTTAAATAAGGCCTTGATGATACGTTGTTTTTCATGCAACCTAAAATATACCTAAGATAATCCTATTAATTATGATAATCCATGTTTCAGAGCTATGAATATACCTAAGATATATGAATAAATAAATCTTATGTTATGACATTCAAATTCTCATGCAAATATTTTATCTAAGATATATGGGATAACAAGTTGTAGAATTTCATGCTTAATGAATCCTTTGATTGTAACTCTTTCATTTAGTACAAGAATTATTTTTTTTAAGAAAAAAAAAAGGTATAATACATGAATCCCATTATGTTTTTATTAAATTAACTTGAAAAACAATTCTCTCGAACGATGAAATAACTTTATTTTTACAAACAATTAGTTTTATGAATATCATAATGAATGCACCTTTTAGATTAATTTTGGATAGCCAAGGAAAGGAAAGGAAATTCAAGGAAAGGAAATGCAACACAAGGCAATGCAAGGCATTGCATGCCATGGCATGGCAAAGCATGTCATGGAATGCAAGGCAAGGCAAGGCATGAAAAGGCATGGCATGGCAAGGCAAGGCATGACTTTGCAATGAAAGGTAAGGCATGGAAAGGCATGACATATCATGGCATGGAAAGGTATGGAATGGACAATAATGGAATGGAAAGGCATGGAATGGTATGGAAAGGAAAGACAATGCAAGACAAATGCAACACAAAAAAATGAAACACAAGGAAATGCAACACAAGGTAATGAAAGGCATTGCATGACACGGCATGGAAAGGAAATGCATGGAATGGAAAGGCAAGGAAAGGCATGGCATTGAAAGGAAACAAATGACATGGAAACGCATGGCATGGAAATAAGACTTAATTTGATGGAAAATAAATTTGTGATATAAATTTAAGTCAGATGTCCCTAGAAATAATGTTTTTTTATTTCTTGGGATAAGAAATGTTCCTTTTTTGTGATGATTTTTTCATTTCAATCCACATTTTGAATGAATTTTTCCTTGCATAATGTTAGAGAAATATATATATTTATTGTTGTATAGTATAAAATGGGAAGCTTCTTGGAAATACATGCAAGGAGGGATTAATCTATTTTAGATCATAGTTGTGTTCTAGGGATTATTAAATCTAACAACCCATATTTTTTCCTTAGGAGGTTAGAACTTTGATTTTTAGTTATCTTAGTGTTACATTGCTTAGTATTTGTTCTGTTTAGTTAGAATCATATAGACATTTGATATGTATACATGTGGATCTATTTATGTGTTGCACAATGTTAATTTTATTGTTATATGCTTATGCTCATGATATTTTTGTTATTTGTTTAAACATGCAAATTGAAATGTGGAACTTTGGTATGCGGGTACTAGTTCATAATTATGTATAATATATTCAAGGCATCGTGAAAATAAACACACAATTCTTAATTGAACATTAATAAAGATAAGGATTCTGATATGGAATTTGTAATGTATATGCATCGATATGAGCTATGCGATATCCAAATGACTAAATTGTTGAAGTGACCAAGCATTGGTATTGCATGGCAAGGAAAGCAATGGAATGGAAAGTCAAGGAAAGGAAATGCATGGAAAGGCAAGGTGTGGCATGAAAATGCAATGGAAGGGATGGAAAGGAATGGAGTGTCATGGCATGGCATGTCAAGGCAAGGAAATGCAATGCAAGGCAAGGCAATGCAAGGAAAGGCAAGGCAAGGAAAGGAGTTTCATAGCATGACAAGGCAAGGAAAGGAATGACATGCCATGACAAGGAAAGGAAATGCAAGTCATGGAAAGGCATGGCATGTTAAATCAAGGCATGGCATGGAAAGGAAATGCATTCCATGGCATGTAATGACAAGTGAAATAAAGAAAAGGCATGGCATGGCAAGGCAAGGCATGGAATGGAATGGAAATGCATAGAATAGAAAGTCAAGGAAAGACATGGTAAGGCAAGGCACGCAAACGAGAGGCAAGTTAAGGGAACACAAGGCAAGGAAAGGCTAGGAAATAAAGGAAAGAAATGGCAAGGAAAGGCTAGGAAAGAAAGGAAAACAAAGAAAAGAAAAGGAAAGGTTGGGCATTAATCACATACTTTGTTGTCGATGCCACATCCACTTGGAATGTTGCACATTCATCCATGGAATTGGCTACCTTGGAATTCATAAATGTGGAGTGGGTGCATGCATGCACATTATTGGAGGGAACATTCCATGTGGAAACTTGGAATTTTAATTGGACCGATGCCTATTTTTGGTGGTGTGTCCCCTTCATGAGCATTATTTGTTGCATACTACTACTGTTTTTGGATGAGGGAGAATTTCTTTGGAGAGGCTAGTGTCCACATGTTGTAACGTGGTCAACCATGGATTGAAGAGAGATCTAACTAATTAATTATTAGAATATTTTTTTGACTTTTCATGGAGTTAGTTAGAAAATAATAATATTTTATTGTATAAGAGAAGAGACTCACTCTATAAATACACTTTATCTCTCTCCATTGTAAATGGTGGAGAATTTGGGTATTTAGGAGATCTCCTATTTGGCTACATTGTAGAACATTTTAGAAAGATTAATGGATAATTTGAGGTATATTTTTATTTGATGTGAGGCTTTATTGTGCACTCATATTTTGTGTGTTGATTTTGTCTTAAAAAAACCCATGTAACATGTTGTCCTTGCCATTATAATGAACCATGCTTCACTTTGGATAGATTAATGTGATCTTTTAACTCTATTATTTATATTGTAATTATGTTATCGTACATGATTGTTATTATTGGTTCTTGGAGTATTAACAAGGACAACACTTATATATTTTGTCAAATTTAGGTAATGAGATCCATTAATTCTGTATGCATTTATCACTTAGCAATATTTTCCACCATGAGAGACGCGTTAATGTCTAACACAAGTATTTATAATAACTTTATAAATAATGAACTATTATCACTTTCATAGACTTCATTAACACTTTAAAAAGTAATTAAACAAATTAAACAAATTAAACAAATTAATACATTCATACACATAAAATTCATACAATTTGAAATCCATACATTAATCAACATAAAATGCAAAAACAATGAGATTCATAAAATACATGCCATGAAATCTCTCTCTCTCTCTCTCTCTCTCTCTCTCTCTCTCTATATATATATATATATATATATATATATATATATA
>SNQJ01S0000343.1:787923-799741 GCA_010110895.2 Picea sitchensis | reverse complement strand
TCTCTCTCTCTCTCTCTCTCTCTCTCTCTCTATATATATATATATATATATATATATATATATATGGAACATTGTCTAAATTGTACATTTTTTACAAAATGGAAACAAGTTCCCTAACATAAAAAACAACCATATGGTGGCCTAGATACAAAATGATAGTTATTGGTCACTCATTGACCATTGCCACCATTTCCACCCTTAGGAGCATCCTGGAAATTGATATTTCTTCTCTTTCTTGAAGAATCATCTCTAGTGGTTTTGGGCCTAGACATGGTTCGTCACTCCAAAGACTGCACAAAGAAAAAATATTATTATTAGTTTTTTTTCACAATTAATTAAAAGAATTACAAAATGACAATGTGTATGTCAACATAAGACAACTCACCATATATGGTACAAACAATCTTGAGGGTGTTACCCTCCTTCACGACCCTAATTTATCAGTGATTCCACCATGTGTCAGTTGAAAGGATCAAATTATGAAATTTAAACAAATATGCACAAAATTAATTGCATTCACGATACATAAAAATTTATCATCAACACATTACCTTACCATAAATATCTTGATCCTCAATGGAGATTCGCTAACAGGTGGAGCACTCAGTTGTAAAACCCGCTCCGACGAAACCTCTACTATGGCAGCCATATGGGTGCATCCAGTATGGATGGATGTGATGGAAGAGGTGGCGCAAATGGGTGCACTGCAGGTGCATCCACTGAGGATGCATGGAATAAGAAATATGTTTGGGGTGGGAGGCGATGGAGCCCCACATATTATACAAGTGATGGAAGAACCATCATCCTGGATTAAGGTAACTCGAAAGCCGTGGGAAGGTGCCCAAGGAGAGGACTAGTACTAAAACTACAAAAGATACTGACAGTCTACATACATATTAATAATATTGAACTATTAATACAAAATAGTAAAATTCAACAACATAAATACAACAAATTTGAGATTTAAATGAGATTTAACTCTACACATGATACATGTGATGTAGGTGACTTGTCCATCCCAGGTGAACATTGCTCGACATTGTTTGGTCCCACAACTTGTAGAAACACAAGAACATTAAAAATTAGAGGATTCCATAAAATAAAGAAATCAATATGGTGAATTGATCAAATGTGAAACATACCTATGTATGTGGTAGATGGATTGAGAAATATGCCTCTATTGTTGCATCAGTGGTGGAGACAAACATAGTTGCATCCATGGGCGTAAAGGGTCTACTACATGGATGTAGCGACTACAATTTTTTTTTAAATAAAACATCGATATAAATACACAAAATACTATATAAATATATAATGATGAAGAAAAAATAGATGGTTAAGATACTAACCTCCTCGATGAAGATTCACTCTACACTAGCCTCAATAAGCCCATAGCAAGTCTTCCCACAACTCGAGCATCTGTGAGGTTCACATGGATGACTTTTATGTCCATGTGCCCTCTCCTCATTGAATGTTGTTGTACGGGGTGAAGTTTCGACCCCTCTATCAATCTCACTGGAAGACACTTCCTATAGAAATAGTGGAACAAAGATTCCATGTTACACTAGGCTCTGAGTTAATGATGACATAACGATCTATACCTCCTGCAAGCTCTCTTCAACAAGAGGATGGTGGGTAGTGGGGTTAGGCCTTCAGCTTGGCAGATGAGCACCTAACATGGGATTTCTCCTAGTATTCTCTCAGTCTTGTGTTGACCCTCAACCCACCCCCTAGAATTCATCGATGTCGAGTTAGTTGATATGTTGACCCAAAATAAATTTAGCCCATAACTTTTGCAATTTTTTTTTAAAACCTTTGTTTCATCATTTTTTGGATATCATTTAATTATATGATTATATTGAAACTTCTAAATATCAAAATATTAAACATTATTGTACAAAACCGACATTTCTTCCTTAACTTTATATCCACCCACTGAAGGTATACAAACTAATTTAGAACTTGTAAACAGGTCATTTTAAATGATCCCAGACTTTTGTGTTGCATTTAGACCTTCCATTAGTGCATCATAATATTCTTCAATACTATTATTATCTTTATTAGAAAGGAGTTATGTTACTTTTTGATATTCTTTGTATATGTGGAATATCAACCTCTATATATATACTTCGTTATCGTACCGTTTTGATTTTGAGAAGAAAATTAACAAAAATAAATGATGAAAAGAACACACCTTCCACACATGAAGGAACACAAAATATATCCTTGGAAACCCGATATGAGAGAAAACAAAACTAGAAGGTGAGGCCTATGCTATGCTATTTTCTCTTCCATTATGGAAATGCAGATACAAAGAAAGAGACAATCATTGTTGATTTTCCTTTGACATTGTGGCCTATATGGATGTTACATACACTCACTATGGATTTTCCTTTGACATTGTGGCCAATATGGATGCTACATAATCTCTCCTCCTCTCTTGTACTCTCAAAATACACTCCTTGGATGTTCTTCTCAACTGTGCAACAATTCTAATACGAAAGAATGAAACTCTCTCTTTCTACCGGCCCAATATTTAACATAGCTCGATAGTCATCTAGGGTTATGGTTTTTACTTACTCAACTCTAGCCCGATATGTGTGAGTAATGGGGTCTGACATGGCATCCACTCGTAACATGGTGACCAACAAGATAGGTCAACTTGCGAGAGGCATATCTTCCACATATAAGCTCTAATTGAGGTGTTATTTACATCATTAGAAAGTGCATGCAGTGTAGAAAACCAATAAAGATGTGTGCACAAGATTCAGACATTGTAACTCAAAAAAATGGCATTTAATGCATCAAAATAGCTTCGGAAAGTTCAAAACCTCAATTTTTTAAATTGGAACCTGTCACTAGAATGGCCCATCAAGATGATTATTCAATTCTTTCCACCCATAAAATAACTAGATAGATGACAAATTGTATGATGAATCAATCCTAATCAAACCCCTTCATTTGTGGAGATGATTTAAGGCACTTAGCAAAATTGATATCAAAATGGTGAAACAAAATTAAATATAGAAAAATGAATTACATTTTTTATTATTATGTCAAGAGTACCTAAGTGCATCTATAGTTAAAATAATGATAAAAAAATAACTCTAAATTTTTTATTATAATAGATAACTAAAAAAATATGAACATAATAAAAAAAAACACTAAAATAATCATTCAAATTTATAATAAAATAAACCAACATAAATCAAAATCCATCCTTCTAAATCTTTAATCTTTTAAGCGTCAAGACAATTATGTCTCTATTTCTTTCAAACCTTCATAATACTTATTAAGTGAGAGTTAAAATCCATTTATATTGTGAAAATATAAAATTCATGTAAACTTGTATAACAATTTTTTTAAGCATAAATAAAGACACTAAACTATGTTATAACATTTTATATCCTTTATAATGTATTTATATTAATTTTAAATTATTATTTTTTTAAAGATCATATTTCTATTTTAAGGAAAAAATTATATTTTTATTTTAAGTATAAAATGAAAGATAAAGTTCATCTATATTGTGAAAATGCAATATCTTTATAAAATTATATAACATTATAACAATTTTTTTAAGACTACAATAAATAAAAAAGCTAAACTATACTATAACAGTTTGTATCCTTTATACTTACATAAATTTTAAATTAATATTTTTTTTTAAAATCACATTTTTGTTTTTTTGAAAAATTCATATTTTTATTTCAAGTAGAAAGTACTTACATTTTCTATTAGAAGGCCAAAATTTCTTTAAAAAAAAAAAGTCCAAAATGACTACGTTTTAAAATATATCATAGAAAAAGGTAAATTGTCCTTAAATGTATCATATCATGAGTATAGGAAATACAGAAGCAGAAGACTGACTCATGAAGAACCAAAATTAGGCTTTAAAACCCTTACATGTTATATCAACTACCAAGAGAGCATGAGTTGCATTCAAGTCTTCCACATCATCCAAATATGCGTGGTAAAACCATCATACAAAGAGACGTGAATAGGCAATATAAAAAACAAAACTAGAGATCATAAGGGGTATTGTGCCCTCCTAAACGATCTGCTACAAGAAAAGTCTGTTGAAGCAGCAACATTGAAGATAAGTTATGCAACATGAGTCTCTGTCAAACGATCTAAAACAAGAAGAGTGTGTTCAAGCAGTGACATTAGAGATAAGTTTTCCAGCCTGAAGCCGCCCTTCAACCATTGAACAAATACTTTCAACTCCCCAGAAATTTGGAATCCGCCAATGCTTTTATCGAAAGCGAACTTCAAAAGATTGGAAACAGCTTCAAGTTTTTCAAAGTTGTAAGTTGTTTGTGAATGAAAAAGAGAGTAAAAAAGGTAAAGAACTCCAACAACCCCACTAAGGCTAGGTTTCCACGGCTGTGCGATAAATTATTTGTTAATTTCTGTACCCTAAATGTTGTCGGTTTCTGTTTTGATGGTTTCTTTAGATCTTCATAGAATATGTATCCATAAAGTGGAGAACAAAAAATGATGATGCAACTTATAATTAGAAAATCTGTATCTATAAAGCTGAGAAGTAATTAGAATCCCCTCCTCTGTGTCCAAGAATGTGATGTAGATTGTGTTATGTAAAGCATTATATTTAAAAATAAAGTTTTGGTACAATTATGAACATTTAAAAAAACCGTTAAGAAGCTTTCAACTTTGTACTTGATTCTTCCTTGTTAAAGTATTACATTCAAAAGCATATGTTGCAAAAATAAGTGCGTACTAAATATGTTTAAATGATCAAGTGAAGAAATCTTATATTTTACATCTTTTAATAGTTTTCTAATATTATATCCTATGTCTAATCTCTTCCGTATAGAGAATATGCAGTTATGTAATTTATTATAGGAGTGGGTTAACTTTGGAGTAATCTTTTATTTTTTCTAGAGTTACTTTTTTGGTAGGTTTTTTAGTTATTTGATTGGTTAATTGAGAACTTATTGATTTTCTGAGTATTTGGGTTGGTTTAAAATGTGAAAAGACCTTGCAGTAAAATTCTAAAATACACGAAACTTTAATTCATACTAAACTCAAATTACTCCTAAAAAAATTTGGCAAGATTCAGATCCATCTTTTTTTTTTTTTCCTGAAAAGTAAAGCTCAGTGAATTTTTTTTTAGCATGCTCCTTTATTTTAGCCTACTCCTTTATTATATAGAATATGTTGTTATGTAATTCATTTAGTTACACGGTCGTACTATCTTCAATTTCACATGCATTTGCTGGTTTATTGATATATTGGCTTATAGAAGGAGATTACATATATCGGAAGGATATCAATGGATTGCATATATTTCTTCGCCATATATTGCAAACCATGCGTTTCAAAATAACCATGCTATGTCGTAGCAACTTCCTGCTATTAAATTTCTGTATTTTTTTAAAGAAAAGACGCGTAAGACAAATGAGTAAGCTAAGGTTTTCTAGGGAAATCATGGCTCCGACGCAATAATTAGGAGACAACCAAATTTTAAGGTTTTCTAGGGAAATCATGGCTCCGACGCAATAATTAGGAGACAACCAAATTTCTTGAAATAAGATCTGATCCAAAGGTTTATTAGGGTTTCTACTGTATCATGAATGGAAATTTGAACTTGGCCGGTGGGGCTGTATCGAGCGGTTTCGCATTCTGACAGAACAATCAGAAAACCTAGTCCATCCGATCAAATAAAGTAGCGAGGCCGAAAACAGGAAACCAAGGGCTTAATGGAGCCCGCTCACGGCAAAGGATGCGCAGCTGATTGTCGGAACACGGAATGACGAGGAGAACGCACACTTGCGTGGTAGGCAGTAGGAAATCACCAATTACAATTCCCCACTCAGTCAAACAAATCTGACAACTACATTGGCTAGTGGATCGTCACGACTCACCACCAATTGGGCCGGGCGCCGAGATCGAGGAGCTAAGAAAACGATTGCCAACTCTGATTCGATTCCGGTTTGATTTCTTGATTGTGACCTGAGTGGACACAGCACCATCCGAGCTGGACTAACCCGATGCGATTGACAGCCCCGATGGTGATTGTAACCGGCAGCATCATCGTTTAGGGCTGACGTGGACAAATACCGCGGCAGGCAAAGTTCGTACACATATGTCCATGGCTGCATGGTCCTCATTTTCTTGTGGTCCGTAGTCACGCCCACGTGCGAATGCTGGGTTTATTGAAGAACGCTCCCGGGCCCCGGGATTGTGATTATGGTGCATGCATCATGAATGGGTATAATATTGAATTATTTGGCAGTATCGATCTGTCCAGGAATTGTTTGCCTACATGGTTGGTCGGCGTCGTAGTGCGGAGGTGACCAAGTAGCGCCCGCACCGCCTACACTATATATAATACTCTAGTTTTGATAGTTATCAAATATATTGAGTTGCAAATCTTTTCAGAGTACAAAAATCTGAGAAATAGTTTGTTTCGTTCACATCATTCGGAATAAAAATACTCTTATGAAAAGTAGAAAAGTCTGAGAAATGGTTTGTTTCGTTCACATCATTCAGAATAAAAATACTCTTATGAAAAGTAGAATTCAGAATAAAAATATTCTTATCAAAAGTTGAAAAGTCTGAGAAATGGTTTGTTTCGTTCACATCATTCAGAATAAAAATACTCTTATGAAAAGTAGAATTCAGAATAAAAATGTTCTTATTAAAAGTAGAAAAGCCTGAGAAATGGTTTGTTTCGTTCACATCATTCAGAATAAAAATACTCTTATGAAAAGTAGAATTCAGAATAAAAATATTCTTATGAAAAGTAGAAAAGTCTGAGAAATAGTTTGTTTCCTCAATATCAATTTTAATGGGCATTCATGTAATCTATTTATGAATCAATCTGTGAAACTAAGTGATAGATGTTATATATAGGAGCATATCCATAAAGGTGTGAGTGCAATGTGTAGTGAGTGTGTGAGACCAAGAGGCAATTCGTGTGTATGAGAGAGGAGAGGATGGTTGTATGCCTGGGTTGGCGATTGTAATTCTCCCTTGAATAAAAGAATACGGATTATCATTGCTCGTGTTTTTTTCCCTCATTGAATTTCCACATAAATCACTGTGTCAAATTGTGGATTACTGTGTTTGGTTTAATGCAAGTTTGATCTTGCTTATACTCTGTTATATGCCCTAGTTTACTTGATCTGCCCAACATGTATCTCCTTTAATCGATGTTAAATTATAAAATCCGTATTAAATTGTAAATGTGCTTCACCACTATATTGGCCCATATAAAGAAGACTGTCCATTGCCTTCTCATGTTTGATCAATTACAAACACTATTGATAAATTGTGAAGCAAGAAATGCAGAGAGAAAGAATAAAATAGAAAACAATATATTAGAATATATGAAGAAAAGTACAAAACGAGTACATGAAGAAGTTCAGAAGTAGTAAGTCTCAAGAAGTACTATGCATTGGGAAATAGTTGAGCTAAATAGGCTCAAGCAAAACAAGAATAGAAAGTACAGTTGGCCACAACAGCTGGCAATGAACAGCTGGCAATGTAAAGTCAGCCTGTTGAGGTTATATTATATTTAACACTCCCTCTTAAATTCAACAGTTACAAACATGCACTGATTATGCCTAAGTGTTGTCTCTGAAAATCAAAAACCGATTTTCCTAGTGGCTTTGTAAAGATATCAGCAAGCTGATCTCGAGAACCACAAAATTGTAGTACAATATTACCATTATTGACTAGCTCACGTATGAAATGAAAATGAGTGTCAATGTGTTTTCTTTTCTTGTGAAACACATGATTTTTGAATAGAGCAATTGCTTAAGTATTGTCATAGAAAATAGGAGTTGGATCATTTTCTGTATGTGACATATCTTTCAATATTCTTCTCAGCCACACAGCTTGACAGGAAGCTGAGGTAGCAGCTACATACTCTGCCTCTGCAGAAGATATTGAAACAATTGGCTGCTTCTTTGATGCCCATGAGATGAGGTTTGTGCCCAGTTGAAAAACATGTCCAGATGTGTTTTTCCTGTCATCTAGGTTGCCTACAAAATCACTCTCTGTGTAACCAAAAAGTTGATTACTATCAGATTTAGTGTACCATAAGCCGAAATTGAGAGTTCCTGCAACATATCTCAAAATTCGTTTCGCCATTTTCTAATGAGAATCTTCTGGGGATTCCATGAATCTGGAAATAAGGCTACCTGCATACATAATGTCAGGCCTAGTTGCTATAAGATACAACAAACTGCCTACTAAACTTTTGTACAGGGTAGAGTCCACTGTAGGACCTTCATCTTTCTTGTTCAATTTTGTGTCTAGTGGTATGGGGGTTTCTGCTGGATTGCATTCTTCCATGCGAAATATTTTGAGGATGTCTGCTGCATACTTTTGCTGACAGACAAAAATGCCTTTGGTTGATTGATCAACCTCAATCCCTAAAAAATATTTCATTATGCCAAGATCTGTCATCTCAAACTCAGATTGCATGGCATGTTTAAAATNAGAAAATAGGAGTTGGATCATTTTCTGTATGTGACATATCTTTCAATATTCTTCTCAGCCACACAGCTTGACAGGAAGCTGAGGTAGCAGCTACATACTCTGCCTCTGCAGAAGATATTGAAACAATTGGCTGCTTCTTTGATGCCCATGAGATGAGGTTTGTGCCCAGTTGAAAAACATGTCCAGATGTGTTTTTCCTGTCATCTAGGTTGCCTACAAAATCACTCTCTGTGTAACCAAAAAGTTGATTACTATCAGATTTAGTGTACCATAAGCCGAAATTGAGAGTTCCTGCAACATATCTCAAAATTCGTTTCGCCATTTTCTAATGAGAATCTTCTGGGGATTCCATGAATCTGGAAATAAGGCTACCTGCATACATAATGTCAGGCCTAGTTGCTATAAGATACAACAAACTGCCTACTAAACTTTTGTACAGGGTAGAGTCCACTGTAGGACCTTCATCTTTCTTGTTCAATTTTGTGTCTAGTGGTATGGGGGTTTCTGCTGGATTGCATTCTTCCATGCGAAATATTTTGAGGATGTCTGCTGCATACTTTTGCTGACAGACAAAAATGCCTTTGGTTGATTGATCAACCTCAATCCCTAAAAAATATTTCATTATGCCAAGATCTGTCATCTCAAACTCAGATTGCATGGCATGTTTAAAATTTGTTAACTGAAGATTTCCCGTATAGTTCATGTCATCAACATATAAATATACAATCAAAAATTTACCGTACTGATCTGTTTTGGTGTAAAGAGTTGACTCATTTTGGCTTTTGCTGAAACCACTTTTGATCAAATAAGTGTCAATTCTGTTGTACCAAGCTCTTGGAGCTTGCTTTAAGACATGCAAGGCTTTCTTCAACCGATATACTTTGGATGGGTGCTCTTGGACTTCAAATCCAGGTGGTTGATCGACATAAACTTCTTCTTCTAGGAAACCATTCAGGAATGTTGATTTGACATCCATGTGGTATACTTGCCATTTGTGTTGGGCTGCTATCGCCAATAGAATCCTTACAGTGTCTAATCTTGCTACTGGAGTAAAAGTTTCACCATAATCGGTACCAGGTTGTTGTGAGAATCCTTTGGCAATAAGTCTTGCCTTGTGTTTTTCGATCTTCCCTTTTTCATTGAGTTTAGTTTTGTAAACCCACTTGACACCAATACTCTTCTTATGACTTGGAAAATCAACAAGATCCCATGTCTTGTTCTTCTCAATGGAGTCAATTTCTTGGTTCATGGCTTGAATCCAATGTGGCTCCTTAGCTTCTTCCTTAAAGTATGTAGGTTGACATGACATTAAAGTAAAAAGGTTGTGTTGTTCAAAGTCATCCAATTGCTGATGGATTTCTCTCAAACTTCAAGTTCTCTGATTTTGAGGTTCAGAGAATGATTCTCTGTTGGAAGTTGAGTTATCCTGAGAATTTTCAGGTTACCTTTGTACCTGCAATCTTAGAACAATAGTTTGAGGTACTTGCTGTCCTGAATTTTCTGCATTTTCAGAACTTGGCAGCAATGGATTTTGACTGTCCATCTGTTGATTTTCTGAATCATTCCAGAATTGATTTTCCAGAAATCTTACATCTCTGCTGAGAATTAGTTTCTTGTTTTCAGATTTCTATGGTGAGGAATTTCGAATTCATTTGCCGGAGAATCCACAGTTGGTGTCATTTTGTCATCGACGTTTCGAATCTGGATCGAGATTCATCATCAGGACTAATCATCATCAGGACTAACCTTCTTCAGCTTCCAAGGAAAGTTCTTTGAACAAACAAGTGGAGTAGCCATGGGATCCCCCTTATCCCCAATCGTAGCAAACCTCTACATGGAGAAGTTCGAGAAAATTGCCCTTGAAACATACCCCCTGAAACCATCTAGATGGAAAATGTATGTTGATGACACCAATGTCAAGTGGCCTCATGGCAAAGAAGAACTGGACAAATTCTTTGAGCACCTCAATGGCATTTCTGAGAACATAAAATTCGCCATGGAACTAGAAGAAAACAATAGCATACCCTTCCTAGACGTGCTTATGATTAGAAAACAAGATGGTACATTGGGACACAAGGTCTTCAGGAAGAAAACCCACACAGACAACTACCTTCATGCGGATTCCCACCACTATCCCTCTCAAAAAATGGGGGTTCTCAACACCATGGCCACAAGGGTAGCAAGAAATTCTGACAAGGAACATCTAGAGGAGGAAATAAACCAGTTAACCAGGGTCTTTAAGAACATTGGATATAGAGAAAAAGACATAAAAAAGACATGAATCCCGATCCGGATTCGAAACTTCGATGACAAAATGACACCAACTGTGGATTCTCCAGCAAATGAATTTGAAATTAGTTTCTTGGTGGTTGGATTGTAAAGCCTGTAAGCTTTAGATGTTTCACTATATCCAGTGAAAATACATTTCTCACTTTTGTCATCCAATTTCTTCCTTAATTCGGAAGGTATGTGAGTGTATGCTATGCATCCAAATGTCCTTAGATGTGCAACATTGAGATTTGTCCCACTCCATGCTTCTTGAGGGACTTTTAGCTTTAGTTTGGTGGTTGGAGATCTATTCAAAAGATAAACTGAGCATGTTACTGCTTCAGCCCAAAACCTATTTGACAAACTTTTCTCTTTAAGAAGTGTTCTTGCCATATTCATTATTGTCTGATTTTTCCTTTCAACCACTCCATTCTGTTGTGGAGTATACTTGGTTGTTGTTTGCATGATAATGCCTTGTGATTTGCAGAAATTTGCAAATTCTCTGGAGTTGTATTCTCCTCCTGCATCAGACCTGAGTACTTTGATATATTTGCCACTCTGTTTTTCAGCTTCTGCCTTGAATTCTTTGAATTTTGCAAAAGTTTCAGACTTGTGTCTGAGAAAATAGATCCAGATTTTTCTGTTGAAATCATCATTAAACATTAGAAAGTAAAAGCTACCACCTATTGACTCTGTTTGCATTGGTCCACATAGGTCAGTGTGAACAAGTTCAAGATGATGTTTGGTTTGATTGGAAGACTGTGGAAAACTAGTTCTCTTATGTTTTCCAAGTATGCAAGACTCACATGGGGGAATTTGCTCTTTAAATATAGGAAGACCTTTGACCATGGAGTTCTTCTAAAGAAGACTTAGACTCTAAAATGGTAGATGTCCAAATCTTGTATGCCAAACCATTGTTTCATTCAGGGTAGATGTTGTTAAGGTCCTAACCCGCACATATGTAGATCAATGTATTCGGATGTAATAAAGGTCAATATTAATAAGACCTTTCAATAAAATAGAATAAGGCGGATGTAAGAAGACCTAATAGAAGCTTCCGCTTCTAGAAGGATCTTCC
>SNQJ01S0000343.1:708377-787913 GCA_010110895.2 Picea sitchensis | reverse complement strand
CCTGCTTGAAGAAGGTGATTGGAACCAGGTGCCAACTTCAAACCAACCTTCCAGAGTTAGCTGAAGAAGGATCCATTTGGATACAACCAGAAGCAGTTTTGGACCAGAGGGAGCGTCGCCTGCGTCAGAGAACCATCAAGAAAGTGCTAGTACAGTAGAAAGATATGACTCCAGCAGATGCCACTTGGGAACCAGCTACCATTCTGCAGCAGTTTCCACATCTCAAGCCTTGAGGACAAGGTTGTTTTTAAGGGGGCGGACATGTTAAGGTCCTAACCCGAACATAGGTAGATCAATGTATTCGGATGTAATAAAGGTCAATATTAATAAGACCTTTCAATAAAATAGAATAAGGCGGATGTAAGAAGACCTAATAGAACCTTCTGCTTCTAGAAGGATCTTCCTCTAGATGCTTCTTTTTAGTATAAATAGGAGTCGAGGGTATGAGAACCCTATCTTGGATATTATTGTAACAGAGCGCTGCTCGACTAGAGGTTTCCACCTCTAAAAGGCCTGTGAACATTGCTATTTGATTCAAAGTGCTATTTCTGTTGCTATTTCGTATATCGTTTCTGTGTATTGTGAAGATTATGTTGGATATTTTACTGTTATTCTATCATTTCTAGCATTTCATTTCTGTTCTGCATATTTTATATATCTGGTATCTTGCAGATGCACTCTGTGCATATGGTTGAATCAGATTTGCAGTTATGAGGGTAAGGGGAAACATCCTATTTGGAGTCATATGGATTTCATAAATTAATTTTCTGGTTGGGATTTTGTCATAAATCTTGCAAGATGCTCCCTCAAAAAGTACCTTATAGCCATGTTCGATGAGCTGTCCTACACTTAGCAAATTATGTTTCAGATCTAGAACATGATAGACATTGTTTATGTCTTTCTTGACATTCTGTTTAGTAAGAATAGGAACAGTTCCTTTTCCTTGAACTTTGACTAAGTAATCATTTCCAAATGTAATATCAGATGAGAGTGAAGAATCAATGCATGAAAGTAAATCTTTGTTACCTGTCATGTGATTGTTGCATCCACTATCCAGCAACCAGAGATCTTTAGGTTTTTGTTCAGTGTTGTGACACGAAAGAAACATACCTCCTGAGTTTTCTCCCGTGTGATTTGACACATGTGATCTGCTTGAGAGCTTATCTGATTGCTTATTCTTGCATTCAGTTTCATAGTACCCATACTTTTTGCAGTAATAGCCTTGTATACTTGATTTCTCATTTGATCTTCTCCCTCTTCCTCTTTGAGGCTGGAAATTATGATGTTGATTTTGTTGTTGTTGTATTTGACCTTGGAAATTTTGATTCAGATACTATTGTCTATTGCCTCCACTGGAGTGAGGGTTACTGTGATTGCTCCCTCTTCCTTGGTGACCTCTGCTTCTTCCTCTGCCTCTCCCTCTCCTGAAGGAGAATTGAGTTTTGAAAGCATTGGAGATTGACTCATCTGTGAGATGTAGTCTGGTCTCATGTGTCACCAAAGAACCAATTACTTCATCTGTTGAAAAACATGACAGATCCTTGGATTCAAGGATTGTTGTTACAACCATTTCAAATTTCTTGGGTAAACTTCTGAGGATTTTCTCAACAATGCGTTCATCAGTGATGGTTTCACCAGTCAATCTGATCGGGTTCACGATGCCCATGACTCTGGTCATGAACCGATCCACATTTTCGGACTCTGTCATCCTTAGAGTCTCGAATTGCATCCTCAAGGTCTGCAGTTTAACTGTTTTGACCCTGTCATTTCCTTGGTAGGAAGATTTAAGGATGTCCCAGGCCTGTTTTGAAGTACCAGCGCCTGTGATTTTGAAGTACTAGCGCCTGTGATTTTGAAAAAATCGAATCATCCATGCACTTGAATCCAAAACTTAGCTTTATTTTCTCTCGCTTCATATTTCCTGGCAATTTTCGCTGATTAGTCATGGCAGATATCTCTGCTGGATTTGGTTCTACATATCCATGATCCACTAGATCCCAACACTCTTGTGATTGCAAGAAAGATTTCATCTGAAGACACCAGAACTCATAGTTCTTTTCAAGAAGAATCGACCTTGTTGGTCCTAAATTGTTAGACGCCACCATCTTTTAAGGAATTCAGCAAAACAAAAAATTCTTACTTACTTTGTCTCCGTGTAATTTGTAGTGACTTGTGAACTCTACGTTCAAGATTTCTGCGAGTTTTGGCTTCAAGGACTTGGACGCTGGGACTGGCACAAGTCCTTCTCGACTTTGTTACGTGTATGAACTAACCGAGAGGTGAATCAGCTAGTGTAGATTATTAACCATTTACTCTCATTTCCAACTTTGAATTATTAATCTTAGTGGCAGTGATTCTTAACTGTGAAATCCAGAGTTATAAACATAAAGCAGATAGTATAAAGAACAACAATCACACACGCGATTCAAATACAAGTACGTAGACACAAATTTTCTGCGAGGAAACCCAACCAATGAAAAAACCTCGCCTTCTTAAGATGTTCAAAGCTTCAACTTCGTTACATCTCATCTTTGATGAGAACCAACTCATAGAGGTTAAGAACCTCTGATTGCTTTCCAGCACCAACTGGCCGAGAGCACCAACTCCCCTACGTAATCCCAAAGACCTAATCGGGTGGAAGTAACTGATTTTTTACTTCACACCAACTCAATGGTTAAGTAATTCAACCTTAGATTGATTTATTTTCATTGTTTCTGGACTGCTGTTCACCACCGTCCTCTCCTGCAGCCCATTCTCATCTTCTTTCTCTCCTGTCACGCAGATTCACCTCCTCTTCTCACATCCATAGCGCCACTCTTTCTCACATCAACAACAAAAATCCATCTCTGCTCCAAATAAGCATTATATAGATTCTCCAATACGCAGGTTTTACGCGCTTTCAACTCCAACCATGCTCTTTTCACTCTTTCTTCTCGCCAAGATGCCACCTCTCTCCTTGATTTTCTGAACTGACTTTGCATGCTCTCCTCTACGCATGCCACATCATGCAATGCCGTGTTCCTCCTATCTCCATGCCTATTTTAGATTCAAACGCTCTTCGCTTTTCAACTCCAACCGCAGCTTCCTTTCATTCTTTTCTTCGCTGCGATGCCAGCATTCTCCCTCGATGAACCGCTCTTTGCATGCCCCTCCCACGCATGCCACATCATGTACGTCGTGGTTCCAAAGATTTTATGCTCCACTGTGTTCCAGCCTGCTTTCAAAGACTGTTCCAAAGATTTGTGTTCCAGCTACTTGTTCCAGCTAGCCGTGGTTCCAAAGATTCGTCTCTAGCGCCGTGTTCCGGAAGAAATTGTTCCAGCATTTGTGTTCCAAAGCAGTCGTGGTTCCAAGAAATGTGGTTCCAAAGATTCGTGTTCCAAAGACATGCTTTTAGCATCCATTTTCAAAGATCCAGATTCAGCATTTGTGTTTTATCATCTACGTTTCAACATCTGGGATTCAATATTTGTGTTTCAGCATCTAATGCTTCAACATCCTGGATTCAAAGATTTGTGTTTCAGCATCTACCTTTCAACATCTGAGATTCATCATTTGTGTTTCAACATCTACGTTTCAACATCTTAGATTCAACATTTGTGTTTCAAAATCTACGTTTCAACATCTGAGATTCAAAGATTTTGTGTTTCAGCATCTACGCTTCAACATCTGAGATTCAACATCTGTTTTCACCATACACAATCATTTCCATCAATGACAACCTTGATCATCCAAGGCCATTCGTTGTGTCATATTTCCAACAATCTCCCCTTTGACATTGATGGCAATATGTCTTTTCATTGCTCCCCCTTGACATCAAGGACAAAGGATTTAAACCGTTTCTTCAGGCTCCCCTGACTTGGTGTACTCAACTATAATACCCGTAGAAAGGTATCAGCATTGATCTTTATGTATTTTCGCTCGCTGCAACTCTGCTAAGTTCAGTAGCCAGGCTTTTTGTGAAAGGATCCTATGGACCTGAGCTCTTTTGAATCAATCAACTATGCTCCGTCCTGGACACAAATTTTCTTCAATCATCTTATTAACACATCTGTGCCATACTTTTGCTCAAGCCTGGCCTCTAAATTTTCTTTCATAGTCTTCAATCTTTAACTGTGGGTCGTAGCCATGTCAGCTTTCCAAAACAGCTCTCTTATATTACTTCAAAAAAAACAGCTCTTATGTACAAGTCAATCTTTACTGTCTTCATAACCAAAATTAACACAGCTACACTCATATGTTCAATACTGATAGGAAGACCAAAATGTCTCTTCAGGTGATTTTTTAAGCACACGCTCCGACAAGGTGCGAGGTTAGTTAGAGGAGGGTAGGAATTCAATTCCTCTCGTCTGAGTGTTCAAACTGTGCCTTAAAAATGGTTTGGTAAATATGTCAGCAATCTGCTCTGTGGAGGGGATGTACTGCAACTGTACCATTTTGTTGGCAACCTGATCTTTTAAGAAATGATACCGTGGTGGTATATGCTTTTGTCTTGGAATGAAGAACCGATTCTGAAACACTAATGGTACTAGTATTATCACGCTGAAGAGGGAATGGTTCTTCATAGCGTTACCTAAGTCCGCAAGAGCTTGGATCATCCATATTACTTCAGTACAACATGCAGCAGCTGCATGGCTCGGCTTCTGGTAGACAAAGTTATAGAACTTTGCTCTTGCTTAGCCAAGCAACCAGCGACCCACCCAAGAAGAATTTAACTCCACTAGTGCTCTTCCTCTCATCTATACAATTTGCCCAATCTGCATCTTGAATATGCCATCAGCTGAAAATTTTGATTTTAAAATTACCAAACCATAAGACAGAGTGCCTTTCAGATGATTTGAAAATCTTTTGACAGCCTACTAAGTGACCTCTCATGAAGCTTTGAAATCTTCCGACCATCCCAACAGCATGCATTATGTCTGTCTTGTTATAGTGATATATAGCAAGCTTCCTATCATAGATCTGTACATTCTTTGATCCACTTCTGGGTAGTGTCATCTTTGCTCAATTTGCAGCCATAGACCATGGGTGTACTCACAGTGAGGCATCTTCCATTTGAAACCTTTTCAAGAACTCCTTTAAATACTCTCTTGGGAGAGAATAAACCATCATTCTGAGTAATTTGAAGTCCAAGGAAGTATGACAGCTCTCCAAACATAGACATCTCAAATTCAGATTTCATTGCATTAGCAAACCATTGAACGTGAGGAGTGGTTAGTACAACTAAAAGTAATATCATCAACATAAACTAGTACAACCAGTGAATCAACACCTTCAGATTTTGTATACAAATTGCTGTCTGCAGAACCTTTCTTGAAGCCTTTATCATGTAGATATTTTGTCCAGTCTCCCATACCAGTTATGTGCTGTCAACCCTGAGGAGGAAAGGAGGATGGAATGGATGGAATGGATGGAATGGATGGAATGGATGGAAATGGATGATGGATGGATGGAATGGATGGATGGAGACGGACGGAAGGATGGATGGATGGAATGGATGGAGGAATGGAATGGATGGATGGATGGAGGACGAGGGAGGAGGATCGACCGAGTGGAATGGAATGGAAGAGGAATGGATGGATGGATGGACGGATGGAGGAGGATGGAAGGAAATGGAATGGATGGAGGAGGAATGGATGGACGGAGGAAGGAATGGACGGACGGACGGACGGAAGGAAGGACGGACGTGGAAGGAAGGACGGATGGATGGATGGATGGATGGAAGGAAGGAAGGAAGGACGGATGGACGGATGGAAATGGATGGACGGAATGGATGGACGGAGGATGGATGGATGGATGGATGGCCGGATGGAAAGGATGGATGGAATGGAATGGATTGATGATGGACGGATGGATGGACTGAGGATGGATGGATGGACCGGATGGAATGGATGGATGGAATGGAATGGATGAAGGAATGACCGGAGGATTTTCACTTTTCTTCTCGCTGCGATGCCAACATTCTGATTTTTCTGAACTAACTCTTTGTGATGTTCTCCTCCCACGCATGCTACATCATGCATCAACGCCGTGGTTCCTCCCTCCGCCTTATCCGCTGGGCCTATTTTAGACTAAACGTCTTCCGCTTTTCTCAACCTAACCGTAGTTTCCTTTTCATTCTTTCTTCATTTTTCAAGATTCTCCTCGATTGGAATCGGTTCTTTTGCATGCTCTCTACGATGCCACATCATGCAACGCCAGAAACAAAGATTTTATGCCTTCAGGTTCCAAATTAAGCCAAAGACTGTTCCAAAGATTCGTGTTCCAAAGAAATGTTCCAAAGAGTCGTGTTCCATCATTCGTTCCGGAAATAGCCGTGTTCCAAAGAGTCATGTTCCAAGATTCGTTCCAAAGATTCGTGTTCCAGCGCCATCAGACCCAGCAATGCTTTTCCAAAGATTCGCGGTTCCAAAGATGCTTTAGCATCTACGTTTCAGCATCCTCAGGATTCGATTTGTGTTTTAGCATCTACGTTTCAACATCTAGGATTCAGTATTTGTGTTTCAGCATCTACGTTTCAACATCTGTGATTCAGCATTTGTGTTTCAAAGATTCACGCTTTCAACATCCGGAGATTCAAAGATTTGTGTTTCAAAGATTCACGCTTCAACATCTAAGATTCAGCATTTGTGTTTCAAAGAATCCAGTTTCAACATCCGGGAGATTCAGCATTTGTTTGTTTCAGCATCTACGTTTCAACATCTGAGATTCAGCATTTGTGTTTCAGCATCTACGTTTCAACATCTGAGATTCAGCATCTGTGTTCATCATACACAATCGATTGCCATCAATGACAACCTTGATCATCTGCGTCATCTCTGCTGTAGCCATATTTCCAACACTCTTGTCTCACCAACCTCCGATCGCCGAAACGTCGATTTTTCGATGGCTGAAGAGAGCTTATCGGCCTTGAATTTGGCCTTAGTCACCGTGGAATATGACCACGCACCTTGATGTTAAAGCGCTACGGGATTTTTCGGTTCTTTGTTTTGCCAAAATGCCAAGATTTGCCTTTGGACAATTCAATGGTCCAGATCTTCCTGTGATCTGACGGTCCAGATCCTATCAGGATTTCATGATTTGTTATTTTGCAAGTTTAGAACTCTTGTCCCAGAGTTTTCGAAACCGCGAACTCCGAAATGTCGATTTGCCAAAATGGTGTTAACTTCAGTTAGCCCCTTGGGCTATACCTCTGGTCCTCATGACCTCTCCTGAGATGACCGCAGTCCCTTTCAGGGTTTCAGGACTTAAACGCGCGACCACTTGGCCTTTTAACTCCCGAAAAGCTAATTACCGAAATGCCGATGGCGCTTTCCTTTCGGGACTTTCCTCGAAGGCCTAGATTGTTTCCACACATCCTCTTACAATGGATGGTCCTCGTCGTTTCGCGATTTTGCGACTTGCGACACCCAATGACAGAAATCCTCTGTCAACTTGAAACCCCGGTCGCCGATATGCTGACGGTTTTTTCGATGTTCCCCACATGTCTGAACAAATGGATGACTATGATCTTTTCGAGATTTCATGATTTACGATGTCGAGATTTAGCGTATCAGGGTTTTGGAGAGCAGTCTCCTTCCATCGTCCAACTCTCGATTCCCAATTTTGCGATGGGATAAGATCAACGACTCATGATCTTTTGTGATCCAACGGTCCAGAATAGCTCGTGATCTCGTGATTCATGAATTCTCACGACAGTCTTCTGACCTTTACACCTTGCGAGTTAACAAAATGCCGAGATCTCGCCACGTGTTTCTTGATGGATGGTCCAAATGATTTCAGGATTTCACAACTTCACAAGTCAAAATTTCTCCTATGCGCTTCAGAAGACTAAACCTCGTGCACCTTCTCACTGATCCAACTGTTGTCAGTCCTTTGTGCAAGATCTGACGGCTGAAATTCTTTCATCTTTTCTGTGCTCTCTTCATCCCTTCTGAACTGGTTTCCCGCTCTGGATCCGTTCGTAGGACAAGTCTTACAGCCTTGATGGTTGTTCTTTCCACATGAGATGCATTCTTTGCTCTTGTGGAAGAAATATTCGTGAATCTTTCAAAGATTTGAAAGAAATACACTGATTCTTTAAAGCTTGGCGTTGTCTACTGCAGTCTTTAACCGATTTGAGCGATTTCCAAAATGCTTTAAACGATGCTACCTTCTGCAGCAATCTTTCACAAATTTGAATGAATTCCATGAAATCTTCAACGTTTCTACCTTCTGAAGCTCTTCTTCGTGAATTCTTTGATGATTCTTGAAAATTACAAGAATCTTTAAAGTTTCTTCTTCTGCACTCTCTTCTCAGTCTCTGCTTCCTCCTTGTGTTTCTTCTCCTTGAAACTTTCGAGCGTAGTATGCTTTGCGACCTCGTGTGAGCTTCTTACGCTGATCTTTTGAGCGTATGAGCGAACAAATTCCTCGTGGAAATTTCCTGCGAGGATCTTTCGAGAGTATGACGGACATCTCTCCAAGCCTTGTGAAAATTATGTGTCAAAATGCTCTCAAGGTCCGTGAAGCTATGCGCTATTTGAGGATTATGTTTCTCTCCTGCCTGTGTGAAGAGGATTACTACTGCAGCTCTGATACCATGATAAATTGTGAAGCAATAAATGCAGAGAGAAAGAATAGAACAAAAAAAAGTATATTAGAATATATGAAAAAAAGTATAAAATGAGTACATGATGAAGTTCAAAAGTAGTAAGTCTGAAGAAGTACTATGCAATGGGAAATAACTGAGCTAAATAGGCTCAAGAAAAAAAATAATAGAAAGTACAGCTGGCCAGGACAACTGGCAGTGTACAGTCAGCCTGTTGAGGTTATATTATATTTAACAACTATATGAGTTGGAGATTTGAAATAAAAATACATCGCCGGGAAGGTTTAAATACACTTCACAATGCCTATTCCCCAAACAAAACACTCATTTATCTTCAAGGTGGAATGTTTCTTATACTATTTGCGAGTGTTTCTTAAACAACACACCAACCCAAAAACATTGATTGAAAAGAAGATCTGGTGAAGGGGATGAAACCATCGAGCAATGGACTAGTGCATCACCGCGTGGGAAGGTTATATCTCAAACAATAACAAGGGCTATATACTCAGAAAAATAGTGCATTTTTGAAACCCATCCTTAGTCATCCATTCCCATGGGAGATCACAAACAAAACAGACTAATAATGAGGAATTACATGCTAACAATTATTAGTGAAAAAGGTTCACTCCAACATAGAAATGGTACATGGAGTCGCTTCGTGTGAGGGCTCAGACCCAAGAAACAAAACAGCTATATGTATGCAACCCAAAAAAAATTTGGAACCATAGATAGTAGTTCATGTAATCACAATTAGAATAATCAATTCGAAATGTACCCACTCCCTATAGCCTGTTTTCTGTAATGTACCTCAAAATTACCACAATTTATTTTTTTTCTATGACATAATTCAACTTCGTTTAAGCTCAGAACTTAAGAGAAGGCAAGATTTATTTTTTGTTCCTAATGACGTCAATATAACAGTTTAGTTCCTTCGAACAAAACTCCATTAACAACTGTACATAATCCCACCAATAAGTGTGCATATAGATACATCTTTCTTTAAATACATATAGAACGATTTGTTGTCATAGGCATAGTTTCATCTTGATTCTGGCTTAAATACTTTCTCACAATAATTTTTTGTGTTTTTCATACCCTGTGCACAGAGACTTGCATTTTCAACCTCTATCCTGGATGAAGATCTCCCAATGTTTTCCACCAATTCCATTCACCACAGAATTAGAGTTGTTCTTATAATAATAAGTCCTACCACACTCTTGTAGTTTTGTGAGGAACAACGGTCAAATGGATTCCGACGATTACAGTTGCTGAGTACAAACACACAACAACTTCCAAAAGGTGAAAAAGGGACCAGCACTTCGGGATTTCAAGGCTTGAACCTTCATGATTACAAGTGCCCAAACCAACACAAACAAACTTTCGAAAAGAAAGGAAAGTTGGGCTCGTACTTCGGGGTTTTGGGACTTCGTAATCACAAGAGCCCCAAACACCAATACAACTCAAACCTCCAAAATGCGAAAGGAAGGAAGGGTCTGACCTACGTTTCGGAATTTCAGGGTGTGGAACTTCAAGAGTCCGGGGTCCAATCATCAACATAACAAACAAATTCCCAATATGCGAAAACAAAGAAAGGCGAGACCCGTATTTCGGGATTTCGGGTTTCTGAAAATCATGACTTCCAAGGTCAAACATCAACACATAGGAACTTCCGAATTCCAAAAAATGGAAAAAGAGGAAAGGTGGGACCCACATTTTAGGATTTTGGGTTTTGAGAATTCTCGACTTCAAAGGTCAAACATCAACACACGACAATTCCCGAAATTGTGAAGAGGAAAGAACAAGGGGATTATATTTTGGGATTTTGGGATTTCGGGATCCCGCGACTTCAAATGCCAAAAAATTAATCACAAACATTTCCTGAAATCACGAAGAGGAAAGAACAAGGGGCTTACATTTCGGGATTTCAGGATTTCGGGATTCCGGGATTTAGGAATTCGCGACTTCAAAGGTCAAACATAAACACATGGCAATTCCTGAAATTGTGAAGAGGAAAGAACAAGGGCTTATATTTCGGGATTTCGGGATTCTGGTATTTGGAAATTTGCGACTTCAAAGGTCAAACATAACCACACGACAATTCCCGAAATTGTGAAGAGGAAAGAACAAGGGGCTTGTATTTCGGGATTTCGGGATTCAGGAATTCACGACTTCAAAGGTCAAACATCAACACATGGCAATTCCTGAAATTGTGAAGAGGAAAGAACAAGGGGCTTACCTTTCGGGATTTTGGGATTCCAGGATTTGGGATTTCGAGGTTTCGTGGTTGCAAATGTCAAACCACAGCATACTACACTCCCTGAATTCCGAAAGCACAAGGACTTAAGAAATTTACACGCTCCGAAGGATACAAAAGGAGAAAGGTTTATGTGAGGGAAAATCTCTAAATTCGTCATGGATCTTGACTAGGGAAAAGGGTAGTCCATTCTGAAAGGAAACCATGAAACAAAAACCTCTGAAAGGTGTCAATTCTCAATATATTCAGCATCCAAAAAAAAACAAAAGGGGTTTCCAGATTGCTCGGAAAAACTAATTCTAGCGGTACATCTACCCATTTCCCTTCAACACAATTTATTCAATCCGGATTTGCCCTGATTTAGATCTATTTAATACATCAGTCACAGAAATAAACCTAAACCCATATATATTAGTTTTCTTCTAGCATACAAAGTGTCCTAACATTTCTACTACAGGTTAAATCTATCCTGTAGCTGGATCGACTCTCATAACTCAATTTGCATAAAATAAAGTTGCATGGTACTTTAAGTTTGGATTGAACAGATACCTAACATCAGGTAAAAACATTCGAACAGAGAAAGGGAATCATTAAATTTCCTATTTAAACAAATATAATGGATCAGATATTAAATCATTCAAACAGAGAATGGAAACTGTTCGAGTTCGGATTTAAAGGATACATGACATTGGATGGAATATAGTCATTCATAATAAAAAGTAATAGATCAACATAACTGAATCCAATCTGTGGGAAGACAAAGGGAATAGCCACATTCCTCGCAACTGTAGAATAGGGCAGCCAGATCTACTTGCCCGATTCACCCCCTAGCCTGACCATGAATCCATGAGGGTGAAGTTGAAAACTTCTCTTTAGCAATGTCCTTCAATTCCAAAAGGCATCCTCTTGCCTCACACTTACTCAACAGTGCTCATAACAATAAGACAATTTGGTTTCAACAAAACTCCTCTTGCCTCACACTCAATCCGTAGTTCTCATAATAGCAAGAGAGTTTAGGAATCCTTTCCCCAGCATACTTGGCAGCGTCCTACCTCCTTGCATATGTTATTTATCCATCGTTTTGCCCAGAAATTTTCCCTCCTTTGGGGATTTTTTCAACTCTCATAATCCTTGATTTTCATGGGTTGCCAGTGGCCAAATCTTTGATGTTCCACTTCTCATAATTAGCCTAGAGGCAATTCCAACATGTTCCCCACTCATGGAGTCATGGTCAGCTGATTTTAACATGGTTGTTCCATTTGTCCTCCTGTAGTTAATATAAATATTCTGTTGTGATATAAGTGTCATATTCAAATAGTTAGTTGGGTCCAAATAGATCTCTACCCAATAGTCACAATTATTAAATTCGAAAATAGGAATTTCCATAAATGGAAAAAAATTTCAGTTTCAAATTTGCCAAAAATGGAAATAAATTTCCAGCACACAAAAATAAAAATATTTATTTTTGAGGGATGTTACATCCTTTCCCATTTTAGTAAAACACTGTCCTCAGTGTTCATTCCTTTCCTGGAACAAGATTGGATGATATTTCCGCAAATCTCTCTCCAATTCCCAAGTGGCCTCCTCAGAACTAAAGTGCTTCCATTGCACCTTTACTTGAGCGACGACTCTATTCCAAAGTGTTATTTCTCTCTGGTCTAGAATGCACAGGGGTTCCACCTGGAACTCGCCCTCGAATTCCACCTGTACCAAGTTCCAATCAATCATATGAGTAGGGTCATGAATATACCTTTTCAACAAAGAAACATGAAATACATTATGAATTCTTAGATTAGCTGAAAGTGCAAGCTGATATGCTACGGGTCCAATTCGAGTTAGTATCTTGAAGGGCCCGCAAAACCTGGGTACCAACTTGGCATAGTTTTCTAACTTCAACGAGCTTTTTCGGGCTTTGACTTTCAAGTAAACATGGTCTCCCACTTGAAATTCCACGTGTCTTCTTTTATCATTTGCATAGCTCTTATGTCTGTCTTGTGCTTCTTTCAAGTTCTGTTGTACTTTTCTTACCATGTTCTCCATTTCTTGGAGCATCTCTGGTCCAACCATGAGTTTGTCAGCCGGGTTATCCCAATTAATCAGAGTGGTACACTTTCTGTCGTATAGTATTTTGAAAGGGCTCAACTTAGCTAAAGTTTGGTACCCATTGTTATATGCAAATTCTACCAAGTGTAGGTAGTCTTCCCACTTGTTCAGTTTTGTTCTTACATACATGTGGAGCATATCTTCTATGATTTGGTTTGTCCTTTCGGTCTGTCCATCCGTTTGTGGATGATAACTCGTGCTGAAATTCAAATTAGTATTTATCCCTGCAAACAATTCCTTCCAAAAAGCAGATGTGAATTTTACGTCTCTATCTGAAATCACCATACAGTCTAAAAATTTCTTTCATGAATATTTCAGCAATGTTAATAGCTTTAAAAGTAGACTTTACAGGAATAAAATGTGTAGAATTACTGAGTTTATTGATTACAACCATGATAGAATCATTTTGTTTCTGAGTTTTTGGCAAACCTATGATAAAGTCCAGTGAGATGGTCTCCCATTTCCATTTTGGTACTGGTAATGGCTGTAATAGGCTAGCTGGATGCTGGTTTTTAGCCTTAACCTACTGGCAATCTTGGCACCTAGCCAAGTAATATGTTGTTTCCCCCTTCATATTGGGCCAATAAAATAGTTTTCTAAGTGTTGTTATTGTTTTCTGGTAACTTGGATGGCCAGAGCATGGTTTCTTATGCACTTCGTCTAAAATAGTTAATTTTAGCTCTACTGAATCTGGTATGTAAAGTCTGTTTTTAAATCTTAATAGTCCCTCCTTGTCGATACTTATATCTGGTTCATCTGATTTTGTGACACTGTTTTTCAATTCTTCCATCATCTTAGTGTAATTTTCGTCATTAACACATGCCGTTATTATTCTTTGTTCCAGATCACTTTTTTCTCTACTAAAATTTATCTCAAATAACCCATGGATTCTGCAGCTTAAAGCATCTGCTACTTTATTTTCCTTACCCTTGATATGTCTGACTTTGAAGTCAAATTCGCTTAAGAAGGATAGCCACCTTGGTTGTCTCGCATTAAGGTCTGGTTGGTTAAAAAAATATTTCACTTCGCTATTATCTGTCAATAGTAAGAATTTTCTGCCCATGATATAGTGTCGCCACATTTTTAAGGCATGTATTACTGCTGCCAATTCTGAGTCATGAGTGACATAATTTCACTCGTGTTCCTTTAATTTATGGGATTCATAACAAATCACGTGCCCTTCCTGAGTTAGAACACCACCTAGCCCTTCTTTACTTGCATCAATGCATACTGTGAAGTCTTTATCTGGGTCTGCCACCTTCAAGATGGGCACCGATGTCAATAATTCTTTTAGCTTGTCAAAATTGTCTTGACACTTTTGTGACCAGTTAAACTTGGTCCCTTTCTTTTGTAGTGATGTGATAGGGTAGGCTATCTTGGAGAACCCTTCTATACATCTACGATAATTATAATGCCCATATATTTCTAAACATCATTAATTTTCCTAAACATTTTAAGAAAGTAAACTGAAAAAAAACTTCATAACATGATATTGACTTTTATAACAACAACTTCAGTAACTTAGATTTATCAATAAATACTAAATTATTTACAGTATGAAATAAATACATAACTTAACAAGTACCTGGATCTGATGCTAATTTATGTTGCCTCTTTGCTTTGTTGCTGCCTTTCTGCTCCCTGCTACACAGATCAACCCTGCCACAAACAGGAAAATAACTGCCCAAAACTATTGTTCTCCCTGCCAACTAGGAAAACTACCTAGCTCCAGGATATCTACGGATATCCTGGCCCTCCGTGCCCAAAACTTCCAGAACTCGGTGCCTCCCCTGATCAGAAGTCACAGTCCAGAACACTTTGTTCCTTGCTCACAGCAAGCCAACAGTCCACAAAATATCACAGGCTCACAGCCAATACCATAGTGCACAGAAAATCGTTGCTCACAACAAATGCAGAATCTCTGCTCACGGTAAAAGACAATACTTCTCGGACCACACAGCCCGTAGCATCCATCCTCGTTGAATGGTGCACACATCCCCCTCTTCCCATCCCTTATTCCTCCCTGCCAACTCACACACTTACTCCTTCAACCACCCTCCGTCCTCCATCCTTCATCATGAGTTAATGTTTTATCTTCTCGGGATCCATGGCTATCCCTCTCTGCGTACGCCACCATTTTTATATCATTTTTCATTGATCTTTTAAATTTATTTCACAGGTCATTAAATGTGATCTGTAGTTTGAATTATTACTCAGTTAACCACAATTAATTTCTTTTAATTAATTTTACTTTATAATCTTTAAACATGTATCCAATTAGGGTCGTTACAATAATATCCAATGATTCCCATGAATGACCAAATATCTGCCACATCTTTAGGCACTGGGCATTCTATAATGGATTTTATCTTTTCCGAGTCTACAACAATACCTTCTGAGGATATGACATGTCCTAAATATTGTATTTCTTTTTTATAGAAGTCACATTTGTTGAATTTTGCGTATAGCTTGTGTTTCCTTAGTGTTTGTAGAACTATTTGTAAGTGTTCATCGTGTTCCTCCTCCTTTTTAGAATAGACCAGAATATCGTCAATAAATACTACTACGAACTTGTCTAAGTACTGGCTAAAAATGCTATTCATTAAGCACATAAATGTGGTTGGTGCATTAGTGAGTCCGAAAGGTATGACTACAAACTCGTAGTGTCTGTATCTTGTTCGAAAAGTTGTTTTGTTTATGTCCTGGTCTTTTATCCCAACTTGATGATATCCGGATCATAAATCCAATTTTGAGAAGATATTGGCCCCACCAACTTGATCGAAGAAATCATTTATCTGGGTTAAGGGGTATTTGTTCTTAATGGTCACTTTGTTCAGTTGCCTATAATTGATACACAGTCTTAGAGTACCATCTTTCTTTTTCACAAAGAGGATTGATGCTCCCCAAGGCGAGACACTTGGTCTGATATATTCCTTATCCAACAATTCCTGTAATTGTATTTTTAATTTTGTCAGTTCAGGTAGACTCATTCGGTAGGGTGCCTTTGAGATAGGGGCTGATCTGGGTAGTAAGTCTATTGAGAAATCTATCTCTCTCCTAGGAGGCAATTCAGGTATCTCATCAACAAACATGTCTCTGAATTCACATAGGACAACAAAGTCTTCTAACTTGGGATTATCTTATTTTTCTAATAGATTCGCTACATGGATGGCGTAAACTTGACATCCCTTTCTAATACATTTCTTGAATTGCATCGCTGAAACGTGTCTGACTGACACAGGTTTTGGTATGCCTTGGGTTGTTCTAACAGTGCCAAAATTATCTTTACAACTAAGTATCTTTGTATAAAAACCTAGTACTTCTTTGTGTTGTTCCAACCAATCCATCCCAATAATCATATCATAAGACCCTAGTGGTAGAATGTTCAGATTGGTCCCTATCTTTTGACCATCTAAATTGAACTCAAGATCAGAAATAAAGTTAACTACTTTTTTTTTAGTCCTTGTTGCTAGTTGTACAAGCCAAGATTTTGCATACTTTTGTTTCTTAATTTTATTTGACTCTACTACATCGGGAGTAATATAACTTAACGTAGCTCCAGGGTCAATTAAAAAATAAATTCGAGTGTCATGGATTTTACCTTCAATCTCTACAACCGAGGACTGGTGGTCAGCTTGTCGACCATCTATGGCTGCATTTATCCGATACAGACTTTTGCCCATGTCACCTACTGTCAAGGCTTTCTGAAAATTGTGAACAACAATTCTGTTTGCTACAATTAAACATGGACAATTCCTCCTTAGATGAGGCTATCCACACTCCCAACACTTTAATGGCTTGCGGATGTTGTCCCCAAACTTTTTCGTTCCAAGGTTCAAAGGTTTACCACTACCTTGTGTATTCGGGTGATTGGAGTGAAAATCCTTCCTTGGGAAACCTTTTGTTGCATTTCGATAAGGAGTTGGTTGGTATCCTTTCTTTCGATGGTGTGTTCTATCTTGTCTTTTATCCTTCCAAGTCTTGGGAAACTCTACCCACTGTTTATACTAGTCATAGCACATTCGTTCCTTCCTGAATGACTCACTCAAGGATTTGGGGTTGTCAAACTCAATTTTGTCCCTATAGGAATATGGTAAATAACTTAAGAATCATTGGATTTTTACCTTTTCCTCCCGGATGTATGGTACGAACCTTAGTAGTTCCAGAAATTTATTTATAAGGTCATCCATCGTCATTTGTTCGAGTCATAATTCATAAAATTCTTTCATCTTTCTTTCATAATAGCTCTCAGAAAGGTATTGTTTCTTAAAATACTTCTTGAAGTTCGACCATTCCAACTGTTTCTCCTTTAGGCCCTTGGCCAATTTCAGGTCCTTCCACCAAATGTTGGCCTTCCCCTTCAGATTGTAGATGTCCATTCTGACCTTCATGTTGCTGGAATAGTTGTAGATTTGGAAGTATTTTTTGATGTCCAACAACCATGCCTTGGCTTCTTCTCTTGTCCTAGACTCCCCATCAAAAGTAGTTGGTTTAATCTTTTTAAATTCTCCTTCAAGGTGGTCTATTTGTTTTCTTTTCTTGTCTGGTAAGGTTTTGTCTTCAGCTGAAGGTGTCCCTTCAGACGAACTATCTCCTTTTTCTGTTTTCGCACCAAAATTCTTGGAGGCCCTTTTGTTGACCTCTTCCTCAGGGTTATCATCTTTTTGGATTTTCTTGGTTACTATACTATGCAACAGGACTTCATTTATCTCTTTCTATTCCTGCTGTGCCTTCTTTAATTTTTCATTGTCGGCCTTGAAAACCTGTAGTTCAACTATAAGGTTTCTCATTGTTTCCAACACCTCTGTGGGTGAGATTCCATCACTGTTCTATCTCAGATCTCCAGGAGGTCCTTGTTGCGGATTCTCTTCCACCCTGATTTTTGTACCTTCTTGAGCTGCCATTATTCAACACAAAACATAAAAGATTTATGTTTGCAATCCACAAGATTTATTAGTTTTTCTCATAGATCAGAATATATATACTAAGAAATTAATGTGGCCTTGTTCAGGCCCAGTGTTGTAACTTTTTCTCTGATACCATATGTAATGTACCAAAAAATTACCACAAAAAAAAAATTCTATGAAATAATTCAACTTCGTTTAAGCTCAGAACTAAAGAGAAGGCAAGATTTATTTTCTGTTCATAATGACGTCATTATACCAATTTAGATCATTCGAACAAAACTCCATTAACAACTGTACATAATCCCACCTATAAGTGTGCATATAGCTACAACTTTCTTTAAATACATATAGAACGATTTGTTGTCATAGGCATAGTTTCATCTCGATTCTGGCTTAAATACTTTCTCACAATAATTTTTTGTGTTTTTCATACCCTGTGCACAGATACTTGCATTTCCAACCTCTATCCTCGATGAAGATCTCCCAATGTTTTCCACCAATTCCATTCACCACAGAATTAGAGTTGTTCTTATAATAATAATTCCTACCACACTCTTGTAGTTTTGTGAGGAACAACGGTCAAATGGATTCCGACGATTACAGTTGTTGAGTACTAACACACAACAACTTCTGAAAGGTGAAAAAGGGACCAACACTTTGGGATTTCAGGGCTTGAACCTTCGCGATTACAAGCACCCAAACCAACACAAACAAAATTTTGAAGAGAAAGGAAAGTGGGGCCCGCACTTCAGGCTTTCAAATTTTGGGACTTCGTAATCACAAGTGCCCCAAACACCAATACAACGCAAACCTCTGAAATGTGAAAGGAAGGAAGGGTGTGACCTGCGTTTCAGAATTTCTGGGTGTGGAACTTCACGATTCCTAGGTCCAATCGTCAACATAAGAAACAAATTCCCGATATGCGAAAACAAAGAAAGGCAAGACCCGTATTTTAGGATTTCGGGTTTCGGGAAATCACGACTTCCAAGGTCAAACATCAACACACGGGAACTTCCGAATTTCGAAAAATGGAAAAAGAGTAAAGGTGGGACCCGCATTTTGGGATTTCGGGTTTCGAGAATTCACGACTTCAAAGGTCAAACATCAACACACGACATTTCTCAAAATTGCGAAGAGGAAAGAACAAGGGGATTATACTTTGGGATTTCAGGATTTCGGGATCCCATGACATCAAATGCCAAAACATTAATCACAAACATTTCCCGAAATAGTGAAGAGGGAAGAACAAGGGGCTTACATTTTGGGATTTCGGGACTCCAGGATTCAGGAATTCGCAACTTCAAAGGTCAAACATCAACACACGGCAATTTCCGAAATTGCGAAGAGGAAAGAATAAGGGGCTTACCTTTCGGGATTTCAGGATTTCGGGATTCGGGATTTTAGGGTTTCTTTGATGCAAATATGAAACCACAACATACGATACTCCCTTAATTCCGAAAGAACAAGGACTTAAGAAATGTACACGCTCCGAAGGATACAAAAGGATAAATGTTTCTGTGAGGGAAAATCTCTAAATTCATCATGGATCTTGACTATAGAAAAGACTAGCCCATTCTGAAAGGAAACCAGGAAACAAAAGCCTCTAAAAGGTGTCAATTCTCAAGATTATTCAGCATCCAAAAAAAAACAAAAGGGGTTTCCAGATTGCTCGGAAAAATTAATTCTAGCGGTACATCTACCCATTTCCCGTTGGCACAATTTATTCAATCCCGATTTGCTCCGATTTAGATCTATTTAATACATCAGTCACAGAAATAAACCTAAACCCATATAGATTAGTTTTCTTCTAGCATACAGAGTGTCCTAACATTTCTACTACAGGTTAAATCTATCTTGTAGCTAGATCGGCTCTCATAACTCAATTTGCATAAAATAAAGTTGTCTGGTACTTCCAGTTTGGATTTAACAGATACCTAACATCAGGTAAAAACATTTGAATAGAGAAAGGGAATCTTTACATTTCTTATTTAAATGAATATAATGCATCAGATATTAAATCATTCAAACAGAGAATGGAAACTGTTCCAGTTCAGATTTAAAGGATACATGACATTGGATGGAATATAGTCATTCATAATAAAAAGGGATAGATCAACATAACTGAATCCAATCCGCGGGAAGACAAAGGGAACAACCACATTCCTCCCAACCATAGAATAGGGTAGCCAAATCTACTTGCTCGATTCACCCCCTAGCCTGACCACGAATCCATGAGGGCGAACTTGAAAACTTATTTTCAGCAATGCCCTTCAATTCCAACAGTCATCCTCTTACCTCACACTTACTCAACAATGCTCATAACAACAAGACAATTTGGTTTAAAAAAAAAACTCCTCTTGCCTCACACTCAATCCATAGTTCTCATAACAGCAAGAGAGTTCAGGAATCCTTTCCCCAACATACTTGGCAGCGTCTTGCCTCCTCACATATGTTATTTATCCATCATTTTGCCCATGTCTTTTCCCTCCTTTGGGGATTTTCACAGATCTCATAATCCCTGATTTTTATGGGCTGCCAGTGGCCAAATCTCTAATTTTCCACTTCTCATAATCAACCTAGAGGCAATTCCAACATGTTCCCCACTCATGGAGTCATGGTCAGCTGATTTTAACATGGTTGTTCCATTTTTCCTCCTACAGTTAATATAAATATTGTGTTGTGATACAAGTGTCATAGTCAAATAGTTAGTTGGGTCCAAACATATCTCTTCTCAACAGTCACAATAATTAAATACAATTATTAAATTTGAAAATCAGAATTGCCATAAATGACAAAAAATTTCCAGATTTGAATTTACCAAAAACGGAAATAAATTTCCAGCACACAAAAATAAAATGTCACATTATCAATTAATACTACTGTTATCAATTAATACTACAAATCTTGACTTGGGTCAAAATGCAATCAATGTTTGTAAATGGGTTGCCAAATGATGTACAAAGAACAAAGAACAAGCATTATAAGAATGTGAAATGATGTACAAAGAACAAGCATTATAAGAATGGACTGTTTTGTATATTCACCCAACCCAAAGAAGCTAATCAATGGAGTGCTACTAATAGGAAATTTGTTTTTTCTATGTATGTGACTTTGCCCAACTAATGATGCAGGGAGTACTCCAGCCAATATCTAATAAGAGACCCAAATCACTGCTCTCGAATTTCCCATAGAAAATTCCAAGTTGAATAAATGTATCTATAAATTGATTTAGTGTAGGAAAGTAACCAATAGTCAACAAAATTTGTGACAACAACAGAGCAGTGAGTTTATGGGTTGTGTTTTATCATTCATCCCATGGAAATAATGGTCAATGTCACTATTCTAAGCATTCTAGGAGAACGAAAAACCGCAGCAAAGAATAACCATAGAATTGAAGCAATGTACACATAAATAGTTCGAAAAAAAAAGCTTGAATGATGAAACTCAATCTATTATTATCATTGTTTACAGAGAATTACAAAGTAACCTAGCTCTTTAGGAAATTAGCAATCTGATTTTATAGGAAAACTAAGACTCTCATTGTTAATTTCTGCCAAAGAATCTTTTTTTCAATCCTTTACAAGCATTTAGTAGAAGCTTTGGACTATTTTCTGGTGGTAACCAGAAGGTTAGGTGTCCTCAACCCTTCATCTCCCTTCCACAATGTTCCTTTACTATTTTGTCTTCTTCCAACAAGTGGGGATTATAGAGTTTTGAGCTGCAAGTAGGCAGTTAAATGTGTGGTTAGCATGAAAAACAATCACTCTAACCTTTTCATCCTTTTCTCGGGAGGCTATTAGGATCCCTCTTATTTTTAGCAGTGGCTACAATCTTCTTGACTTTTATCTTATTGGTTTCTTCTTGGCCCTTTTGCAGTTTCCCTGTTTTCGAGTCTAGCTTGATCTAGGTAGCCTTCTTTCTCATCTCATCTAAGCTCTTTACACTAAGAAGTAGGTAGTAATTTCCTCAGATATGGATGAATAAACCTCCAAGGTAATTTATCACCATAGCTCTTAACTCTTCCAAAGGGATACCCATCCTAATAGCTTGTTTCCTAAATTCTAAACTATACTATTACACACCTTATCCCAGTTCCTTTTGATGTTACTACCATGTCATGGTCCACTTATCTTGCTAGCCTATGGGATAAAACTCGGATTTTGCAAAGCCTTGAAATCCTTTATTTTCATAATCATGAGATTATTGCCTATACTAGTACATAGGCATATTTCTTCCAGCATAATAGAGCATGTGTTGTTATCTTCAAACAAGAAAAATAAACCAAAATTGTTTTTTTTGGATTTTATACAAACCAATACTAGTACATAGGCATATTTCTTCCACCATAATAGAGCATGTGTTGTTATCTTCAAACAAGAAAAATAAATCAAAATTACATTTTTTGTATTTTATACAAACCAAAATAAACTTCCATTGATTTCAACCAACCATTTAAGACTTCAAGGTTAACTTGACCATAAAATATTGGTATTTCAAGCTTCGCTTCAACTTTGAAAGGAATGTAGGAAGAAGAATAAAAAATCTTTTCATTGCTTGTTTCCAATTATTGTTTTTATAGTAAAGAATTATCACTTGATTAATGAACTACATAATATGTCCATAGATCACTACCAATTTCAAATAAAAATACTCACTTTATTCTTACTAATATTTACAGATCATTATAGAGTATCATGGATCTCTAGATTATCTGCCTTACGCAATTACAAGATAAAGGTTATTTACATTATGCAATTACAAAAAAAAAGAGTTTATTTGCTAATTCTAATATGTATTAAATAAATCTTTCCTATGCATGCATTTAAAAGATAGTTTGGAGCATTTTCCTGGTGGTAATTAGAAGGTCAAGCATCTATGACCCTTTATCTTCATTTTTCACTACTCCTTCGTTGTTGTTTTCATTAAGATTGAGAATGTTTTATAGTTTTGGTGTGAAAGCAAGTGGCTAAGCATGTGTCAACTTCATCATTATCATTTTCCATGTAGCAATGATGCTTCTCACAAGTGTTAATTATTTTTATTTAGATTAACCTCAATAAATTTAAGTAAACTTAATAAATCTAAAATATTATAATCACACATATTTTAATAATATTGATTTTTTTCTATTTTTAAATATTTTATTTTTGAATTTCTATTTAAATACTCTCACATTCTTACTATTTTACTATTTTATATGACTCCAAAACCATATTCATACATATCCTAGCAATATTATATTATATTTTATTTATATTTTCTAGTATTTTTGTTCATGTTCTTCTAACATGTTCTATGTAAACTAAACAATTAATATGACTCCAAAACCATATTCTACATATTCTAACAATATTAATTTTTTTCATATTTTTAGGTATTTTGTTTATAGGTTCTTAACATTTTTTTTTTTTTTTTTTTGGTATTTTGTAGTATTTCTTACCATCAACTTTTAATTTGAGTGTTGAAATTTTATTTACACCCTCCTCTTTATATAAAATGTTTTTAAGACATTTAATTTCATTTCAATTAATTTTAGGTTCATAAAAACTTATGGATTGTTACTCATATAAAATGTTTTTAGTATACTTTAATTTAATTTCAATTAATTTTAAGTTTATAAAAACTTGATTTTTTTTGGTGAGCAACCATGCATATTTTATGGAATGGGAAGTAAGATATCTAATATTAATGAGATGAGAAGTAAAATCTATAATGTATTAGAATCACAACATGAAATTTTACAATATCATTCTATTTGTAAAGACAGTAGCAACCATAATACTCACACTTGTGGTATTTTCATATTAAATGTTTCCTTTATCTTATTTTACTATTTTTATTTCACATCATTAATAGTTTTTAAGATATTTTTTTTTTCCTACTTATTGATTCTAAACATATCATTATTATTGCACTCTATCAATATCAATATGTCAAATACCACACATTTTAGACCATTTGAAATTTTATATTTTGTTTAGAAAAAATATTAAGGCATTGATGATATTTTATATATTATGTTTTGTCTTCTCATATATTCACTTTAAAAATAAAGTTTTGAATAGAAAAAAAATAGTTAAAATATATTAATGTAGAGATCATCCATTATTGACACTATGAGAAATTAATGACAACCACATATATCATATTAATGCTTATCCAATAAAAGTCTATGAGGTGAGGTGTATGACACTTGTAACATAGTGTGTTGTGAAGGCACTCTTTGATATTAAGTCACCATGTTAGAAACTTATTGGGACAAAAAATCAAAAAAATTCAGCCATGTTAAGGGTTGGTGTGACTGAGGCCATCACTAAAGAACTAGCAAACAAAAAATCAATGTTTATCCAATAAAAGGAAATAAAAAGAAAAATTGTTTCTTATCCAAACTTTCCACAACAAATTATATTTTTGCATGTGACCTCATAAAAGATGATTTTGAAATTTAACTAACCTCTTTTAATTCCCAATATTTTAAGAATATTTTGAAAATAAATTAAATTTTCATATCAATCACTTCAAAATAAATAATTAACATAAAATTAAATAAGAATCAATTTCTAAAAAGAAAATCATAAACAAACACACACTTAGAGAAAAAATATTAATTGTACATATATATGTTATAGCAAGATTTGCCTCACCATTGCTATCTTGCACAGAGGACCTTTTTCCATTTTCCTATCCAAACTTATCAACCCTTTTTTGATAAATCCAGTGCAAAATATATATATATATATATATATATATTTCACATATACGCTCCCTAATTGCTTTGCAAGATGCGTATATACTTGCTGCTCCACTACAACTCATGTATATCAGGATTTGTGCCAGAAAATACAAAATAAGGTCAGATTTCTATAGTCATGCCTGTCTGTTGTGGTTTACGCTTGGCCATAGAGAGTTTTTCCCTTGTAATAGAGTTGGCAACTCCACTGGGGATAGATCTTCCTTCTAAGGGTTAAAGGGTTTTTTCTTCTTACATTGCTCTTTTTCCTTTGTGTTTCTTGTCATATCATAGTTGGACAAAGTATGTTTACTATGGGTCTAAGTTTTTTAGCCTTTTACCCTTGCCTAGCTTTGTTTTAAAAGATATATGCCCTTTTTTCCCTGACAGTCGTGTTTACACACTTGTTGTCCCATTGCAAGAAGCGTATATACGCCATTTTCTCTTGAACAATCGCGTATGCCACTTCCGCTTGCTTGCTTGCTTGGTTTAGTGACTCTTGGGTAGGTTTTGAGGATCACTGAGCCTTCTTAGGTCTTTGTGGTGCCTGTTGAGAATATCTGGGATGACAGGAAACCTGTTTGGAGTTGAATTTTTGGGCGGCGTCTTTCTCTTTGTTTTACGTTTTTGATTTGTCCATGGTAGTTGGGTTGTCTGCTTGGCTTCTTGGTATTCTGCTTGAGTAATTGATTTTATACACAGTAGAAGTTATATATCAAGTCGCTTATCAATCCATACATTTTCTTTTTAATACATTGAAAATACAAAAAAAAAGGGGTATTTTGCATTGGTTGGTATTTTTGTCTTGGAACCTTTATCATTAGCTTAGCACATTTAGCGAAATATTGCATTTTACTTCTAAGTTGTAGAGTTAAAATTGAAGATTGCACTTTTTTTATTTATCATATCATTCACTGAAGAGTTAAAGTTAGGCTTTGCATTATATCTATTTTTATTTTCATGCACAGTCATAACACCATGAGTTTCATTTCCATACCTTTTTTAGTAATCACAGCCAATAAAATTTACGCTTTAAACTAAAATTGATTAGTAATGATTTTATTGTTTAGGGTGCACAAACTAGCCTAGGATTTAGTGCCTTGGAATAGGATTTTGTGAGTAAACTTCTCCAAGGAAATTAAATCAACATATGTGTCTGAGACTGGGAGTCGAGAAATCCATTGTATAATTGGTAATATATAGAGGCTCCGCTCACAACAGAGTTAAGCATGAGGTCAAGCGAAGTTTTTGAAGGGATAACCCCTGGATACTCACATAGCATTAGAGATATTTCTGTTGATTTATTTGTATTTCGAGATCTTGCTAGTATCCATACCTATGTGAGAGGCAGTACTTTCAAGGTTTCGGGCTTTTCTACCCTGGCCATATGGTAATCCAGACTTACGACTCTTCACCTGTGCATTGGTTATACAGTGGTTGATTAGTTTCTTGACTTAGGTTTCTCATAGGTTACTTGTGGGGGTTATTTTGTTTGTATCCTAAGTCAGATAGGGGTTAGACAACACACAACCTTTATGGAAGATTACCTCTTTGGGGGGATCTGACCGACTGGTTATTAAGCCTACGAGGGCCCTTATAACTGATTATGTTACCTCCAAACTTTAGCAAGGAGTCTCAGGTCCCTCTTGGACGAGACATACCTTCTTTAGAGAGGGAGGACACTCAACCACTTTAGCTTGTTTGCATGCATATTGGTCGTCTGACATTTTGGTATGCTCTTTGATTATTAGTTAACTATAGGATTTTGTGCTGAGGCTTTATTATCATGGACAGTGTATTTTCTTTTGCTCCGTCATTTATTGCTACCCACCCCATGATGCCTACTCATTTCATGGGGACAAACCCTTCCACTTTTCATTATGGTATGCAGAATTATAATACTCAGTGAATGCCTTGGGTCTCTAATCATTTTTCTCATGGTATGTATGATATGTCGTCGCACTTGCCATCCTCTATCTCATGTCCTTATGTGAATACAAGTTTTGGGTATGGGGGCATGATGCCTCCTTCTTATCCCTCTCTGTTTGGTGGGAGTCATATCCTTCAAACACCTCTTACGATAGGAGGTTGGAATCTTCCTTCCTATGAGTCTACTATGCGAGAAGTAACTGCCCAATTAAGAAATACTTCTACTTGTTACACTCTGTACACTTATCCCTCTTCCACTATGTCGGTTCCTACGAACACTTTTCCCATGGCGGACCTTTGTTTTCCCTTTGGTGCTTCATCCGGGGGGAGTTATTTTTATAGTATGGGCAACCCCCCTCATGAAGTTCCTTCATCTGGGGGAAAAATATATCCTCACATGAGTAACCCTTATCATGTCACTTTCTCTTCGCAAGCATCTTCCTCGGTGTTGATGCCCCTACAACCCTCCATGAATCAATATAGAGGAGGATACTATCTTGTTGGACAGGGACAAGGTGTAAACCAAGATCCTTCCTGGGCTACAATTTCTCAGAACCAATCTTTCCTTGGACCTTGGTCTCAAATGCCGCAATTCACTACCTCCACAAGTCCAGTCACTGTCTGTCATCAGTATATCACCAACCTATAGTAGTCGTGTTGGGGATTGGTTGACAACCTTCGCAAGTCATGTTGAAAACCTGCAATGAGCCGCTAAAATTCATGCTGGGGGCACAAGTCCAGTCACTGCATGTCATACTGGCAGTATATCACCAGCCTCTGCTAGTCATGTTGGGTATTGGTCGACAACCTCTGCAAGTCATGTTGAAGACCTACAACCAACCGCTGCAAGTCATGCTGGGGGCACAAGTCTAGTCACTGTGTGTCATACTGACATTATATCATAAACCTATGCTAGTCATGTTGGAGATTGGCCGACAACCTCTGCGAGTCATCGTGAAGACCTACAACCAGCTGCTACAAGTCATGTTGGAGGAACATGATTGGTCACTTCTAGTCACAATGCACATCCATCACCAACCTCTGCTATTCACGTTGGGGATCCATCACCAACCTCTGCTAGTCATGTTGGAGATTTTCTACTAGCCCCTGCAAGTCACGCTGGGAGCATGTCACCGGCCACTACAAGTCATGTTGGGTGCGTTCATATGATTGATAAGCCTAGACGTCTTGGACGTAAGCCTAGATTCCTTTGGACGAATTGTGAAGGAAGTCACCTTACTCGTTTGTGTCCTGTTACTGCTAGGATACCAGAAGCATGGGGATCACCTAAGGGCCCTTTGGGTTCTGAGGCATCTATGGTTTCACAACACTCTGTTCCTTCTTTGGTTGATACAATAGTCATGCCGATGCAATCTTCGTCTGACACCCATTTTCCTTTAAGGGTTGATGTGTCCTTTGACCTTGTTGTCTCACATCCCATTCAACCTGTGGTCATGTTGATGAAATCTTCAACCGACACCTCTCCTATGTTTGGGGGTGATGTGTCTCTTGACCTTGTTGTCTCGCATCTGGTTCAACCAACGGTCGTGTCGATGCAATCTTCGATAAAAAACACTCCTATTTTTTGGGGTGCTGCACCTCTTGACCTTATTGTCTTGCATCCTATTCAACCGATGGTTGAGAAACTGGTCATATCGATACAATCTTCGACCGACCCCACTCTGCTCTTGGAGAGTGACAATTCTAAGGAAGTGGTTGCACCAATGCAATTTTTTGTCGATCTCTCTCTCCTAGTTCTGGTTCTATACCTTCTATGCCATGTCCTTAACATTCCAATTCTTCCACCTTCTGAACAAGAGAGATTCATTCTTCCTCTGGATACTCTCTCTTCGAGTCCTGACGAGGTCCCCTTCGACTGGGATGACCCGACAGGACATCCCATGCCCCCACCTATATATGTTCCACTAAGAGACATTATTCGAACCATAACAGAGAATATGCACTCCGTTATCACTTTCTCCTCCTCGACTTGGAGAGCTTTAGGCTTTCCCAAGCTTTTGTCAGCTATCTGCAGGATACTAAATTTCGGCAGAAGGTCGGGACGAGAACCTTGGCCTTCCCCTTTACATGTTGATTAGAACTTAAAATGAGTCTTAGTTAATCTCTTTTCCAACTCGTTATTAAAAATTGAAAAGATCGCCAACTGATTTGTCCCTTTCACACTCGTTAAAATTGGATTTGAAAGATCACGAGTATTAGTTAAGCTCTTTTCTAACTCGCTATCAAAAATGGAAAAGATCATCGTGTGAACTTGTCTTTTTTACACTCGTAAATTGGATTTGAAAAGACATCTATTTGGCACAAGTTTACCCCTTTTTCACACCAAGTAGACTAGAAGATATAAAAAAGGACATTTTTTGGCATTAAATTGTGATTGCATCTCATGCCCTTGCTTGCAATATTGAGTCCTTAGCCGGTTCTCGCTTTGCGCTATAAACCATGGCCCAAGCAAAGCCTTGTTTATATCCTTCACAATTTGACACCCTATACCCTGGAGGGAACATCACCTTGAGTGTCCATCTCCCACATGCATTTCCTTGCATTGAGCATAGGTATGTTCCACTGCTAGAACTAGTTTTGCTTACTTGCGACACTGGTTCCCTCCTCTATATCATAGCATTCACTTGCTATTAAAAAATAAAAAAAGATGGGCTAGAAGGTAGTGCTATATTGTAATTGGTAGTAGTCGTGTCGCCTTTGAACATAGCACAAAGTTATTGAGTCATTGCGTCATCATAATTTTGGGTTTAGCATGGCCTTAGGAAGATGATCTCGTTACATAATTTTCTCTATCGATTGGTTAATCTTCCAGTCACTTTAGAGAACATTATGGATACCTCCTGCATCTAGGCTTCACATCATTAATTCTATGCTACCGAAGTCCAGTGTATGTCTCATGCTCTTGTTCAAAGGAAGTTTATCAACCTGTGTTGGCCACTCCTCAGAAATATTAACTTTGGATGTTGGCCATACCCTTAGTTTGTCTCAGAATCACATGATACTTTGGTCTTATGATGCACCCTGAGCCTACTTTCATCATTGGTAGGTCACCTTGAACCCAACAATCGACATTTCATCATGGGTCGTTGACTAGGTGGTTTCCCTTGTGTTCGACGACAAGACATCTATTCCTGCTTTGGGATTCGTGTAGTGTCTTGGATGCCATTGGCCTTATTGGTGGTTTCCTCGCCTTTGTCAGCAGTTTTCATCATTGCCTGTTATTCAGAGGGTCTTTTTCATGTACCGCTTGCATTTGGCACACACGAAAGATGCATAGGGTCGTTGGTTCGTGAACATGTTCTTCATCTGATCTCCACCAAATCATGAAGATCTTGCTTTGTTCCTTGTACTGAGTAATGAGAGATGCCTTAATTCTCTCCTTTCAGCGAGTCTCTTTCCATCGACTTCAACTCATGTATTCTGGATATGAGACCTAGAGTTTTATGAATACCTTGAGGCTTGCAGTCATTAGTGGCAGGCTCTCTCGCCATTGACAGATGGGAACACATCAATGTCTCCTGATCAATGGATCTCTCAAGTGTTCGACACTAGCTCCTTTATTCACATTTGTAGAGATGTACTCAGTGCCTTGATACCTACTTTCATCATTGGTAGGCTATCTTGCATTTGTTAACGGTATACCTCAATGACTGGTAATCAAATGATGTCTCATCGTGTTCGACCTCAACTCATTTATTCACATGATGTAGACTTGCACCATTGGCGGATTGTATTGAAGACTTGAAGACATCACTTTGCGGACGCATATTTCCTGAGCTGTTGCTTCCATTTCATTGGACCAGTACCTATTTGACTTCAACGATCATGGGAGATTAGATTTTACTCCATGGTATACAGACAGATTGATTTTGCGATTTGTTTCACTATGCCTTGTTCGTGACTATGATAGCTATGGGCATGTAACCGCATTTATACTTACCTACTCATGGCCATGAACACTTGTTGGTATATTTTCCACATGGATCTGCATTGTATTCTTAGCATCCATGTATGCAAAGTCAATGCATAATGTAATGAGCAATTGAATTCGTTCACCTGGTTCTCTACCACTCCACTTCTGGGTTATTTATAATGTATTTTGGCCATTGCAGATACTCCTCTGATTTCACACATTAGGGGGCATTTGTTATAGCAAGATTTGCCTCACCATTATTATCTTGCACAGAGGGCCTTTTTCCATTTCCCTATGCAGACTTATCAACTCCTTTTTGATAAATCCAGAGCCAAAACTATATATATATTCCACATATACGCTCCCTAACTGCTTTGAAAGATGCATATACGCTTGTTGCTCCACTATAGCGCACGTATATCAGGATTTGTTGCAAAAAATACAAAATGAGGTCGGGTTTCCATGTCATGACAAAAGATATATGATCTTTGGCCTTCCATATACTAGAAACGTTCTGACTCGGCCCTTCAGTTGCATTATGGAGGCTATAAGAGCACAATTTCGAGCTATGGAAAATGAGGAGAAAGCATTCAACTTTGAGAGCAAAGTTACTCTGGAGAAATTACTTCATATTGAGTCTGCATCCCTTTGTCCCTCAAGTTTGAACACAGTGTTCAACCCCCAAGCTCTTTCCTTATTGTTGAGAGGACCTCATTACCTCTTTGCTATGAGCTTGCCTTTGGTGGAGGATTGAAGTGGTGGAGACCCAATTGGAAGGAACTTGGTTTCTTGGTTTCTTGGTTTCAAACCGTGCCATCACGGAAGTCTGTAATGTTGATATTTCTGTTGATCGATTATTAATAGAAATACTCATTTCCCGTCCTATCGATATCTTGCAAATATATGATTACTATCCATGGACATGTTTGTAATGTTTATTAATGGATTACGCTATCTAATGTGCTAACTCATTTAACTCATTTTATATATTGTCACTATATACTTGCATCGCTTGTTTGTTAAGAACTTCTTGCAGGTGTAAAACTTTGGGTCAAAGAGCTTGACGGTGGAACGACATCAAACGATTGGATCGAGGTAGGCTTGTTCCTCGCATTACACATTAGTTATATAGCACATGTTGGAATTGAGTTGATTCATGCAGTCATACATGTCTGTTGTGGTTTACCCTTGGCCATAGAGAGTTTTTCCCTTGTAACAATATATATGAAACCATTAAAAACAATTGCATGGTGATATATATAAGACACTCGCTAAACATTTTTTTGGCCGGAATGAGACGATGTAAATTTGGACAAAATATCTATTTTCTATAGTTTAAATTGCATTTGTGAATGCATAAATGGATTCTTGTTGAAAAATCCCTGGTGCCCTAGGATTATACAAACTTAGCCACTCAAATCTGCAGATCCAACCATTCATTACCAGATCTCGGGCAAAATCAAACGAAAAAAATTGTGGAAAAAGTTTAAACTACTACTATATATAATGATTACGATTAACATTGAGTGATACTAATTGAGGAACCATAAGAAAATAAGCGATTACTTTAATTTATTTAAAATATATAGCTTTATAAAATATTTTTTTTTAAAATTGAAAATAGCTTCAAAGTAATAACAGGAAAGGATGGATTTGATTTCTAACCCTGTGGTTAATCCGATCGATAGTATCTCGGAACATCTTTTTCTTTAGAGTTTAATGAGAAGCCTTTATACGTTTCCAAAGTAGAGATGAATAATAAACTCTTAAAGCTTATTTGATAAAAACGTAGCCTTTATAGAAACTAAAACAGTTGAGTTCTCATTCATATGGGCCTTTATAGAAACTAAAACAGTTGAGTTCTCTTTCATATGGCAAATTTGACCAAATTTTTTTTGCATAAATGTTGATGAGTATTTTTTTTAATTTCCGCGAATTCGTTGACTATTATGGCTTCAAAAGCCGTATGATGAGTATTTTTTTAGAATTTCCACGAATTCGTTGACTATTATGGCCTGAAAAGCGGTATGATGAGTATTTTTTTGGAATTTCCACGAATTCGTTGAATATTATGGCCTGAAAAGCGGTATGGATACTGTTTAATCTATTGGAATATGCATCATAATGCTGAATTTGTTTAACCATGACTTCTGATTTATATAGCCAATTATTGTAGAATTGTGAATACAGAATATATCAACCCTACATGTGGAATAGATTGTAGAACTGTGAATACAGAATAGATTTTCTCAGCTATAAGTTCAAATATTTTAGGTATTGGAATTTTTTTTATCTGAATATTTGATTATATAATTGTTAGCAAAATTACAATTTTTTATTATTTTAAATTTTGTTTTTGAAAGTATAAATGGATTCAATACATTGAAAAAAAATTATTGCTTTTGGTTTATACAATCCCAATAACAATAATCTAAAATTTCAGTAATTTAAAAAAAGTTAAAAAAATTATCTCAACTGGCAAAACTAGTTGGAAAATATATACCCAAAAATATTTAAAAATTAGAATGTTTAAAATACTGTTTTTCACATTAAGATAAACATGTATTAAAATGAACTGTCAATTTTAATTCTAGTTTTGTTCAGGTTTGGAAGATGATAACCAACAGGAAAGAATATGACATAGATGCAGTTCAAAAAATATTGCAAGGATGGGAATAAGAGTGTCACTTACATAGTTCATTCTCTTGTATCACACAACTTAGTGTCACTTAAATAGTTCATTATCTTGTATCAGTGTCACTTACATAGTTCATTCTCTTGTATCACACAATTTAGTGTCACTTAAATAGTTCATTATCTTGTATCACAGAACTTACAGTTCATTCTCTTGTATCACACAACTTAGTGTCACTTAAATAGTTCATTATCTAGTATCACAGAACTTACAGTTCATCTATAACACATTATTCTAGTATTATGTAGCTTACAATTGGAATTGTGGATGGATAAAAAGAACTAAAATTGTATCAAATTCTAGTATTATGTAGCTTACAATTGGAATTGTGGATGGATAAAAAAAACTAAAATTGTATCAAACATGTGGATTGATATAAAAAACTAAAAATGTATCAAATAGATTTTTAGATGAGCAATGTTTTTAAACAATTTTTTTTTTCAATTAATGATAAATATAATAAATTACAAAAAAAATTCAGTTAATAATAAATATAATTTGATTTTATAATATTATTTATATATGTGAAATTTTTTAAACAATTATCATTATGTTGGCTTTAAATTTTATACCTGTTTTATTATTATTTTAATTTTGTTTAAACACTTTCTAATTACTATAAACACATTTATTTTTACTTGTCATCATTCTTAGTGGGTCGTTATCTCTCATGGTGCATGAGGACTTGTAATACTATTAAAAACTTTGGATGATTTGGTTGGATGACTTGGTTGTGGATTTTGATGTTTATTGTTTAATTGAAGATTATATTTTGAGGGGTTGCTACATATTTTGACACATGCTAGCATAAGTGGGGACATGCTAGCATAAGTGATGGATTTCTACTATTTGGATGTTTTTTTTTTCCATACTTTGTATTTTTATGTTATCTATTGTTTTATTGAGGATTATTTTTTGAGGGGTTGCTACATATTTTGAGACTTGGTGGTATAAATGATGGATTTCCACTATTTTGATATATTTTTTTCACAGAATCATGCAAATTTGTTTGTTAAGGGTGTATCTTGCACATGATGAGGCATAATCACATATTTGGAGGTTTCTTCACACCATGTGGAAATGTGTTGGAGAGTTTAAATATTTTCCTAGGTTTTGATGCCACTTATTCATTGTTTTTTGCAAGGAGTACTTGACCCCTTGTGCACATTTCAAGGGTCCACCATCCTTGAGGCTGGTGAATTGAAGAATTCTAGCAATAACGCATGTTAAATCTCAAGGAATAAAAACTAAATTATTATGTAAGGGAATTAATTTTTGATGTGTTATGCAAAATTTTTGTAATATGCAAGTGTAAAAAATAAATATTGAAGGAATTGTTGGATTTATACAAGCTAAAAAATGGAAGGAATGTGATTGTCTACATGTATTCTCTCCTTGATGTGATTGGAAAAAATGTCAAAGGTGGAGTTAAATGATAGAGAAAAAATTAAATTACTTATGTATAATAGTAGTGGTCAAGATACAACAATCAATTCATCAATAAGATCGTTTTTAACTCATAAGTTCATCATAATAAAGGAAAACTCAAGCATACTTTCATGAAAACACATAAAATGAAACCACAATTCATCATTGTAAATGCAACCAAAATTAATTAGCATAAATGAAACCAAAACTAATCATTGTATGTTATTAATCAACAAGTAGGCACAAGTTACAAAAATAGTGGGTTGAAGAATTATTATTCTTAATAATATGAAAAATTCAAGGTTCTAGGGAGCTAATTCACTTATATAAGATGAAGAAGATGGGAGATTTCAGTAACCCACATTACCCACTAGGTTGGATGTTTTTATGTCCCCATGAAAGAAAAAAAAAAGAAAAATGGTGTATAAGGTTTATTTATTGACTACTACTTAGTTAACAACTTCTACAAAATCTTTCTCTGTTTTTGGCCCTTCTTTTTCTTATTCCTTTTTTATTGTTGATATTTCTACCTATCTTGTCATCATTGTTGATTCTACTTTTATTTCTATTTCTATCAATGACATTGTTTTTCTATGTTGTTTCCCATGACTTTGTTTTCATCATTGTTTCTACGGATGAATATGTTTTCATCATTGTTTCTACAGATGAATCTTCTTTCTCCATTGTTGTTGTTGATTCTATTTTTTTTTCATTGCTATTGAATTTGTTTTCCACGATATTTCTGTTGATGACTCTAATTTTGTTGTTGTTGTTGCTTATTATATTTCTTCTACTGTTGATGTCATTCCATATTCTTTTGTTGTTGATGTCTCTTCATTTCATACTCGGAGCTATAGAATGCTACTCATTCTTCGTGAGAAGATAACTATTCTCCCTTGTTGAGATACAAATTCCTCTATATTTATTTATGAAAAAAAAAAGTGTCTTGAAGCTGGTAATCAATGGGGTAGGTTTTAATTTCCTTCGGATGATATCCTAAAAATTTGGCAATTTCATTCCACATTCTTTTATCAATATTAGTGTTAGGTTCTCTCGACCTCTTGAAGTATTAAATGGGGTGAAAAAGAGGGGTAAACTAAATTTCAATCCTATCTAATAGGATGTGAGCCTCCTTCGACCCTTAGTATATAATCCAGATCCATAGAGGGTTGTCGTAAGTCCTCAAAGTGAGTGTGTCTATTTCTATTATAGCTCCTATATTAATGTTTGATACCTCATATTTTCATTCCTCAATACTTCCTTCCCAAAGGTGTTGATTAGTCTATAACATTCTATTACAACTTCTAATTGACTTCTCTCAAGCAATAGGTAGGCCATTGGATCCATGAGTATCTAAACATAGTTTTTTCTAGACCTTAGTTGGTATATCCATGTAAGGTACCATATGCAATATAATATGAATAAACAATAATATTCAACATATATCAATGGAAAAACAAAATATTGAGAATAGAAACAACATAAATGATACCTTTATTCAGAGAAAACAATGTTCACTTTCATTTTCAAGGGGGAAACATCTAGCATAATAGATCTCTATTACAATAATTCTAAATATTAATACTTCTCATCCCTCCTACTCTTATTTATACTGATTCTATCTTCTAAATATCATTCTAGAGGAAGATTCTTCTAGAAGTGAAATCTTATATTAGGTCTAATTACATTGACTTGTTCACATTTATTAAATAGGCATTATTAACTAATGTCATAATTTATTACATGAAAATATATCATTCTACCTACATGAGGGGTTTCGAGGTTAGGTCCCTAACATTACCTCCACCTTGAAGAATAACCTTGCCCTTAAGGCTTGATATGAGGAAACTATCATAGAATGGTGGTCGGCTCCCAAGTGGCATATTCTGGATTCTAATCTCTCCACTACACTAACACTTAATTGATGATGTGTTGACAACGATGATGCTTCCGCTTATCCAAGACTGCTTGTGGTAGAAACCAAATAGAAATTCTTCATCCAACTTAGGGAGACTAGTTTGAGTGTGTCAGTTAGTTCCAATCACCTTCTTTAAGCATGAGACATGAAAAATAGGATGGATCTTAGAATGAATGGAAAAATCTAACTAGTACGCCACCTGCCCCACTCACTTCAAAATTGTATAAGGGCCATAAAATTTGGGAGCAAGTTTCTGACACTGGTTAACTTTGAGTTAAGTATGATTATAAGGTTGCAGACGAAGGAACACATGGACTCCTTGAACAATTTTTTGTTCGGAACGACCTTAATCTACTTTCTGCTTCATACGATTTTGAGCCATCGCCAAATTTTCTTTGAGGATACGAAGAATGGTTACGTGAACTGTAAAATTTTTGTGAACCTCCTGGAATTTCGAGACACCTGGCATGTATGAGAGAATTGACGATGGATTTTGTCCATATAATGCTTCAAAAGGATTCATCTGAGTGTTGTATGATAAGATTTGTTGTACCACCATTCGACTAGGGGTAACCATTGATCCCACTTATCTTTTCTTTCTCATGAAAAACACCTAAAATATGTTTGCAAACACTTGTTGACAAATTCAGTTTGGTCATTAGTTTGGGGATGATAGGTGGTGCTAAGATGCAATTGGGTTCCTTGGAGCCTAAACCATTCTTTCCAAAAATTGCGTGGGATCATTGTTAGAGACAATATAATGAGGCATGCCATGAAGCTTGAAGATATTATCCATGAAAAATTGATCCGTTGTGGATGTAGCGAATGGGTGTTGAAAAGCACAAAAAAGAGCATATTTGGAAATATGATCAACTACCACCATGATGACTCACTTATTTTCCGATTTAGGTAAGTCAAAAATTAAATTCCATAGAAATATCCTACCAAATAGTAGAAGAATCGAGAGAGGTTGTAGTGTGCCCAAGGCCTTGACTATTTATCCCTTGTTGCGTTGAATGTCATCAAATTCAACTAGAAACGTTCATAGGTTATGTTTCATACCATCCTATCAAAAATAATGTTTTACCCTTTCATAAGTTTTGGTAAACACTGAATGCCTCTATATGTCGGGGGAGCATGAATCTCTAAAAGCACTATAGATTTAAGTTGCGACTATTTTCTTAAATACAGACAACCTTTGTAGCAAATCTTATGATTGTTCCAAGAGTACACTAGAGAAACTAGAGAATTGTCCTGCATTTGTTGGATTAGGCAAGCAATTTTAGGGTCTTTCAACCATTCCTGGAAAAGAACTTGGATCCAATCTGGTAGAAGGAATGAGAGAAAAAAGAGGGGCCCTTCATCTTCAGACTTCCTAGAAATAACATCAGACACCACATTTTCCTTTCCCTTCTTGTAAATGATCTCATAATCATATATGAATATATTGGTCAACCATTTTTGTTTCTCTAGGGATGAAATTCATTGTTCCGCAAAATGCTTGAGGATCTGATGATATTTTTTTAATTTGGAAGCATGTTTCCCTAATAGATAAGGATGCCAAAGATCCACGACATTCATAATAGCCAAAATTTCTTTTTCATATATGGATTGGCCGAAATGTCATTCCAGAAGTTGTTTTCTAGTGAAGGCCAAAGGTCCTCCTTATTTTATGAGGAATGCTCCAATTCCTTTCTCGGAAGCATCACATTCTAGGAAAAAATTATTCTAGAATTCAGGAAGGGTAGGGACAATAGTTATGCACATAACCTCTTTCATGGAGTTAAAGGATTGATAAGATACTAGATTCCAATTGAAATCATTTTTTTTAAGGAGAGCAGTGAGAGGTGTTGCAATTTTTCCATAATTCTAAACAAACTTGCGATAATATCTCATTAAACCCCCAAAAAAAGATTAAAGACAAAAGGGTTTCATAATGAACAACTCACTTTGAATTCATAATACTTGATATATATAATAACAATTGATTTTAAAAATGATGATGATATTACAAGGATAGGGCCTGCCTATATATATTCCCTTTATGGTTTTATGAAGATTCATGACCTTTTATTACATTAATGTTTAATTTTACTTTTATTTATTATTTTAATGTCTATATATTATATTATTTATTTATTGTGACATTTCCCTTCCCTTAAATTTTTATTTTTCCTCAAAGAATTGATAACGAAGGATGTAACTAGAGAAAGTATTATGATTCCCATGCAGTGCGCTCCTCCGATAGATTTTTCCATTTAACCAGATATTCCTTGATTACTCGAGAACGTAATCTCTTTTCTTAGGTGGTGATAATGTCTTCGAGCTTTAAAATTATTCTTCCTTCCTCATCCAACATAGAATGTATAGTTTTTTCCTTTTTTTTGTTTCCTAAAGACTCTCTTTAGGCATGAGACATGAAAGACATTTTGGATACAAATTTTATCTGGTAAATCCAACTAGTAAGCTACGTGCCTGATTTTTCTATTTATTTGATATGGTCACAAAAATTTTGGAGCCAATTTATTCATCCCATGTTGTTTAAGGGAAATATGTTTGTAAGGTTGAAGTCTCAAAAATACCCAGACTCCTACTTTGAAATCTCTTTTTTTTTGGTTTTGGTTCGCTTGTTGCTTCATTCGGTTCCTTGCAACTATTCAGTTTTCTTTGAGTAACTGAAGGATTTTCTTATTTTCTTCTAAATGGTATTTTACTAATGAAACTTTAATGTGGTTGGTGGAAAAATCCTTCCATGATGGAGGTTCGTAACCATAAAGATGTTGGAAAGGTTTCATTGTAGCTGATGTGTGATAAGTGGAATTATACCACCACTCAGCAAAGTGCAACCATTGAAACCATGTATTTTGTTTGACGGAGATAAAACAACGAAGTTAGGTTTCTAAAAATTTATTGTCGACTTATGTTTGACCATGTGTTTGAGGGTGGTAAACTGAGATCATATTGAGAGAGTTTATGATATGTTTGCAAAATTCTATCCAAAAATTCCCTTTAAATCTGACATCTCTATCGTTGACGATAACCTTAGGGAACCCATGTAGTTTGTAAATATTTTTACTGAATATTTAAGTTGTTTGTTTTGTTGAATTTGTTTTCCTTACTCCAATAAAGTGTGCATACTTAGTTAGTCTGTCTACTACTACTAATATTTTATCTTTCCATCGGAGATGGGTACTCCTTCAATGAAATCCATTGAAATTTATTCCCATTTTTGGTTGGGAATGTGTAACGGGTGGAGTAACCCAGTGGTTGAAACATTTTCATTCTTGTTCCTTTGATAGAGATCACATTTTGCTACATATTTTATAATATTTGCACTCATCCCTTTCAAAAAAAATGATCTTTGTGCATTATAGTATGTTTTGAAAAATCCTACATGACCTCCATCTAGGAAATCATGAGATTCTTGAAGAATCTTGGCTTTAGATCTTGAGTTGGTATTTAAGTAGATTCTCCCGTTATACCATAAGATGTCATTTTTTCATTTGAACTTAGAATAATGATTTAAATTGTTGATTATAGAGAAAGTCTCCGATTTTTTTTGCATACTCGGTTCATATTTCATCCAACCATTCTGGGATGGCTATTGATATTGCAAAAAATTGTGTTTCTTCATCTTTTCCTGATAGGGAATCATACACGATGTTGTCTTTTCCTCTTTTATGTAGAAATTCCATATCAAACATGGAAATTTTCTATATCCCCTTTTGTTGTTCGGTAGGCAATGTTGTTTGTTCTAACAAGTACTAGAAACTATTATGATCTGTCCATATCAAGAACTTACTTCCCAATAGATATTGGTGCCATTTTGTTAATGCATGCATGGTGGCAAGCATTTACTTGTTGTAAGTGGATTGTAAGCATTTTGTTTTATTTAATTTCCTTCTCTCAAAAGATATTGGGTGCCCATCTTGCATCAACATTGCTCCAATTCCAAAACCCAATGCATCACACTCAATGATGAAAGGTTTGGAGAAGTCAGGTGTTGCTAATACTAAGGTTGTGGACATAATGTTTTTTACATTTTCAAAACATTTTTGTACTTCCACATTCCATTGGAAGGAGTTTTTCTTAAGGAGATTTGTTAGAGAGACAGTTAAATGAGCATAATTCTTAACGAATCTTCGATATTATCCTACATACTAGAAATCCTCTTAACTTGGATATTTTTTTGGGTTCAGGCCATTATTTGATTGCCATGATTTTCTTGGGGTCTACCTTTACTCCTTTTTTGGATATGATGTGACCAAGGTACTCTACTTCCTCCTTTCCAAATGTACATTTTGACATTTTAGCGTAGAATTGATTTTCCTCCTGAAGAGATAACATTGGTCCCAAATGTTTCATATGCTCCTCCCATGTTGTACTGTACACTAATATATCATCGAATAAGACTAAGAAATGTTTACGTAAGTATGGGTGAAATAATTCATTCATTGTCGCTTGGAAAGTGGTGGGGGCATTAGTTATCCCAAATGGCATCACCTTGAATTCGTAGTGTTGTTTATGTGTGTAGAAGGCAGTCTTGGCTACATCTTCTAGTCTAACTCTAATATGATAGTACCTAGATCTTAAATCAAGTTTTGAAAAATATCTTTCTCTGTGAAGTTTATCCAACATTTCATCAATAAACGAGATGGGAAATTTATTTTTAATTGTTATTTTGTTTATCCGTCGGTAATCTATGCATAATTTGAACGATCCATCTTTCTTTCGAACTAACACTACTAGAGCTGCATATGGACTTCTCCTTTTCGTGTTGACACCACATTTTAATAGGTCTTGGAATAATCTTTCTATCTCTATTTTTTGATGATGGGGGTATTTGTACGGTGTAACCTTGACTGGGCTTGATCATGGTTTAACTTCAATTATATGTTCAGTTCTTCTTTGAGGCAGTAACTCCATGAGAATGTCTTGAAATACCTTCTTATGCTTTTGAATAAGATCTTGGATGTCTGATGTTCTGGAGTCATCATGTTCTCATTCTTGTATTTCTGTGTTTTGTCATTACATGAAGTATGCAGTTTCTGCTTTTCAAATATTTTGTTCCATTTGTTGTGATGACAAAACCTGTGTTTGTGGAGGTTGAAAACCATATAATTTATAACTTTTCCCTTGCCACTTGAATTGGATGAAATGCTCATGGTGATTGACTAAGTATGTGCAAAAGGTTTGTAACCATTGGACTCCTAAAACCACATCTACTCCTCCCAGAGGGATTGTGTAGAGTTCTGATTCCAAATTGAAATCTTGGATTTGGAGTTTCACCTTATGGAATTTTCTGACGTTTCCAATTTTTTTTTTTTTTCATCCGCAACCATTACTTTCATATATGGAATTGGATATACAAATAATTTGAGTTTCCTTGCAATCTTGATATCAAGGAAATTGTGGGTACTTATAGTGTCGATTAGTATGGTGGTATTATCATTTTTTATATGTTCTTTTAATTTGAGATTTTTTGGTTGGGTAATGCGTGTGATTGTTGCAAGTGATATTCTTGGTATGTTTTCTTATATGAGTTATGATGTGTCATTTTGGAAATTTTCCATTTCTTCATTTATTGATTTTGCTAAGTCTGATTTGTCATCTTTTTCTACTTCACAAGTGTACATTTTTTTTGAGTTATCGTCGATCTGGCACCTGTGTGTTGCGTCCTTATTTTATTCTTTGGGACTCTAAACTTATTATTATATCTTAAAGTAGATTTGGTGGTATGTATTTCTCATTTCTTGTGGTGTGAGGTACACTCCTTCTTGAGTAAAACTTGTTAAATCTTGATTGGATTTATAGTTTTTATTTTTCGACTTTTGCCTTAGGTATTGCTATTTCTACCGTAGTAACCTCATGTAATCTTAACTCGTCTTGGATATGTGGTTTGAGACCACCTATGTAACACTGGAGTAATTTGCCATCAGATAGTCCAAATACTTGGGTGGCGAGAGATTCCCGTTGATGTGTAAATTCATCTATGCTTCCTTTTTGTTACAATCTGGTCATTTAAAAAAAAAACATTTTTCGAGATGCCCTGAAATCTTTTAAAAAAATCATTTTTGAAACATTTCCAATTATATGACTAAATTCTTCCTTTCCACCATATATACAAATTGTATGAAGTTCCTTCGAGGTACATGGACATGTATTTGACTTTTTTTTCATCTATTGTAATATTATATATATATGGAAATATTATTCAGTTTTGTTAAACCAAGCCACGCATTGGTTTTCTCCTCCTTTGTATTTTTATAGCTCAATTTTGGCTTTGGGAGGATAAATTATTAAGGGTTGATGTTGTGATATAGGTTGGGAATTTCAATTGTAGGGAGATGGCGACGACGGTGGTTGTGGGGGTGATGTGTTAGATGTGCTTGAGTCACTTGGTTGTGGTTGGGTGACTTGTTGGTGCCCTTGGAATTTTATTGCATTTAAAATATCATTAAAAATTTCGTCTCGATGTTGTGCCTTCACAACTAGACTTTGTTGCAAATCATCATTTATTTCTCATTTAAATTTTCCGAAACCTCCTTGTAAGTTAACCCTGAGTTCTTGAAAAATATTGTCTTTAAGATCTTGTTTTAGATTGTCCAAGCCTTTTTGTAGTTTGATTCCAACTTCCGTTGAAATGTTTTCTTTATGATTATGGGTCAACTCTTGTTTGAGTGCCTCATTTTTTAGCCTCATTTCTTCTAGTAACTCATCGTGAATTTTTTGTATTGACTTTTCAAATGATTTTCTAATACTTTTACACTCTTGGTCTATTTTTTCCACTTCAGTTTTTAATTCATACATCCTTCTGGTGTTTGGGGGCGAGTATTTTTTCTGTAATTTTGATCTTGCTTGGGATATCCCCTTTTTAATTATTTGAAAATAATTGCATGTAATTTATAGTGGAGGTATGTGAGATGAGATGTGGAGAGTGGAGGTGTATGGTGGGTGGATGATTAAGGGAATGGATAATGGTAGGGGGACGATGTGGGAGTAAGGTGGAGACAGACTGTGGAAGAGTGGGGGGACATGGGTTGTGGGAGACGCGGCTGTGGAATGGTGTGTAGGTTGTGGGATGGTACGTGAGAGTGGGAAGGAGTGGGAAGGAGAGTGACTATGATATAGTGGGGAGGGTTACAGGAGGATTTTGAGAGGGAAGGGTGTGTGGGAAGGGGAATGGGAAGGGTTACGTGAGGTTTTGTAGAGAGGGGGATTGTGTGGGAATGTGAGTGGAGAGAGGTCGGTGCGTGGGAGTGTTGATACTATGATTTTAGACTGCGAGTCAGAGGAAAAAGATGGGGATTTGGGGAATGATTGTGATACGGGGGAGTGACCAGCTCTTATACCAATGTAAAAGACACAAGGGTTTCGTAATGAAAATCTCACTCTAAATTCATAATAAGATATATATAATAGTAATTGATTGTAAAAGTGATGAGGATATTACAAGGATAGGGCTTGCCTATATATATGACCTTTATGGTTTTATGAAGAGTCATGACCTTTTATTACATTAATGTTTAATTTTACTTTTATTTATTATTTTAGTGTCTATATATTATATTATTTATTTATTGTGATAGAGAGGAGCTGCAATTTTCCATAATTCTAAACAAACTTGTGATAATATTTGGTTAAACCTAGAAAATAATGCAAGATCTTGAGATTTTTAGGGTGAGGCAAATCCAACATAGATGCAATTTTCTTAGAATCCACCCTTACACCATGCTTGTCGACAATATGACCCAAGTACTCCACTTATGACGCACCAAAGGAACATTTAGATTCTTTGAGGAAAAGATGATTTTGAGAAAGTAGATGGAGAACTTTATCCACATGGGAAATATGAGATGTCCATATTTTACTATAGATGAGAATATCATCAAAGAAAACAAAGAAAAAATGACGGAGAAAAGGATGAAATGCATTATTCAGGAGAATTTGGAAAGTGGAGGGGGAATTACATAGGCCAAAGGAAATGACCTAGAACTCATAGTGATCCTTATGAGTTTGAAATGTTGTCTTGGGAATATATGCATCTTTCATACATATCTAGTTGTAGCGAGAATTGAGATCAATTTTAGTAAAGTATTGAGCACAACTCAATTCATCCAATAAATCATCAATGACATGAATGAGAATCTTTTTTTTTATGGTGAGTTTGTTGAGGGAACGAAAGTATGGACACATGCACCACATGTCTTATTTCTTGAGGATCATTATGATAGGATAATAATAGGGGATGGTGTTAGGACGCATGACACCTGCATTGAGAAATTCTTGAACAATTTTATTAATTTCATTCCTTTGGGAAAAGGGATGATGTTAAGGGTGAAAATTTGGAGGAAGGATGCATGGAACTAGAGGAATGGAATGATCACACACACCATGATAAGAGGGAAGTCCAAGGGGAGTGGAAAAATAGTTTGGTGTTTGGAGAGGATAGATTGGAGGTCATGATGCAGAAAGGGTGTCTCAACTACTTGAATGGCATGGAGTTGGGAAATAATGGTGATGAAAGTTTTGAGGATATTTTCCATTCAATGCAAACTGATGATCTTAGGTGAGCCTGTTGTGATGCCTTAGAACTTATAATACTAGCCTTCCTTTTGGAATTTAATGGTTAATTCTTTAAAAGCCATGAGGATGGGAATGAGAATGTGTATCCATCCCGCAACCAACAGAATGCCGCAACCACCCATGTTGATAATAGACATATGATATTTCGAGTTGTACTGGCCAATTTGGAGACACACATTTTCACAACGCCCCCCACATTTAATGGAATCACCATTGGCAATCATGATTTCAAAATTGTTGATGACACAGATATAGAAATTGGTTTATTGATTAATGTGATCATGAATACAATTATGGGTGTTTCCACTTTTAATTAGGATTATGACTTTCCTATTTTTAATATTGTAATATCACCAATTTTCCAATACTTTTTATTTTATTTTTTTAAATATCACCGATAATGGTATTCTTATGTTACCCTATTTCAATATCTCTTTGTGCAATTAAATGGATAGCGATTCATCCATTCTATCTAAATTTTTCGCGGTGCTCCATGACATGATAAAATAATCTTACTTTCAAACTTGATTATTATTTCAAAGGTTGGTTTAATATTTAGCGATAATCAAACCTCTTGTTGAAATATGTAGTATTCCTCTTGTCCTTGTATGTTATGTTTTTTGAATTAACAAAACAATGCTTGGCCTTCTAAATCAAAACCATTTGTGGTGTTTGTATGATCTTCCCAAAAGGGCGATCTACAGGAGAAGGTGACCATGCAAGCCATAGCTTGGATCCTGACCAAAAACTCTCCTCAGGAGCGCAAATCTGAATAGGAGTGCACCATTAGTTTGGGTGACCAAAAAAATGGGGATCCAAACCGGGGTGACCCGAGAGTGGCCAAGGGGTTTTGGCGATCTCAGAGTGAACTCCGAGGATTAGTGGGAGAAGCCCAATGTAGCCATGGAAGAGGGCACACTCACTTCATTCCCACAAAGAAGAAACCAACAAGGGCACAAACCCCAATTTATGTGCCCTCCTTTCTGCCTCAGAAAACTCGAAGGAAAATATTTTCTCCCTGAGAGAGTGGCTAGCTAATGAGATAAGACTTCTCTAAGAGGTGGAAGCATGGAAAACAGTGTCACCAGGAGGCAACCATGAAGGAAGGCGCACTGGTTGTTCTTTATAAACCCTAAGAACAAAATTGCCGTGAATGTAAAATGCAAACTTAGAAAAGAAAACAACCAAGATACATAGCTTCAGAAGAAAAGGTAAGAATGCTTTATTTTAGTCCTCGTTCACCTTCTGTACCAAGGGAACCATTTATTTTACATATATCTAATTCATCATCAAAAGGTGAAGAAGTGTTGTGCCTAGGTGATTGACTTGTGCACCCTACATGGGCATTCCCCTAGGTGGCCTCCTTGGTCCAATTCCTCCATGTTTAGATCTGGAAGCGTCTCATCTTCCATGAGAAGATGTAGAAACTTGTTGTGAAATACATTAGTTGTGATCCAATTTTCCCGAGCTGGAGTTTGGCCTTGGCGGGGTACCAGATATGAAGTGTAAGTCTGGTGTCTTATAGAGCGACCTCGAGTGTCCAGTATAGTGTCTTTGGCCAATGGAAGTTAGAAATCAGGAATGTTGTCCATTGGATGAGTGATGGTGATTGGTTCTTCCAAGAAGGAAGGCTCAAACAACTTTAAGTGATTTACATTAATGACATTGTGGATTCCGAGTTGTGGTGGAAGATCCAACCTATATGAATTTTCTCCAATCTTGTCAAGTATTGTATAGGGACCATATATTATTGGTAGAAGCTTGTGATGGTGGCCTTTGAAGAGATTTTTATCCAACTATAACCAGACTTGATCCCCTGGTTTAAAGGCCATGAAGGTTCTTTGTTTTTCATGGCACTTCTTGGCATGATCTTGGGCTTCTTTGAGTGCTGATGTGACTGCACGGTGGCATTGTGCAATTTGTTGGACAAATCATTGAGCTGACAGTTGTTCTTGCTATTGATGGAAGGCACCTTGAGGAGCCCAAGTGAGTGGGAGCTAGGTTGGAGATGCTGGTTGGAAGCCCAAGCAGAATTCAAAAGGTGAAAAGCCTGTAGAAGAATTTGTTGCCTTGTTGTAGCTATGATAGAGAATGTGTAAGTAATTGTCCCATTGTTTGATGCGCCCAAAGTGAGTTCGGAGAGCATGCACCAAGACTCTATTGACAACCTCTGTTTGGCCATCCGTTTGAGGATGGAATGCAGTAGAAAACTTGAGGTGGCACCCCAATAGAACCCATATGGTCTTCCAAAATGTACTGAGGAAGAGAGAATCTCTGTCTGAGATGATGCTGCTTTGGAGGCCAAAATGGGGCCAGACATGATGAAAATAGAGTTCCATTGTTTACGTTGTTGTAGTAGTCTTTGTGCATGGGATAAAAAGTGTCATTTTGCTGAAGTGGCATACCACTACCCAGATTTCATCATATTTCTTTTGGGTTATTGGAAGTCCACTTAGGAAGTCCATTGATATTGACTCCCAAGGCCGAGAAGGAAGCGACAGTGGTTGATACAACCCATGCTTCCAGTTGGATGGCTTGGATTGTGAGCATAAGGCACAAGCTCTGATAAACTTTTCAACTTGAAGTTGCATGGAAGGCCAATGAAAATGGAATTGCAGATGTTGGGTAGTCTTTGTGGTCCTGAAGTGGCCCCCATAAGCTGAAGGATGCACTTCCCTAATGAGAAAGAGGTGGTCTTCTAAGTGTGGAATGCATAGAAAATTCAACTTATATACCCACCCATCCTGAATAGTGTAGTCTAGGAAGGGGGTCTGATTGATCACTGTGGGGCTTTTCAAAGCTTCCCAAATCTCTCGAAAGTCAGTGTCAGTAGCATACTGATCTTTCCATGTGTCATAAGTAGCACAACGTACTTCTAGAATGGAAAGAACTAGAGTGGGAGGTCGACTTAGGAAATCATCCATTTTATTAGAAGTGTCTTTCTTGTATCAGATGACTAAGTGAAATTGTTGAATGTAGGAGGCCCATTTAAGGTGCCTTTGCTCTTGAATCTTTGATTAAGAGTTGATGAAAATCAAAGGGTGGTGGTACGTATGCATAATGGTTTCTTTACGCAACAAATAATTCCTCCATTGTTTGAGTGCTTGCACCAGACTATAAAATTCCTTGTCATAGCTACTATATTTCTTCCTTGCCTTGGACATGGTTTTAGAGTGGTAAGCAATGGGGTGTCCTCCCTGTTTAAGTACAACACCAATAGCATAATGTGAGGCGTCAGACTCAATCTCAAATGGTTGGGAGAGGTATGGAATATGTAAAACAGGGGATGAGTAGAGGGTGTTTTTGAGATGAACAAAGTGAGTAGTTTCTTCTTTGGTCCAAATGAATGTAGAAGAAGTATTTGAGAGCTGATGCAAAGGTCAAGCAAGATTTGAAAAAGAGGGAATGAACTTACAATAGAAATTGATGCCACCGAAAAATATTTTCAACTCCTTAGTTGAATAAGGTAGAGGCCATTGTTTCAATGCTTGGATGTGATCTAGATCTAGTTGAATACCCTCTGATCTGATCATAAAGAAGAGATAGGGGATTGAAGTTTGACCAAAATATGATTTCTTCTCTTTGACTTGCAACTTGTGTTCTTGGAGAATTTGGAGAACTTGTCATACATGTTGCATGTGAGTGTCCCATGTCCGACTGAAGATGAGAGTGTCAACTAAGTAGATGATCAGAAATCGACCCAAATGTCCTCTGAATATGTCATTGATGAGCATCATGAAAGTGGCTTGGGCATTGGTGAGACTGAAAGGCATGACTTTCCATTCAAAAAGACCAAATTTGGCCTTGAACGTTGTTTTCCAAACATCATTTGGGTTCATTTGAACTTGATGGTAGCCGACTGTCAAATCCAATTTAGTAAACCCCTTATCTCCTTGGAGGGTGTCGAGTACTTCCTCAATCCGAGGAAGGGGGTAAAGGTTTTTTATTGTGGCTTTGTTCAAGGCTCGATAATCAGTGACAAGGCTCATTTCTGAGGTATCTCATTTAGGGATGACAAAGATGACAGAAGCATAGGGAGAAGATGAAGCTTGGATGTGGCCAGAGTTGATGAGGTCAATCAGTTGTCTTTCCATTTCCTCTGTTTCTTTTGGGGCCAACCGATAAGTAGGGGCGTTAGGTAAGGCAGATATGGGGATGATATGAATGGAATGGTCAATGTGGCAGGAGGGGGGAAGTCCCTATGAAGGTTGAAATACCTCTGTGAACTCATGGAGGAGGGGAGTCATAGTTTCAGGAATAGGATGCATTGTATTGTTTGGTGTTATTGGGCAGACCAAATAGAGAGAGACACATTGGTTTAAGTGTACATGTGGGATTTGTTCTTTGGTAGAAGGGGGTTTGGGTTTTTCTACAGTTAAGATATACATGTGGCCTTCTTTGGTAATTTTGTACTGGTGGGATTTGGCTAGATAAACAAAATTTCTTTGGGTTTGGTATGGGATACCAAGCAACAAATCTGCACAATCCAAGGGGGGAGACATCATAGAGGACAATATCTTTGAATTGGCCTATGGTGAAAGTGACCAGACAACACTTGGAAACTAGGAGGTGAGGGCCATCCTTTTGGACCCATCCGAGTTGATAGGGTTGCGGATGTGGAGTGGTGACAAGATTAAGGCAGTTGATAAGGGCTTGAGACACCAAATTTTTCTGGCTTCCATTGTCCATTGTCTAAGGCGTTTTTGATTTGGCAGTTATGGGTGAAGAGGGGTTGGGTCGATGCATTCAAATCTTCCTGGTTCATTAGAATCAATGAGGATCTAATTCTGTGGGATTGTCCAGAGGAACTTCTTTGGTATATTCTACTTGGGAAGGCACAATGAGCTCAGTGAGTAGATTTTTGTTGGCTTTTAGATTTTGGAGGATTCAACAATCTAATGAATTGTGTGAAGTAGTTTTGTGGAATGAGCACTAGGGTGTCCTTGTAGTTGTACTAGGTGTGGGTTTTTGAGTCTGAGGAGGTGGAAAGTAGGTTAAGGGATGGGAGTTGGATGGTTGAGAGGCGGGGGGGTTGGTGTAAGGGTGGCACTGAAGAATACGACCTCTAGCACCGACGTTCTTTTCTATAGCCAAAGATCTCTGAAATGTTTTATCTAAAGTTGGATTTTCAAACAACTCTACCTCTCGATGGAATTGAATTAATAAAACAACCAAAATTTTTAATATGAGTACCTCTTTCAAATCTGGAACATGAAGTAAGAGACGCATCTTGCAGAAGAAGTCTATGTAGCCTTGCACTCCTTGTGAAGGGAGTTTTCGAAGTTGATGCCATTTGATCCATAAGGATTGCACATACCCACATGGGTAGAAGCAATTTCTCAAAGGTTCAGAATGCCAAGCCCAGGTTTTGATGGGTTGCGAAGTAGAGGATTCTGGAGTATCCTCAATCTCTATCACAAATGTCGTCTTCTCTTGCTCTGTATCCCACCAAGTTTTTGTTAGTCTTTCTAATTGCAAGGCGACAATCTGAAGTTTTCTTTCCTCGGTAAGCCCTGGACATGTATTGAAATAGGTGGATAGGCTACGGATCCAAGAATCCACCATTTCACCATTCATTTGTCCAACAAACTTGGGTAGTTGGATTCGAGTGTCCAACTAGAATGGATCTCGATTTTGTTGTTGTTGCATTATGAGCAGCAAATCGAGGACGGATGAAAGATCTTGGACGAGATTTGATGTGTTGGAATCTGAGTCGACTGCCAAAGGATCTTTGTGTCGAGGCATTGTGAAGTCAGTTGAAGAGAAAAGGTGCCCCTAGGTTGCAATGTTGAACACAAGACTCTGTTTTGAGAACAGACGACTCAAAACCCTAAGGCAACGGAGCTTGAACTGGTCTAGAGGGAGAGATCTCTGGAGCTCCTCTCTTTGGAAATGGAGATGTGGGTGCCCTTGGGGCTTATGAGATCTGTGGATCTTCTTGCATAAAATGGAAATGCTGGAATGGACAAAATCTTCATTATTTCATGAAACCCCCCCCCCTCGCCACCAAAGAAAAAAAAATGGCTCAATCTTCAAGATCATAATATTTTCCATGGATCTTGAGGGTCTGATACCAATTGATCTTCCCAAGAAGGCGATCTATAGGAGAAGGTGACCACTCAATCCATAGCTCGACTTCTGACCAGAAACTCTCCTTAGGGGGGCACCATTAGCTTGGGTGACCAAGCAAATGGGGATCTAGATCGGGGTGACCCGAGAGTGGCCAAGAGGTTTTGGCGATCTCAAAGTGACCTACGGGGATTAGTGGGAGAAGCCCAGTGCATCCATGGAAGAGGGCGCACTCACTTCATTCCCACAAAGAACAAACCAGCAAGGACGCAAACCCCAATTGGTGCGCCCTCCCTTCTTCCTCAGAAAACTCGAAGGAAATGATTTGCTCCCTGAGAGACTCGCTAGCTAATGAGGTAAGCTTTCTCTCAAAGGTGGAAGCATGGAAAACAGAGTCACTAGGAAGCAACCATGAAGTAAGGCTCGCTGGTTATTCTTTAGAAACCCTAAAAACGAAATTGCAGTGAATGTAAAATGAAAACTCAGAAAAGAAAACAACCAAGACACATAGCTTTAGAAGAAAATGTAAGAATGCTTTATTTTAGTGGCAATTCACCTTATATACCAAGGGAACCATTTATTTTACATATATTTAATTCATCATCAAAAGGTGAAGAAGTGTTGCGCCTAGGTGATTGACTTGTGCGCCCTAGGTGGACGTTCCCCTAGGTGGCCTCCTTGGCCCATTGTAGACGTGAATCTCTTATACAATAAATTGGCATAAATGCACATCATATTGAGGCACTTAACTCTTATTAAACCTTTCAAAATATTTCTTCTAACAATGGGTTTCAATTCTTAATTTTATATTGTAATATTGCTTCCATATCCACTATTAAATACAACACTAGGTTATTATATTCACACATTATAATCAATATTTCTTATAAATAATATTATCATTCATATGTACAATACTTGTTATAAACTCCATAGAGGAATACTCTAGGGGTGTTCTATATAAACAAAACTATTCTCATTGAAATAAATAAAACTTATTATAAACTCCATAGAGGAATACTCTATGATTTTTCCATTAAACTTGTTTGGTGCTCCACTTGAGGTTATACAATAGTTTTAAACCATGCAAAGAACTTCATTATTAAAATTATTTAACTCATCGTGTACTCCCTCTACCTTGAACTAGAGTGAACTCGATGTTTCAGTTGAGTGGCGGCTTGGGTTATCCAACTTGGCAAGGGTAAGATGTGCCATGTTGTTTTCCAAACTTTGAGATGAGGTAGGATATCTACCATTAATATCGACATTTAAAATTATATTTTTTCAGGCTTTCATGGAGGTTTCTGAATTTTCACAACTCATTGAGGGAGAATCATGAGGTTTTCCTTTGTCCTGGTTATACCCTATGAGGGTTTCGACCATTACCAACAACAATGTTATTACAATATCGTTTATGTAGTTTTCTCTTTCCATAGCTCACAACTCTTTAATGGAATGTTTAACATATTATATTATATATATATATATATATATATATATATATATAGTTTACTTCCATGACTATTACTTTTTTAACAAATCCATTTTCTCACTACGTAGGTTATATTGCAGATTCTGTTTGTACCAATCATGGCTATGGTAGCCATCGACTTTATTAATAGCCATCGACATTATTAATAAAGGTAATATGTATGTTTACGACTATATTCTTGCTTAAGCTTGGACTGTTAACCACAAAATCGTTATGTAGTTAACATTTCATTTCATCCATATCTTGACAAATTTCTTGTTTGGTGACAATGTTGCTCCCAACCTTTGGGTTTTGTAGGTCGGCTCTAAATAAGAAAGCCACGGTTTAATTATTAAACAAATAAATGGTAGATTGGAGCTCATAAGGTATCGCCAGCTCATGTACTCTTTCTCTTTAATTATTTTCTTATATTATTTATTTATGGATTTTATTTCTAATGCCATACTCTTCTATGCAGGGATTCACCTACATTCCCTTGGGTTCACGCTCAGATGGGAGGCTACGATAGAATGTAATAATTTTATTAAGTATCCTAGTAATGTTGAATGCTAAGGAGACGAAGATAACTCATTCTTGGAGTCACGCTCCTTACGGGTTAATTCAAAAAGGCGGTCGGTCAACAATACAGAGAGCCCAAATGAATCATATGATTATTTTATGTATTTCCTTTTTCATTTTTTATATTCCTAGCTTGGATGGTAACGACGTCCATAGCTACGACTTATGGAGATATAATCCTAATAATATATGCACTCGTATTTGAAAATTATATTAACAAAGTTGTATAGAGTCTTTGGGATGAGGGTTTAATTTGTACAAATCTTTGGATGAGCGAGATGAGTGTTCGAGGTCTCTTGGAGTAGAAAATTTTGGGTAAGTTTTAGGAATCGTGCAAGAGAAAACCACACGACAAGTCAAAAAAGAGCAACATGCATGGAAGACACTTAGCATATTGAGGAGACAGTAAGTGGAAGGATACAATTAGCTAGTAGTAGTTAGATTGTTTGTTCAATTTTGTAACTGGATAATCCTTAATATCAATGTATAAATATGTTTGGGTTTTTGGTAGAAAGTAGTTAGTTGATCAAGTAATGAGCTATTGTTGGAGTCAGAGATTAGAGTGAAGTGACAGATGAGAAAAGGAGCTAATTGTGCACTGTATGTGTAAACTGCTAGGGAATTGTGGTTAGAACTAATGTATCTTATTTGAGCGTAGGGTGCACCAGTTGGAAGGATTGAACACGAATGGTTAATACAAGTAGTCAATTATTGTGGACATAGCCTAGGTTGGGGTGAACCAGATTAAATCCTTGTATTATGATGTATGTTGTGATTTGTTTCTTTTATGTTTTTTTTTTCTATGGTGAACATGTAATGCATGGATGGTTAATTTGAATATGTATCTTTCATAGCTTATTATTTTGTTATGATTTCACACAAAGGGTGTATTGCATGTTGAGTGAAGGTTAAGAAAGAAATATTGTTAGAACGGTCCCCATTCCCTTCATGACTATAGAAGCCTAGTTCCTGCAATCCCCATAGGTACCTTGGGTGACACTTCACCTACTTGCAGGTGATGATGAAAGGGCTCGTATCATGGGATTTGTTGGTGATTTAAGATTGAACATTGCGTCTTCCACTATGCGCCAACATCTATACCTATTCTAGGAGGTTATCCTATAATTTCTTTCAGAAACATGTCCTACAATTCTCGCAATATAGAATCATTAGTTAACAAATTTTTAACCTCCTCCTCCTTACTTTAAGATATGACCACTACACATTTCTCACATCCTTTCCTTGCATTTCATTTCAACTGCAAACAAGAAATCTATCTTACTAACACACCTCTAGGTATTCCTTTAATTGTTATTTTTTTATCAGATTCCTCTAAATAATAAAAAAAATTGTATCGACAATATAGATGATTTTAGGGGCTAAATTTCACAAATGAGCTAATTTTCCATGGTTTTCCCCAAAAAAGGCTCACCAATTTCCATCTTTTTCTAAAAATGATTCGCCTAAATTCCATAGAATAAAATTATTTTACCCTAAAAAGTGCCAAAATTTTATAAAAACTATATTAAATCCTTAGAAATTTGAATATTTTTATAAAAGTATTGCCAAAGATTTTACATTTTGAATATTAAGGACTGATAAGATTAGCCCAAGTTTCTACATTTTAATATAAGTTTCAGTCCTTAAAATTATCCCTACTAGACAATTCACAACAATGGAGTGTTTTTCTAGCCAATACAACCCTATGAGTAAATCATAGGACCCCAAAGATGATATTTTTAAATACACCTTATTTTCCATTCCATCCATAATTAATATACATTCCCTTACCAACTCAACAACCTATCATTGTGTTCGAGTAGCTAACTGTACTAGCCAAGATTGCTTATGTTTAATTTTATTTAGTTTACATTCTTCTACTATGGTAGGTGAAATATAACTCAAACTTGAACTAGGATCTATTAATATACATAGGTTTCTGATTAATCGTACCTTCTATTTCCAACATGGAGGATTAATGATCAACCTGTCGATTTTCCAGAGCGATATTAATCTTATGGATACATCTAGCCATGTCATTAACTGTTATTGCTTCTTGGATGTTGTGCACTATCAAATTTATATTTTTATTTAAAGGAAAATCTATGTACAAATGAAGTTCTTTGCAACCCCAACATTGCAATGGTACCCAAGCTATTTTGTTTACCAAATCTGCAGGTTTAATACTATTTTGAACTCATACACTTTCTTGTCCATTGAATTTTCTTATCCTAACCGATGCACTATGTGATGGGTGACAGGGATGCTTAAATTGTTTCGTCTTGGAATCAAACTTGTACTTGTTCATATTCTTCCATGTTTTTGTATTTTTTGACCTTTGTTTAAATTGAGTGTAACATATTTTTTCATGCCTTATTACTTCATCCATTGTCTTAGGATTAAGGAACTCAATTTTATCATTGTATGCTTGAGGAAGACATCTCATAAAACACTAAACCTTCCCCTTTTCATCTCTAAGTTAATGTACATATCTCAATAGGTTTACAAGCTTAGTAACAAAATCCTCAATAGTCATATCTCCTAGTTTGATATCATGAAATTCCTTTGCTTTTTCATTGTAGAATATTTCTATTAAAACTTTTTATTTAAAATAATTCTTGAATACTTTCCATTTCAGTTCATTGCTCCTAATATTGTTCACTTTTTTAGTTTCCTTCTAGAAAATGGTAGCTTTACAATTCAGTTCGTACACAACCAACCTAGTCCTCAAATTTCATGGATAGTTGTGGATGTGAAAGTATTTTTCCATGCTCAAAATCCAAGCCTCTAATCCTTCTTTAGACTCACCATCAAAATTGGTTGATTTGATCTTTTTTAACTCATCAAACAATTCACTATCACCCCACTTTCATTTCTTGGTTTTAAGTGAAATCTTCTATAAGGTACTATATTTGGAGCTATCCTCACTACTTCCTTCACTTAAAAACTATGTTTTATCAATAAACGGTGGGTGATCTTAACGTATGTGTTATTCATCATTGGAAAATTCCTTTATAGTGTTGCTGGAATTTTTTCATACATTCTTGTTCTGTTTCATTTCAGTCAGGTTCTTAAGTAGGATTTCATTTAACTCTTACTGTTCTTTACTAGCTTTGAGTAATTTTCTGTTATCTTCTTTGATGTTTTGTAATTATTACTTTATGCTACATATGGTTTCCAATAGTCTTATCCTGTTATCTTGAGTTTCTTCACTATTTAGTTCCTCTTATGTCTGTGTTCCACTTGGTGTTGATTTACCACGTTCTTCATCCATGATGTCTGGTTTTTGTTTTTGATAAGTCCAAAACACAGTTGATGCCAATATATTATCCTTAGCAAGTTTTATAGTTGTATATATTAGTATATTTGTAAGAAAAATATTTATCTTTGTTTTGATCCCATACTGCCATAGTTTTCAAACCATGCTATGATACCATTCTATAATGTCACCAATTTTCCAATAATTATTTTTTTTAATTTTACTGATAATGCTATTCTTATGTTACCACATTTCAATGTCTCTTTGAGTAATTAAATCGAGAGTGATTCATTAATTCTATCTAAAATTGTCATGGATATCCATGATAGGATAAAACACTCTTGATTTCAAACTGAAGTATGATTTTGAAGGTTGGTTTCATATTTAGCAATAACTAAACCGCTTGTCGAGACATGTAATATTCCTCTTCTCGTTGGATGTTGTGTTTTTTGAATTAACAAAAGGGTGCTTGGAGTTCTAACTCATAAACTTTTGTGGTTTTTATATGGGAAAATATATTATACAATAAATTGGCATAAATATGCATCATATTGAGGTACTTGACTCTTATTAAACCTTCAATAATTTTTCTTGTAATAATGGGTTTCAATTCTTAATTTAATATTGTAATAGTGCTACCATACCCACTATCAGATACAAGACTATATTATTATATTCACACATTGTAATCAATCTTTCTTATCAAGAATATTATCATTTATATGTACAACACTTATTATAAACTCCATCGAGGATATTGGAGATATTAAACAATCACCTAGGTAATTATTTTCCTAAGGTTGATAGTCCAATGTTGAGAATGCTTACTTAGATGAGAATATTCTCTCTAGAGAATATTTCCCTGCAATATAGGTTGTTCCTCTTTATTTTATAATCAGTTACACTAGTTTATACTAGTGGAAGTTACTCATGCAAGGAAACCTGGTGCATACCTTCCCCTTCCTCCTCTAGGGATACACGACCTCCCGGTCTAGGATCATACAAACACTTGAGTCGAATTGACTCTTCGACTCCCTACTGGAACCCAATATACTTTATCACAGGTTCCTTTTTCTCCAAAGTGCGGGTCCTTTTAACCCCACGGCTCTCGTTTTGGCCCTTTAAAGAAAGTGGTGGTGACACTTGTTCTCTGTGCTAGGCCATTTCCTTCATATGACCTTGATTTTTGTCCCAGGGCCAAACCACAAAAAGCACTTTGGGATTCGAGCCTTCAATGTTTTCCACAACAACTAACTCGTATGTTCCTGAACTCTGAATAAGCAAACACAATTGTTGTGAGGATCAACGATCCCCGTTCTTCCCTTAGATCGATAACTGTGATCTATTCAGACTCTGGCCTTCAGGATTCTCTCACTTGTCCTCCTCTTATTTCTTCCGAAACACTACTCCTTCAAAAAGAGTGGATCTCCTCCACACATCCTTTACAAATTCAACGATCTAGATTAAAACCGATCTTCGCGACTTTGCAAAGACTTTTGTTTTCTCTTGGCAAACCTCCTGGAGCTCTAACTCCCAAATCTCCAGATATTTTGCTACTTGTCTCTTCCTCACGATGAGATTTTTCGCTCTCCTTCAAGACTTCGGCAAGTCCTTCCTCCTTTCTCACAGTTAGAATTTTTTTTCCTAAGACTTAGATTGTTCTCGGCTCTTTTCTTCACTCCTTACAGGAATAATGCATGCAATAACACTGTTTCTCTTGAGATTTTTCTCAGCTCAATCCTTGAAGATTCTTGGCTCTACTACATCCTTCTGCGGGCCTTCCAGTGCCCTCTTTAAAACTTCACACTCTTTCTCTTAATATTGCAATGTGAACTTACATTGTCCTTGGCACACTCCTTGCGCTCATTTAATCCTTCTAACGGATTCTCCCCGAGTCCCTCCAGAATTATTGAGGCATATCCTTTCCTCTCTTAGTGCACACTTTCAAATACTTCCTTCCTTAGAGTGTTCAACAACCCTGGGGTTCTCTCAATGTCTCCGACACTTCATAATGTGTTGGTCCTATGTGAATTCTCACTAGCTCAATGCCATCCTAGAAGAGTCTTACAGAGTATTTAGTAAATTTGTGCTACGATTTATCCCACATAGACTTTCTTTCCAAGGTATTCAACAACTTTTAAATTCCCCTTTGATTCTGTGAATTATTCTAGTGTGCCCTCCAGACATGTTCTTCTCTGACCCAACAAAGTTCAAACACACACTCCTTACGTTGGCTCACAAAGTTTCAACTCTCTGTCGTGCACTCCTTGCACTCAGCCTATAGAGCTAGAATTAATTCAACAGACTCATAGATAGAGAATTATATCCATACCCCTACAAATGATTTCTAACGTACATCTGCAGTATAAATGCATATGAATGACATTCAAAAATAAACATCCATTACACATAAATTGACAAACAGGAAAATTTGTTCCTTTTCTATTGATTGTGGAATGTCCATTAAAATACATGAGTCTCCAATACAACTGAGTCTCGTTTCTCAACTCTCCTCTTGGTGTTACACATGATTTTGGTCACATTGGTGATGTCTTAACAATGGTGTATTCAGGCTCCCAACAAGGACTTTTTGCTTGAGAAAAGTGGCTCTGGTCTCCTTCCAAAAACATAATTTTAATGTGAGTTTGCAGGCTGCCTATGCTCTAGGGTGCGAGAATCCCTCATTCTCGTAGGCCACCTACACTTAGGGTGCGGACTTCTCGCAGTTTTCTCCATACACAGGGTGCAAACCTATTTTTAAGCTTGGAAAGGAGAAGAGGTCTCGAGGGTTCTAGAAGGGAATCTTCTAGAAAATGAGTTGGCATTCGTATGGTTGTCATTTTACTAAATTTTCAAATTTGATGGGATCCTCCTCATCCATGTAACCATCTCTCCTTCTCCTATATATTGGAAGGTTTCTCATGGAAAAGGTTAAGCAAGATTGAATGAAGAATTGGTGATAGAATTGTATGAAGAACCCTGCTTGGACAGAGGCTTGAAGGCTCTAGCTGGTCTATCAAGAGGAATCAGATCTTCTTCATGCAAGTATAGAGAAAGTATGTGTGTTGGAACCAAGTTTCATTGAAAGAAGGCTTGCGACATCAAGGCAATCAGGTTGTATCTTCTACTTTCAATTAATATGATACAATGGCATGTCCCTTTCTCATAAAGTCACTCTTACTTTATTGTGTAATTCCTTGATCATATGCATAAGTTGACGTTTAATACATTTTTCTACATTCACTTTGGTTGGTTTGTGTTGTCTTAGAATTGACCTCACGAGAGCACTCGAGTGAAGCGGGAGCAACAAAGACCTAAGGAAGTGATATAAAGGTATGTCACTTATTCCTCCCTATTAGTAGATTCAATGATTACAACTTAGGGAAAGAGTCGTGTCATGTCCTATCCTATTTTGTTCTAGATCCAGGTGGATCTAGGGAGATCTATTAGTGTCTGCACCTACTGATTAGTCCGATAACAAAATTGGTGACTCCACTGGGGATGCAACCCATTTTTTAGTGGTTTTTTGTTTTTTTCCTTGGCCATTTTCTCTTACCTTACCATTTTTCATTTCTATCAATCTCTGAGTCTTGAGAAAACCCTGACAGACTCTTTGGGTCATAGGTTCCTTAAAAAATATTGTCTTTTTTCCAAATTTTGCTTAGTTTCAATCATTCTCGCACTGAACCCTTCTCTAGCCTGCGAGAACCACCAGAGTTCACATTCTGTTGTTTAGTCCAGTGTGAACCTCTCGCACTCTGCTTGTGACCAGCCTGTGAGAATGCTTCATTCTCGCACTGTATACCATTGCCTACCTATGAACCCATTTGCAAGATTTTGGGATTAAGGTTATTTTTATGCTCAGATGCCCAGATTTGTATGTGTGTCTGAAAAGAACTTCTTTTGCCAGTGATTGATTATTTCTTGACTTCGGATTGTGTGAATGATTAGTCTTTGGAAATTGAAAGATCTTCTTATTCATTTTTTCTCAACTGTTATCTCTTGGCCTTTTCTTGACAATGATATAATCTCTAGTCCTGAAATCCGAGTGCGTGTTTGGTTGGGAGCCGATGATCGGTTTAAAATTTGGGATTATTTGTCTTTCTCAATTGCTCATTACTTGGAAAATCATTTCCCTCATGCATTTGAAAAGACTAGGCTTGTCTACTTGTTATTTTTGTCTTCATTGAAAGATTGGTTTGGGTTTTTTGTATATTGTTTTTCATTAGTTGTTGGTTTTTCTTAGTTCCACCACTGTTGTGTAGTTTCTATTGAAAATTAAAAAACAATTTGTCTTTTTAAAGAAATTTTTTATTTTGAAAATATTGGCATTCGATTGTTGAAATAGAACGAATAGAGAATTGGCATTGGTCATGATTCTTTGATATTGCATTTCAAAGAAGATCGTATATCATAGTTTAAGTTGTTCTAGAAAACTCCTCTTTCCCTCCTGTAAATAGGATTCATCGAACAAAAAATGATATCTTTCATTCCTATCTATGCATTGTTGGGTCAACGTCTCACACAACATTAGTTTCGTTTGTGTATCCTTTGAGTAACAACAACCTTTATTAACATCGCACAAATTTTAAAATTTAACTGATAACTCTTTTCTAGGACTCTATTACACCAACATTAGCTAGGCTAGAGCTTTGGAATATGCTAAGAGACACACTCTCCAAAGCACAAAACACACAATAGAATCTTGTGGTAAGGATTGTCAAATTCCATTTGCAACATTTTGTCTTGGGAATCCCTTCTCACACAAGGGTCAAACCCGAGGTCGCATTGATATTGACAAAGTTACTCACCCTACTTTTTTGATATCGGTGTAGAGATTGCACGTATTATGGGGGTTACTTGAAGGTTTACCCACAATGATGAGTGGAAGCCTCTCAAGTTGATTTCATGCTAGATACCCTGCCCTTGCATGTGAATCGGACTATCGACTGTCCCCCCAAGCTCTATTATTGTTGGTGGTAACCTTAGTGGCCTATCTTCTTAGGGTCTTACACAAGGTGACTGTGAAGGGGAAAGTCTTCACGGTACCTGGAGTCGACGTTGTCCAAACTCACTCAGGCTCCTTGGAGGGTATACCCACGATTATGTGTGGGAGCTTGCACCAGGGTGTAAGTCCATTAAGCAGGTCGTCAATGTAACTTTTCCACCCTATACCAACCCCTTCTTGTCTCATAGTCGTGACGTTGGATTTCATCACCAACTAGTGACTTTGGAATTTGAAGGTCTTGTTTGTTTGGTGTTGCTTCCTAGATTTTTTACTAGCACATGTTGTTTATTTACCCAAGTTGACCATAGGAGTTTCTTCGTAAGTTTTTATCTCGTTCACAATTGACCCTCCACATCGTTCACGTAGAATGAAAGGCTTACCCCCAGAAAATATGGAAGGTTCTCAACCCTTTCCTACCAACTCACCGGAGGGCTCTCCTCAACAGAGTGAAGTCCAAGATGTCACCACTCCACAAGTGGAAAGAACCGACTCTCTAGAACGGTTATGAATTACCAATTCTCGAGAGGAATTTCGACTTCATACTGACTCTGAGAGATGGATTATGTGAGTGAATTATTCTAGAGACTTGGTTTTTTTGTCTTCTAGATCACCGACTGGACCTTTTCCAGGACCTGATGGTTAAGATTCTTTTTGGACTACTGGCGTTTTTAGACGGGATCTCTTTGGCTCAAGAGTAGGCATTGATATCACCATCTCACCCGCGCTACCCGAAACATGCAATCCAAACACAGTACCTTTTACTACTACTTATTATTTTACTGGTACAGAAGCTCCGCGAGTTGACCACATCTTGACTCTCCCTTTACAAATGGTCCATTACACAGATACTATGAGTCTTCACACCGAGATTACCGTGGCTAGCCAAGACCCTATTGGCACACCACGTTTTCCAAGAGTCACCTTGAAACTTCCACTTGGATACCGTGCATTGAATGCCTCTATTTCCATTCCTACGCAAAACACATTCAAAACTCCTGGTGGTCCTACTCCTTTTGGGCAATCTCCTCCCGGTTTCATTCTGACACTTCCTCCACCCCCTTTCAGAGGACCTTTTCCATTCTCTATCGGAGGTGCTGATCCTAGTGGAACCACTCTGTCATTCACACCAAATTACCAGATTCCTGTTGGTGGAAAATTTCACCAAGGAGTCCCAACTCAACCCCCCCTTGCAGGGAAAATCCCAATTGGAACACAACCCCTGATTGGAGGTCAACCCCCACTGACCCCACCCTATGGACAAAACATACCTTCGTCCTTTGCCCAGTATTGGAACCATATAATCCAGCACAATCCTCAATCGACGGGGGAGAATTAGCCTCAAGCTACCTTCATTATACCCCCTAGTATAGGCCAACCATATATAGGTACATCGAATCCTATTTGGGGCTCGAATGCTCAACCCCACGCCCATGTTCAAGGGTAAAAACCCATGAGTTAATTGCCTCCCCAACAACCACTGAATCTTCCTGGATACTTGCATTATATGCAGACTGCTTATGGTCCCACTGGTTTGCCGACGGGACTCCCTCCCCAAAGTCACCAGTACCCGCATGTGAACAGACAGTTACCTTTCTTAGCCACCCTAAACCTCATGGATCTGTCAAGGATTTTAAATGATTTGATCCGTCACTCTTCCCAATGGCCCTCCATACCAGCCAAACTACCATATGACATCCCTAAATTCGATGGCAAAGCGGGAGAGGACTTGAACAATCACGTAATGACTTTTCACCTTTGGTGCTCATCCAACTCCTTGATGGATGAATCTATTTTTTTAAGCCCTTTTCAACGAACTCTCACAGGTTCTGCCGCAAAGTGGTATATAGAATTACCATGAGGTTTCTTTGCCGACTTCAACACACTCTCTATGGCTTTCCTCACCCACTACCAGTTACCAATCCGCTATGAAACAGGGACCGAGATTTTGAGCTCTTTCAAACAAACCAAAGCCACTCATATCTTCGATCACATTCATGAATGGCGATGAAGACGACGTCTCATCAAACTCGAGCTTCTCGATCAGTTGCTGGAAGAATGGTTCACGAAATCATTTTTGAACGACATTGGTTGTGACATCGCCATGGGTGGATTTGTCACAAAAGAACATGTCGTTAGTCATGCTCAATACCTTGACCTCATTTACTCACAAGCGGGTACTCTTTACGAATTACTCCTTGATGGGCCTCGTCCTTCTACTTCTACCACTTCAACTACTCCCGCTGCTTCTCATGCATCCGATGGTGTGATTGGCACTTTCCATGCCCAACCGCATTCTGTCCAAACCTCCAGCAACAAACCCAAACCCATTTCTTCTAATGTTGAAAATGCTCCGTCTCCTACCCCTCCCACTGGCAAGACTTCTGAGGTAAATGTTGTTCAAACTAGACCCGTCGGTAAAAACAAATTCAGAAAAGAAAAGGGTGAGAATAAGGAGGAAAAAAATAATTCGCAAGCAGAGAGAACAAAAACACCACCTGTTGATGATAGAGATACGAGCAAACCATGATACCCTTGTCTTATCTGTGGTGATGATCACTACACTAAGGATTGTCCACGACGAGGCAAGGTTACTAAGTTCCTTCAAGGGACCACAAAACCACCCACTCCAGTTGTATTGTCACAACCCTTCCCTTCTCAACAACAGGCCCAATTGGTCATTCATGACCAACCCTCTCCCTTCAATACATCCTATGTCTTAATGTGTACAGGTGATTCAAATCAAAACAACATCACACTTACCACTCGAGCCAAATATTATTCCTCCTCTAAAGAGAACGTTGATGCTATACCTCCTTCATTGGTCCAACCATCTCCCATGACTCCACATACCAACGGTCCTCTTCATCTCGAATGACCGAGCCTCGACACAATTCTTCACCCTCCTCCAAAGGGCGTCGTTCGAAAATTGACTTTCAATCCTCATTCTTGTGCTACCCAGAACTACAGTATTGTTGAAGACCTGGCCCAAGCACCATCTGTAATGTCAGCCCTTGAAGTCCTTCAAACTTGTCCTACACAACATAAGGCACTTTGAAATCTATCGCTGGAATCGACCCTACAGATATGAATTTAATAATTTTTGACTTGGAAGATCACATTCCAAGGTTACCCCCTCAACTCGCATTCCAAATACAAGTTATTTTCTCCGACAAAAACATTTGTAGAACTGTTATCGACAAGGGTGCCTCGACATGTGTCAAGTCTATTACCTGCTGGAAATCCATCGGCTCTCCTCCTTTGACTAAATCCCACAACATACTCAAAGCCTTTAATGGCTCTGGTTTTAAGCCTTCTGGTGTCCTCCCCTCATTATCGATTACGTTAGAAGGCAAAACGGTCTAAGTTGAAGTGGAAGTATTTGACGCTCCTCTTGATTACAACCTTCTAATTGGCCATAGTTGGATCGATTCCATGCGTGCAATTGTGTCGACTCTTTTTCATGTCATACGTTTCCCACATCAAGGAAAGGTAATTATCGTTGACCAATTAACCTTCTTTAACTCGGATGCACGTACTGGAAATGTACCGTTCTTCGCCAAAACCCCTCCCGGATATGAGAATGTCAGTGTGTGTCTTCTTAAAGACTCCTTGTTAATGGGTACCTTTCCCATCCCACCACCCGATGTTCCACATCTGTCTGTCGCTTCAATCAACATGATCTCCACCTCTATTCATGGAACCCCTGCGTCTCACAACCCATGGATGGTACCCAACCCTGGCGATCATCTTTGTTACAGTGACAAAATGTCGTTGAGCCCGGTCAAATCCGCCTATCAGGCCATTCAATTGGCAACTCCTTCTACCCCTTCTCTTGGTGATTTCTCTCCAAATCCATTTCGCATTATCTTTCCCATGGATGAAATGATTATGTATGTTATGGAAGACACCCCATGGGATGATGGGCATCATCGTTCCATCCTCTTCCTGAAACAACACACCATCGAGAGCTACTAGCGGATCTTGACCCCGTTGACCATTGTCTTCATTTCCACCATTCCCGAGTCTACACACGATGTGTTTTTCGAAGGGAACTTAAGCAATATCTCACCCACCATTCCCCTCAACATATCCATAAAAACTAGAATAGTCGAAAATGTGCACATCGGAGCTTCGTGTTCCCCTGACGAAATCGTCACCTACAAGTCACTTTTCAAAGAATTTCATGACGTCTTCGCCTGGAGCTATGAAGAAATGACGGGTATTGACCCCGACATTGTGATACATGAGATCAAGACATACCCGGACGCTAAAATCGTCTGACAATGCCTTCGTCTGGTCCACCCACGTAAAGCAACCGCTATCAAACTTGAAGTCGAAAAACTTCTCAAAGATGGATTTATTTACCCAGTGGCTCTCACTGACTGGGTTTCCAATCTTGTCCCAATCGACAAGAAACAAGGCACAATCTGCGTGTGCATTGATTATAGGGATATTAACAAAGCATATCCTAAAGACAACTTTCCTACCACCTTCGTCGACCAGATTGTCAACGATTATGCCGGAAGTGAAATCTTCTTTCTGATGGATGGCTTCTATGGATATAATAAAATCAATATTGTTCCCGAGGACCAACAGAAAACCACTTTTATTTGTCCTTGGAGTACTTTTTCCTATCGGAAACTTCCTTTGGGTCTAAAAAATGTTGGCGCAACCTTTCAGTGCACTATGTCTTATGCCTTCCATGATATCAAGCACATCATGCAGCCATATCTTGACGACTTACCTGCTCATTCCAAGCGTCGTGTCGATCATCTGATACACCTCCGAGCCATTTCCCTTCAATGTCGGATTTACCATATACGCTTGAATCCTCACAAATGCGTTTTCTGCGTAGAATCTGACCGACTTCTAGGATTTATTATTTCACGTCAAGGGATCAGGGTAGATCCTTTGAAGGTTGAGGCAATTCTCAATCTCCCTCCTCCTTCTTCACTTCGCCAGTTACAAAGTTTGCAAGGGAAAGCAAACTTTCTTCGTCATTTCATCCCAAACTATGCCGAGCTAACTCTTGGATTTAAGCGACTACTCAAAAAGGGGTCTGAGTTCGTATGGGATACCATCGTCAACAAATCCTTTGAAGCTTTGAAACTGTCCCTAACACATACTCTGCTCCTCTTTCCACTGGATTACAGTCGTGATTATTTCCTCTACCTCACGGCCTCAGATTACACCATCACAATGGTTCTCCTCTAGGAGGATGATCCTCACGATGAACATGTCATCTATTACTTGAGTCAAAGTCTAATGCCTACCAAAACCAAGTATTTACATGTTGAAAAACTGGCCTTGGCAGCCGTCCAAGAAGTTCAACGTTTCCAACACTATATCCTCTCTTGCAAGACTACGGTAATTTCTAACTGCAACCCTATGCAGCACATTCTCACATGTCAACTGCTAGGGGGAAAATACTCCAAATGGATCGTGATACTCCAGGAGTTTGACTTAGAATTCGAACACGCTAAGTCCAAGAAATCCATAGTGTTTGTTGAGTTGATATGCGACTTTCCCTACTCCTAGACAAAAAATGTAGCAGCCGATTTGTTACCTGATGAATCCCTTTTCCTGATTAGTTCCGATGATCTTTGGTATGGAGATATCATCATCTATCTCCAAACCCAGACTTTCTGACCTAATTTTTCTAGTATTGACTACCATTGAATACGCTACCAACCCCATCAATATATTATTCTCGGTGATACTCTTTATCGTTGGGGGATTGATTCAGTTTTTCGACGCTGCCTCACATTTGATGATGCTGAGAAATCCCTAAATGACTGCCATTATGGAGCCTATGGTGGTCATATGTCTAGGTATTCTACTTCCCAGAAGATCTTCTGAGCTGGGTATTTTTGGCCTTCTTTATTTAATGATTTTATAATTTCCGTCCAAAAATGCCACGCTTGCTATACCTACAACTATAAAATATGATCACATCCCACTCCTCTTCACCATGTGGTCTCCATCTGTCCTTTTTCAAAATGGGGTATCGATTTCATGACATGTCACCCTCACTTAGCCAAGGGGCATGGATACATTATTGTAGCCGTAGACTATTTTACGAAATGGGCCGAGGCGATGCGGATATTTGACAGCACCAGAAAGACCGCAACATTATTCATATTCAATCACATCATAACTCATTTTGGTTTTCTTTAGGCTATCGTTACCGATCACGATAGCCACTTTAGAAACTTCATGATGTCCAAACTCATTGAAATGTTGGGTCTTCGCCATGAAAACTCAACACCCTATTACCCACAAGCCAATGGCCAAGTCAAAGCAATTAACAAAGTCCTCATTACCATGCTTCGACGAATGATAGGGATTCACAAAATGAGTTGGCACACGATGTTGTTTTCAACATTGTGGGCTTGCCAGACGTCTGTTAAGTCTGCTTCCGGGTTTACACCATTCCGGTTATTATATGGTCTAGAATCCATCCTATCGATTGAATGTGAGATACCCTCCCTAAAACTAGCCGTTGAACTCCTACCAAAAACTTCTACTGAAGAAGAATGTTTGTTGTATCTCATGCGATTAGACGAAACTCGTCGCAACACCACCCTAGTCATAGAAGCCCAAACGAAACGCGTCAAAGCCCAATACGACAAACATGTCAAGCCTTGCATTTTCTCCGAAGGTGATATGGTTCTCCTTTGCGAAAAAGATCAGGATGTGCTAGGGACTGAAAAATTTGAAGCTATGTGGCGAGGTCCTTATATCGTTAGACAAGTTTTGGAGAAAGGATCTTACGAGTTAGTAGATTACGATGGTATCCCTTTGAGTGAACCCAGAAATGGGTTGTACTTAAATAAATACTATGCCTAAGATCACCTGTGCATGAGTACTTGTATTTTATTGTATCATACTTCTTATGTGTTACTATAGTATTCCTTTTTCGTTATCTGGTCTCTTCCCTTATGTTACGATGTGTTTGGTTTCCAGATGTTGGAGTCTTCACTACCCCACATTGGCTTCACTGATGGTGCTAGCTGTAGTACTCAGAACCTTGCTTATGTTGCTTGGGTAATTTCTACCCCTACAAATGAACTTATCACTCTACGAGGTGTGTGTCTCGGCCGTGCAACCAACAATATTGCAGAGTATAACGTCGTTATCAAATTATTGATTGATGTTATTTCACTCGGTATCTGTCACTTGGTTGTACAACTTGATTCACAGCTAGTAGTAATACAGTTAAGTAATGTCTATGCTATTCGAAGTCCTACTTTATTACGGGTATATTTACGAATTCACCTCTTGAAACATTATTTTGATTATAATGAGTATCAACAAATTCCTAGATGTCTAAACACATTAACTGATGCATTAGCTAACTATGTATTAGACAGATATTTGGTCCATATATAAACCAATCACATCACATGTATCACACAACACAAGATAAGCTAATAGAATCCATATACATGTATATAACGATTAAAAGTTTTTTACAAAACGTTTCTGTCCAAGGACCAAATTTTCAAAATTTGAAGCTCATAGCTTCTACAAAGTAGCGTCATGGGTGACGTTCATAATAACACATGACTGCTCAGGCAACCCTACGAAGTAGTCAGCCAATAAAATCTGTCACGCCCATAGTATGGCGATGATAACGCCGAGGGATCTCCCTGATAGTCATGTCTGGAATGTCAGCAGTTAACCCCTCCAAGTTTTGCTCCACTACTTCATAGTCTTCAGCATCCCATCGTGCAACTAGAGCCGCCTCTCCTCGTCATTGAATATGAGACATTTGTGGAGGTCGATATGGCCCCACATCTATGTTATCAAAAAGAGATTTTTGATCAGTTCTTGGACAAACATAAAAACATTTTATATGAAAAAAATCACAAAAAACATTTAAAAGAACAAAATGTGTACTTCTTACCTATGTCACCCCACTGACCATCCTCAGGTAGGGCTAAATATGGATCCCCTCGGAAGTCCAATCCGGTGTAGGCGTAGTCATCAACCATCAACATCTGTGGCCACAACCAGTCCAAGAAGGAATCATTGTATTTGATGATAGGCCCATCTATGTGTCGGGCCATGAGGTTGCACCACCTCAACATCCTCGGATACTGTGGGGATGGTAAACTCCACTCAACCTATAATATTAGTAATGGAACCCTCTCAAGAAAGAAGGACACCAAAAGTGATCTGTACCTGAACTGCTTCAGGTCACCCTTCCTACATTTTATCAATTGGCTCTTCATACTACGAAGAAATGCATCCGACCAGTTGAAGACTCGTGGCTCTGTGCACTCTATGGCATATTGGAAGTAGGTCTGGAGAGCCATGTGTGGAGATGCACTCCTAGCCATGCATGCTATGGTGAACAAGATGGTTCACATGGTCAAATCTTGTACCCCCCAAATGGCCACCTTGCCTTTGCTTCTTTCTACCTCTGGAATGCAATACTGAGGACAATACTCACTCATAGGGAGTCTGCCACCTCGACTACTGGTCAGGCTAGCATGGTACCCACACCATGATAAACCTATCAAAAAGTAGATATCCTCGATATCTAGGGTCAAGGTGTGGACTCCCACGTGAAACAACTATTGGTCCACGTCCCACATATGAACCAAGTACTCCAATAACCTGATTTGGGCCCTCATGCCCGGAATCCAAAAGAATTTCGAGAGCCCATAGTCTCGGAGGGAAGAAACGGTACCCAGGTCATTCCCGACAATAACATTATCTTCCTCATGCTCTCTTTCTTGCCACTCCAACATCGTGATGGTCAAATGCCTGCACAAGAACCATAAGAGAAAGGTCAACAACTCATTTCAAACCTTGGCATATTTTTTATTGAGCAAAGATCAAAGTGAAATTTCATTTTTCGGCCCTCGCAGGTGCCCCTTGAGGATAGTGTGAGATTCTCGCAGGTGCCTTTGAGGCCTCCTACAAGAATCATGCATTCTCGCAAGTCCCATATGACTAGCCTGTGAGAACGCCCGGGCGCAAGTTTTCACCCTAAAACAAATAAAAACTAAGCCATGGAAAAGATAGGAGATCAAGAGCCTACCTCGTTGACAGATATTGTTCACCAAATGGTTTCCTATGCCTCCCATGATCGAGCAATGAAATTTGAGGTAAAAAGGGTTGTTTTGGGCAATGTTCTTGGCAAAATCACAATGAATATGGTAAAAGCCCTTTTACCCACATTTATTTACTTTTTACCATTTTTGTTGATTTTTATATTGTTTTATTCATCAAACCTAATGCCTAATAGCCTTATGAGTGTGACTTTTTGTAGCTATAATGACTTTCAAGTCCACACGAAGGAGTACGGATGATTTCTCTTTTTCATCGCATGCATAACTATTTTTCATGGTTTTTAGACAAAACCTCGAGCTTAGTCATTGTTCGTTCTCGTGCTCGAAAATACATGAGAACGTAATCAAGCACCCTTTTATCACTTTTTCGGGCTTATAGAGGTTATACGAAAAAGGAATCCCCTGGAGTTCTCTTTAAGATCTTTTCAGACTCTCTAAACATGAAAATATTGCCGAGTGATCTTATTCTTTTCACGCTTGTTAAAGTATTTGAAGAAAGCGTCTATTGGGCGAAAATTTATCTCTTTTCCGGTCTCATCATACTACTTTATGAAAAATGAACTAAGAGAGTTCTCTTTTAAGTGTTTTCTAGACTCTATAATCATAAAAAACCTTCAAGTTTTCTATATTTGGACTCGTTAAACAAATATCGAAAGACCCAGTAATGGGATCAAGACACTCTTTCCTAGGGTTTGTTAAACATACTCCGAGGGACTCGTCCGAAGGATGAGCTTACATAAAAAATCACTTGTTATCCTCCTTAGGCTTGCGTAAAAATAAAGAGGTACTCGCAAGAAATGGTGGGGGGAAATTTGGGAAAGGGATATGTTTTCGTATTCATATTTTTTGGCAGTAAGTGTCTCTCTTGAACATGACAGCCCCTATTCATTATTTGAAGCCAGTTTGGGAAATCCATTTGTCTCTCATTCGAATTGCTACAAGGTCATATCCTAAGTCATCTCTAAGTCAGTGCTTCCAAATCCCTGGTCATGTCATTCATATGTTCAAGAGAAGTTCATCCAAAACCTCTATTGAGTCGGCCATCTACAGTTGTCCATTATTACCAAGTTGGCCTTCCTTGTGTCCATTTTCATCTATATTCATACTCTGTTTCACCTTCAAAATCCGTTACTTATTTTGTGTCATTGATGGGGGGATACATCAAGTCCCTCCTATGATGAGTCTTGTTCCGTCGACTCCAACTCATTATCCAGAAACAAGACTTAGAAATTATTTGGTACCTTGGAACTTGCATGCCTCAATGGCAGGTTCTCTCGCTTTCAACAGTGGATTTTCATCATTGACCCCTGATCGGGAGATTCCGTTGAATGTTCGACCTCAAGTCACTTATTCACATTCATTGGATTGTACTAGTGTACCTTGGGAGTCATTGACATTAATGATGATTTCCCTCGCACTTGTTAATGGTTTCATCAATGACCGGTAATCAAGTGGTTTCTACCATATTCGACTTTATCACATGTAATCACATGGCTAGATTCATACTTTCAGGTGATGAGATTGAAGACCTTGGGTCTCATCTTTTTGATCCGGGCAACGATGGAATATGTATGATTTGCTGACACATAGATCCACTTTGTATGTCACGTGGCTATGTCATCTTAATTTGAGTCTTCTCGCATAGATCCATAGTGTATTCCTGGTGGCTATGCAGTATATTTGACGGCATGGATCCATAGTGTATGATTGGTGGCCATGAACTACATTCATGATGTCATCCATTTTTTATCTGAGTATGGGAATGCCTACCTTAGAACTGGTATTATATTCTACAAATGCTTGGTTGTTTGCAAGTTTTTGATTAGGTGCACTGCTGGTTTCTGACACACACATCCAGTTTACAAAGTATTTCAGCTGTCACATATTCTGGTCTCATACATTGGGGGGCATTCTGTTACACATGATTTTGGTCACTATGGTGATGTCTTAACAATGGTGTATTCAGGGTCCCAACAAGGACTTTTTGCCTGAGAAAAGTGGCTCTTGTCTCCTTCCAAAAACATATTTTTAAAGTGAGTTCACACGCTGCCTATGGCCTAGGGTGTGAGAATCCCTCATTCTCGCAGGCCACCTACACTTAGGGTGCAAACTTCTCATAGTTTTCCCCATACACAAGGTGCGAACTTCTCGCAGTTTTCTCCATACACAAGGTGCGAACCTATTTTTAATCTTGGAAAGGAAAAAAGGTCTCGAGGGTTCTAGAAGGGAATCTTCTAGAAAATGAGTTGAATTTGTATGGTTGTCATTTACTGACTTCTCGGATTTGATGGGATCCTCCTCATCCATGTAACCATCTCTCCTTCTCCTATATATTGGAACATTTCTCATGGAAAATGTTAAGCAAGATTGAATGAAGAATTGGTGATAGAATTGTATGAAGAACCCTGCTTGGATAGAGGCTTGAAGGCTCTAGTTGGTCTATAAAGAGGAATTGGATCTTCTTCATGCAAGTACAGAGAAATTATGTGTGTTGGAACCAAGGTTCACTAAAAGGAAGCTTATGACATCAAGGCAATCAGGTTGTATCTTCTACTTTCAATTAATATGATACAGTGGCATGTCCCTTTCACATAAAGTCACTCTTACTTTATTGTATAATTCCTTGATCATATGCATAAGTTGACATTGAATACATTTTTCTATCTTCACTTTGGTTGGTTTGTGTTGTCTTGGACTTGACCTCACGAGAGAACTAGAGTGAAGCGGGAGAAACAAATACCTAAGGAAGCGATATAAAGGTATGTCACTTATTCCTCCCTATTAGCAGATTCAATGATTACAACTTAGGGAAAGAGTCGTCTCCTATCCTGTTTTGTTCTAGATCCAGGTGGATCTAGGGAGATCTGTTAGTGTCCACACCTACCGATTAGTCTGATAACACCTGGATACAATGATCTTTCGTCCAACTCCAGTAGCCTCTTTCGGGCATACAATACAAGGATTTATACAAGAGGGGCTCGATGATCTTCTCTCCAAGCTAATCTAGTGGTGTCTAATCACCATTCAAAATGCCTGACTAACGAGGAAGATTACAATGATGGAAATATGATATGAATCGGATACAAATCCCTCCTACTGTCATCCACTTAATCGTGACCTCATCTATAGCTTGTACGAAGGCACAACTCATCCCTTCCATCCTAAAAGAATTAATTGCCTTGATTACATTTTAAAATTTTGAAGGAAAAATGAGAGGGCGATGCCTCTCCTTTCCTTGAATGCACACCAACGTGCTGCCTAGATGGTGCATGCTAAGGTGTAGCAATGCTCCTGCCTCAAAACCTCAATTTTATCATGGGGAGTTTCATGTGTTTCTCTCACTTCCACATGTGTGACTCAATTAACTAATGATTCCATGGATCGATTAACTAGGAATAGGTGGTATTTCACTCCAGTATTTTTCAGTGAGTGTCTAGATATATATAGATCACTATTCTAGTGCATTATTTACTCATATAGCCTATATCTATTGTAAAATTTTCACTCTTTCAGTGTGGAATACAGTTAATAGAAATTCTTTCATTCTTAGATCTCGAATGTTTTTCTTCTCCCTTCATTCACCATTGCAAGTTGTGTATGTTTCATTTTCAGCTAGATCTTTTGTGAAAGTATCTCATAAACTCTACATCGTATCATATCCCATAGTTTGTTATCAGGTATCATGACCAACACTCTTTTGCAGGTACCGAATATGGAACAAAGAAACAGGAAAGATGGAATCTATTTTTTACTCTTCCACTATATTTTTCATGCCTCATAACTATTTGTAGTGGAATCCAAAGATTCTATTTATTATTAGAAGTAGAGGCTTATACCAAATAACCATGGAAATGGAAGTAGAGCCTTATTTTTCCAATGATAAAACTAACTTTCTAAATATACAAGATATGGCCATAACATGTATTTGCACGTCTATTTTTCCTGAACTTTTTCATCAAGTATATGATGAATCAAAATACTCAAAACCAAACAAATTATTGACCATATTTGAGGTTCCATTTTTGGAATAAATAATATTTCATGCAAAATAGTTAAAATATAGATCTTGTAGAAAACCACTGGAAGATCAATCCTCTCAGTTTGAAGAGCCTTCTACACAGATATTTGCACAACTTTTTGTTTCATTCATTGAAGATGATGTCTACTCCATTTCATATATATTTTTATGGATCGCATACAAAAGATATCATCCATGCATATCAAGGTATTCATGCAACATTCATGCATCCTAGGTGCCACATGTAGAGACTCCCATGCATGCATCTCATAAGCCAAAAATGAGGCTTGACACATTAGATTCAATTATAATATTTTCTGAGCAAAATTTTCATTAAAAAAAAATAAAAATCGAATACTTGAATTCCTCTTCGAAAAAATACCCAATTTAAAAAAAAAAACCTATCCAATATAGAGTCCACGAAGTGAAGTTATGGGAATTTTAAAATATGCAAAATTTCAATGTTTTTCCGGATACATCCACACGATTTTAAAAGTTTCATCTAAAATTCATTTGGATATTATTATTTACAATAAAAGAAAGTGGATATGTGTAAGAATCTGATCGGTTCATCTACATCATCAAATCCTTACATACATCTACATATTTGGTGGGTGGGGGGGCGGGGGCCTATTTCCAATGAGTCTTTCACTCTTTCCTTTCTTTTTTCAGTGTTTCATTCTTATATTCATCGTACAATGGGTACCTAACATGGCCTTGGTTGTTGGGACCCATTTATCATGTACACCCTAGTAGTGTTCATGGGGGGTGTTGGAGATATTATACACTCACCTATGTAATTATTTTCATAAGGTTGATAGTCCAATTTTGATAACACTTTCTTAGATGAGAATATTCTCTCTAGAGAATATTCTCATACAATACAGGGTGTTCCTTATCAATTCAGAGTTAGTTAAACTCAATTAGAGTAGTGGAAGTCACTCATGCATGGGAGTATCATTTCTATCACTAGTAGTTGCATTTGTTTCTCTCACTTCGAGACGTGTGAATCAGTGAAATAATGATTGCATGGATCACTTAACTAGGACTAGCTAACAATTCACTCCAGTGTTTGTTAAGTGTCTAGATATCTCTAGATCACTACTATGGAACATTAGTTACTCATGTATCCTATATCTATTGTAAATTTTTCTTTCATTGAGTGTGGAATAAAATTAATAGAAATTATTTCATGAGCCTAAATGACTCATATGAGTATTTTATGTATTTTTTTTATATTTTTTTATTTTTATATATTCCTAGATTGCTTGGTAACTCTATCCATAGATACAGATTATGGAGATAGATTCCTAATACTATCTGCACTAGTATATGAATGTTATATTAGCAGAGTCATATAGAGTCTCTCGAATCCCTAAGTCAGGGTTCCGTTGGTACATTTCTTGATCTCAAACTGCCCAACTCATGCAACCTCAACTCGGGTCTAGGGTCTGGAGGAAAACCCTATAAATATTTTATATAAATGTTATTATAGTTATTTCTATATTTATTATTGGCTAAACCTTTTAATTATTTATATTTTTACTTATCCTACAAGGATTTACTACACTTAGTCTACATAATATTTTATAAGATAAAGGGATATCTTTGGTTAGACACGAGGCTTGAGTGAACACTATAATCATTTCAGATTGTTGTGAATCATGCAATCTTGAATTCCTGTAAATGCAAAGTTGTGTTATACTTATTTTGTATTCGTTTTGTTTTCTAAATAAACTATATTCTCTATAAGATAATTGTTGTATATTAGTGGGTAGAATTTACTCTATGCAGATAATAATTTTTGTTCTTTAATTGTATTTGAGGAAGATATTATTTTCTTCTTTTATTCCTTATTTTCAATCCTTATAATGAGATGTTCCATTGCAAAACTCATAATATTATTCCATATTTGAAATAAAAGTACACTATGATTGCATACATTTTCTTTATGGTATTTAAATCTATACTAGATATATCATGAATATATTTATTTTCTTTGATCTTAAATACTCTAATGGTTTCTATTTAATGGAAATGAACCACTAATAAACAACAAACAATAATTCTTCTTCCAGGTATAAGAAAACAACGGATGACATCTCTTCCTAGAATATACATCAAATTTAGCTTCTCCTATCACCCCCAATACTAATTCATTATTTCATAGGGACTGAAAACTTCAATAACCTTTTCGAGATAAAAAAAAACTTGTTTCTTTCTCAGAACCATGAAGTTCAAATCCTTCTCACCATTACTCAACAAAAAACTTCCTCCTCTATCCTTGTCTTTCCTTATCTCATTAAGTAGAATAATGACTTTTCTAGGAATTTTTCCAAGTTAGCCTCATCCCTAACCCTAGGGAATATTCTTGGCCTAACTTTGCGGTAGCTTTTTCCCTCACCTCCCACATAGTTGGGAGTAGGTTTACACTTGTCATCATGGAAAATTTTTACTTTGGTGATTTTTATACTTGTCATCATGAACAATATATACTCCTTGTCCCTTTTCAATATCCCATGGAATAATTAATTACTCCTTTGTAACTAGATTCTCTAATTAGTTTTTTTCTTGTAAAATATAATAAATTAAAAGTAATAATTACAAAAATATTCATCATTACCAATGTTTAAGGTGATAATATTTTAAGATAACTCTTTTTCTCAAAACTCTCATAACATAAATAACAAAATTTAACATATTCAAATATTCACAAATGGAGGGACAATACAAATGTATCAAATTGGCTTGAGGGTTTGGGGAGCAGAGAAGCGAGTGAGGGAATTCAATGAATTGATCGATTCAACTTTTGGTGGATCAAATGGCAGAGTGAGATTAGTTTTCTTAGGTATATCTGCCACAGGAGGATACTATACCTCTATTTCATACACATCCTTAGAGATGGCCATAAACAACTTATCTTTCTTACACTTGTGCCCCATAAAATATTTTTCATCACAATTGTAGAAAATAACCTTGAGTTGGTATTTAACCCTTTCTGGCCAAGTTAATGTTTGGATATTGAGAGGGGTTGGATGAGGGGTAGGATTGGTAGGGTGAGGGTGAGGAAGAAAAGAGGGTTTGCAGTTATGGGAAAAAACAACATGTTGTGCTTCCTTGGCACATTCAGTAGCTTCTAACAGAGTTTGGGGGTGATTCATGAGGACCTGGGCTCAAATTTATCCTTGAGGCCACTGATAAATCATTCCAAGAAAAAGGTATCAAACATGCCCTCTATTCTGAAAACAAATTTCTCAAATTGGGTAGTAAAATATTCCACATTACTGGATTGTTTCAATTTTTTCAAAGGACCCAGGGAGTGTGTGTTAGTGTCAAAGTGTTCATAAAATTCATTCAAAAATTGTGTCCAAGAAAAATATCCTTGACATGATTTTCTAGGCCATTGCCACCATTTCCAACATTCAGGATTGTTGGAGCTGCCTATTTTTGGGTACAACACAACAAATGAGGAAGGAAATTAAGGAATGTACCAAAGGAAGCAACACACGAGAAAAAAACATGCAAAAAGGAAGAGAATGTAGCCAAGCGATAATGAAGGAAAAACAATGCAGAGTCAAAACAAGGAATGAAGACCAATCACATGAAGGAAGTTATTATGTGGACAAGCCTAATCCACCAGTGTTAGGGTTTTGGTAGTCAATATAATAGGGTTTTACCGAAATTTTGTATTATAAATATGATGTATGAGGTAGATAGAAAGTAACTTTATTTGCGAGAGAAATATCCTTGAGAACTATTTTGTGTCTGAGTCACAGTACTAGTTTTTGGTTGGAGTTGTAGAGCTTGGATGATGTTTGTAGTATTCCAGATATAAAAGAGTATGAAAAACACAAATATTTTAGCATAGAAATGACAGAGAAACAGGGATATAACCAGATAAATACTAGAATAATACTATAATAACACCAAAAAGAGAACCTTGATTAGTGATAGCAGTGTTCACTTTCCTCTTTGAGGGGGAAGCCTCCAACATATAATATCTCTATCAAAATAATATCCAAGAAAAAAATTTGCATGCCCTCTACTCTTATTTATACTAAATATGTCTATCCAAAAGAACAATCTAAAGGAAGATTCTTCTAGAAGTAGAATCTTCTATTAGGTCCTCTTACATTTGAATTATTCTTCCTTATTTATAGGCCTTATTAATATTGGCCTTTATTACATGGAAATACATTATTCTACCTATGTGAAGGGTTAGGGAGGTTAGGTGTCTAACATGTTCTCCCCCTTAAAAACAATCTTGTCAAAATTGCTGCAAAATGGTAATTGGTTCCCAAGAGGCATATGTTGGAGTTGTATTTTTCCACTGGATTAACACTTACATGATGGCGCACTGACGCAAAGGACGCTCATATTGGTCCAAATATTCTTGTGGTTGTAACTAGATGGATCCTTTTTCATCCAATTCAGGAAGGTTGGTTTGAGTTTTTCACTTAGTTCGAATCACCTTCGTTAAGAAAGAGACATGAAAAATAGGATGGATCTTAGAATGAATGGGAAAAGGTAACTAATAGGCCATGTTTCCCACACACTTGAGAATGGTATAAGGATGATAAAATTTGGGTGCCAATTTCTTACAATGGTCATCCTTGATGGAATTTTCCTTATAAGGTTGCAGTTGAAGAAACACTTGGTCTCCTTCTACAAATTCATGTTCAGAGAGACCTTCATCTACTTGTTGCTTCATGCCACTATGGGCCGTGACCAAATTCTCTTTGAGGGTAAAAATAATAGCCTCTTGAATTGTAAGCATTTGGTCAACCTCCTGGACCTTCGAGACACCTGGAAGGTATGAGAGAATGTTAAGTCCTAATATTGGCTCATTACCCCTTAATTGGGGTATATTAGATTAGTAATGTTATTTTATTTATGTCGGCTTTAGGCCATTAGTTGTAATTATACCTCCTAGTCTCCTATATATACCAAGGAGACATTTTCATTTTGAATCATC